>CAKJTW010000206.1:0-305767 GCA_917880005.1 Nanger dama | reverse complement strand
TAACCATACCCAACACTAACCCTAACCCTAACCCTAACACTAACACTAAGCCTAAACCTAACCCCTAACACTAACGCTAATCCTAACCACAAACCTAACACTAACCCTAAACCCTAACCCCAAACCTAACCCAAACCCTAACACTAACACTAAACCTAACTGTAATCCTAACCCTAAACCCCAACCCTAACCCTAAACCCTAACACTAACCCTAAACCCTAACCCTAACCCTAAAGAATACCCCTAATCCTACCCCCAAACCTAACCCTAACCCTAAAACTAACACTATCCCTAACCCTAAACCTAACCTAACCATAACCCCAAACCCTATACCCTGACCCTAACCCTAACCCTAACACAATGCTCAACCTAACCCTAACTCCATCCCATACCCCTACCCCTACCACTAACCACTAACCCCAAAGCCTAACCCCAACCCAAACCCTAACCCTAAACCCTAACCCTAACCCCAACCCAACCGTCACCCTAATACCCCAACCTAACCCTAACCCTATTCTAACACTAACCCCAAAACCAAACCTCTTCTAACCCTAAACTTAAGAGTAATGCTAAACCTAACCTCAACTCTAACTCCAACCCCAACCCCAAACCCAACCCTACCCTAACCCCAAACCTATCTATAACCCTAACCCTGAACACTAACCCCTACACTCAACCATAGCCCTAGCCCTAGCCCCCTGCACCAACCGTAGCCCTAACCCTCTCCCTAGCCCTAAACCTGACCCTAACCATATTCCTAAACCTTGAACCCAACCCCAACCCTAACACTAACCCAAACCCCAACACATACACCTACCCCTAACCCAGACCCTAACTCCTAACCCTCACGCTGACCCAAACCCTAAGCATAAACCCTAATCCTAACCCTAAACCTTAAACCTTAACCCTAACCCTAACTTAACCCTAACCCTAACCCTAACCCTTACCCTCACCCTACCCCTAACACTAACCCTAACCCTATTCCTAAACCCTGAACCCTAACCGCAACCCTATCCCTAACTCCTCTAACCCTAACCCCTAACCCCAAACCCTAACCCTAACCCTAACCCAAACCTATCCCCAACACTATCAATGACCCTAACACCTAACCCTAACCCTAACCCCTAGCCCCAGACCAAGACCTATCCCTAGACATAGCAATATCTCTTGTCCTAACCCTAACCCTAACCCCAACCCAACGCTAATGCTAACTGTAACCCTATCCCTAAACCCCAAACACTAACACTAACCCTAACCTTAAACCCTAACCCTAACCCTAACCCTACCCCTAGCCCCATCTCTAGCCCTAGCCCTAACCTAACCCTAACCCTAACTCCAACCCTAACAGAAACCCTAACCCTACCCTAACCCTAAACCTAACTATAACCCTAACCCTGAACCCCAACCTGCACTAAGCCCAGCCCCAGCCCCCAGCCCCAGCCCTAGCACCAGCCGTAGCCCCAACCCTCTCCCTAGCCCCAAACCTAACCCTAACCATATTCCCAAACCTTGAACCCAACCCTAACACTAACACTAACCCAACCCCAACACATACACCTACCCCTAACCCAGACCCTAACTCCTAACCCTCACGCTGACCCAAACCCTAAGCATAAACCCTAATCCTAACCCTAAACCTTAAACCTAACCCTAACCCTAACTTAACTCCCTAACCCTAACCCCAACCCTTACCCTCACCCTACCCCTAACACTAACCCTAACCCTATTCCTAAACCCTGAACCCCAACCGCAACCCTATCCCTAACTCCTCTAACCCTAACCCTAACCCTAAACCCTAACCCCAAACCCAACCCAAACCTATCCCTAACACTATCAATGACCCTAACACCTAACCCTAACCCTAACCCCTAGCCCTAGACCAAGACCTATCCCTAGACCTAGCAATATCTCTTGTCCTAACCCTAACCCTAACCCCAACCCAATGCTAATGCTAACTGTAACCCTATCCCTAAACCCTAAACACTAACACTATCCCTAACCTTAAACCCCAACCCTAACCCTAACCCTACCCCTAGCCCTATCTCTAGCCCTAGCCCCCAACCCAAACCTAACCCTAACTCCAACCCTAACACAAACCCTAACCCTACCCTAACCCTAAACCTAACTATAACCCTAACCCTGAACACCAACTCTGCACTAAGCCCAGCCCCAGCCCCAGCCCCAGCCCCCAGCCCTAGCACCAGCCGTAGCCCCAACCCTCTCCCTAGCCCCAAACCTAACCCTAACCCTAACCCTATTCCTAAACCCTGAACCCAACCCTAACCCTAACACTAACCAAAACCGCAACACATACCCCTACCCATAACCCTACCCCTAACCCTAACCCCTAACGCTAACCCCTGACCCAAACCCTAACCATAAACCCCAACACTAACCTTAAACCTAAACCTTAAACCTTAACACTAACCCCAACCCAACCTAACCCTAAACCTAAACCTTACCCTCTCCCTAGCCCTAACACTAACCTTAACCCTATCCCTAAACCCCAAATCCTAACCCTAACCCTAACTCATCTAACCCTAACCCTAACCCTAAACCCTAACCCTAAGCATAACACAAAACTATCCCAAACACTAACAATGATCCTAACATCTAACCGTAACCCTAACCCTAACCCCAACCATAATCCTAACCCTAACCCTAGACCAAGACCTAGCCCTACCCTTAGCCCTATCTGTCGGACTAGCCCTAACCCTAACTCTACCCTAACCCCAAACACTAAACCCTAACTCTATCCCTAACCCAAACCTAACCCTAAATGTAATCCTATCCCTAAACTCTAAACGCTAATGCTAACCCTAAACCTATCCCTAAATACTATCTCTAACCTTAACCCTATCTCTAAAACCTACACACTAACCCTAAACTTAACCCTAAACTCTAACCCCAAACCTAAACTCTAACCCTAACCCTAACCATGAATCTAACCCTAACACCAACCCTAAACATAACCATAACCCCAGCCCTAACCCTAACACCAACCCCAACCCTAACCCTAACCCCAAGCCTAACCCCTGAACTTAACTCATAACCCAACCCTAACCCTAATCCCAAACCCAACCCTAAACCCAACCGCAAACCCAACACTAACCCCAACCCCAATCACTACCCCAAATCTAAACTCAAACCTAACCCCAACCCCAACACTAACCTTAACCCTAACCCTAACCCTAATCCCTAAACCTAACCCTAACCATAACCCTAATTCCTAACCCTAACCTTAACCATAACACTATCACTAACCCTAACCCCTAATCCTAACCCTAACCCTAACCAAAATACCTAACCCTAACCCTAACACTAACCCCTAACCCCTAACCCTAACTAAAATACCTAACCCTAACCCTAACCCTAACCCAACCTCAAACCCAACCCTAACCCCAACCCCAATCACTACCCTAAACCTAACATCAAACCTAACCCCAACCCCAACCCTAACCATAACCCCAACCCCAAAACTAATCCCTAACCCTAACCCTAACCCCTAACCCTAACCCTGACCCCTACCCCAAAGCTAACCCTAATGAAACCCTAACGCTAAAGCTAACCCAAATGCTAACCCTAACCCTAAACCTAACACTAAACCCTGACCCTGACTATGACCCTAACCCCAACGCTAACCCTAAAATCTAACAATAACCTTAGTCCTAACACTAACCCCAACAGTAACCCTAACCCCAAAGCCTAACCCTAACCCTAACGCTAACCCCCAACCCTAACCCTAACCCCAACCAAAACCCCCAAACCTAACCCTAAACCAAACACTAACCCTAAACCTAACGCTAGCCCTAATCCTACAGCTAATCCCTAACCCTAACCCTAACCCAAACCAAAACCCCAAATCTAATCCCAAACCAAACCCTAACCCAAACCTAACCCCAGCCCTAACCCCAACTCTAACCACTAAACCTAAACCTAACCCCAACCCTAACGCTAACCGTAACACTAATGCTAACCCTAACGATAAACCTAACCCTAAACCCTGAACCTGACCCTGACCATAAACCCAAACCCTAACCCCAACACTAACCCTAACCCTAATGCTAACCCTAAACCCTAACCCTAATCCTAACCCTAACACTGATCCTAAACCTTAACCCCAACCCTAACACTAACCCCAAACCCTAACCCTAATCGTAACCCCAACACCCAAAGCTAACCCTAACCCCTAACACTAACACCTAACCCTAACCCTAACCTAACCCAAACCCTAACCCCAACCCGAAAACTTAACACTAACCCTAACCCTAAACCACCCTAACCTACCTAACCCTATCCTTAACCCTAACCCTAACCCCCAACCCCCAACCCTAACCCCAACCCCCACCCCAACCCTAACCCTAACCCTAACCCTAAAACTAACCCTAACCCTAACCCCTAACCCTAACCCTAAACATCTTCTAACCCTAAACCTAAGAGTAACGCTAAACCTAACCCCAACCCTAACCCAAACCTAACCCTAACACCAACCCTAACCCTAACCCCAAACATAAACCTAACCCCAAACTCAACCCGAAACCTAACCACAATGCTAACCCTAACCCTAATCCTAACCCCAACCCTAACCCCTAACCCCACCCCCAACGCTAACCCTAACCCTAACCCAAACCTAACCCTAATCTTAACCCCAGCCCCAACCCTAACCCTAACCCTAACCCCAACCCTAAACATAACCTCTACTCCAACCCTTACCCTATCCCTTATCCTAACCCCAACCCTAACCCTAACCCTACCCAAACCCCAACCTCACCACTACCACAACCCTAACGTTACGCTAAACAAAACCCCAACGCCAACCTTACCCTAACCCAACCCTAAACCTAACCCTATCCCTAGGCCTAACTCTAATCCTAACCTTAACTTTAACCCTAACACATATCCAAAGACTAAGTTTTTCCCTAACCCTAACCCTAACCCCAACCCCAGCCCCAAATCCAAACATAACCCCAACCCTAACCCTAACCCTAAACCAAACCCTAAACCTAAAACTCTTCTAACCCCAAACCCAAGAGTAATGCTAACCCTAACCCTAACCCCAACCCCAGCCCTAAATCTAAACCCAAACATAACCCTAACCCTAACCCTAACCCTAAACCCCAACCCAAACTCTTCTAACCCCAAACCCAAGAGTAATGCTAACCCTAACCCTGACACTGATTCTAACCAAAACCCTAACCCCAAACCCAACCGTAACCCTAACCCTAATCAAAACACCTAACCCTAACCCTAACCCCAACACTAACCCTAAACCTAAAACTCTTAACCCCAAACCCAAGAGTAATGTTAACCCTAACCCTAACCCTAACCTTAACCCTAACCAAAACTCCTAATCCTAAACCTAAGCCTAACCCAAACCAAACCCTATTCCTAAACCTAACCCTAACCCTAACCCCTAACTCTAACCATAACCGTCAACCCTTCTGAATCTAAACCCAAGAATAACGCTAAACCTAACCCTAACCCTAAACCCAAGCTAAACCAAACCCTAACCCCAACCCTAACCCCAAACCCTAACCCCAACTGTAGACCTTGCCCTAGTCCTATCCCTAGCCCTAGCACTAGCCCTAGCCCCAAACCTATCCATATCCCGAACCATAACCCTAACCCTAACCCTAACCCTAAAGCTAACCCTAACACTTACCCTAAACCCTAACCCTAAACTTAACTCTAACCCCAACCCAAACCCTAACCCTAACCCCCAACCCTAACCCTAAACCTAACTCCTAACCCCAACCCTAATCCTAACCCCAACCCCAACCCTAAACCCAACCACAATCCCAACCCTAACCCCAAACCAATCCCAAACCTAACCACAACCTCAACCCTAACCCCAACCCAACCCTAACCCTAATCCTAACCCCTAACCCTAACTCTAACCCTAACCCTAAACCTAACCCTAACCCTAAAATTCTTCTAAACCCTAACCCAAGACTAACGCTAACCCTAACCCTAACCCCAAACCCAACCAAACCCCTAACCCTAACCCTAACCCCAACCCCAAACCTAAACCTCTTCTAACCCCAAACCTAAGAGTAACATTAACCCCAACCCCAACCTAACCCTTACCCTAACCCCAACAATAAACCTAACAATAATGCTAAAGCTAACCATTAACCCAACCCCAACACCAAACCTACCCTAATCCCATAAACTAACCCCTAACCCCAGCCCCAGGCCTAACCCTAAACCTAACCCTAACTTTAACCCTAACACATAATCTAAGCCTAAACTTTTTCCCCTACCCCTAACCCTAAAACCTAAACCTATCCCTAACCCTAATCCCTAACCCTAACCTTAACCCTAACACTATCACTAACACTAACCCCTAACCCTAACCCCAATCAAAATACCTAACCCTAACCCTAACACTAACCCAAACCCCCAACCCTAATCCCAACTCTAACTTTAACCCTAACCCTAAACCCAACCCTAAACCCTAACCCTAACCCTAACCCCTAACCCTAACCCCAACCCTAATCCTAACCCTAACATCAATGCTAACCATAACCATAGCCAGAGCCCCAATGCAAACACCAACCCCAACCCTAACCCTAACCCCAAACCCAACCCTAAACCCAACCGCAAATACAACCTTAACCACAACCCCAATCACAACCCTAAACCTATCCTCAAACCTAACCCCAGCCCCAACCCTAACCCTAACCCTAACCCTAAACCTAATCCCTAACCCCAACCCCTAACCCCTAACCCCTAACCCTAACCCCAACCACTTACCCCAAAGCTATACCTAACGCTAACCCCAACACTAATGTTAACCCTAACGCTAACCCTAACCCCAACACTAAACCCTGACCCTGACTCTGACTGTAAACCTAACCCTAACCCTAAAGCTAACCCCAAAACCTGACAATAACCCAAGTCCTAACACTAACCCTAACGGTAACCTTAACCCTAAACCCTAATCCTAACCCTAACCCCTAACCCTAACCCTAACCCTAATCAAAACCCCTATACCTAATCCCAAACCAAACTCTCACCCCAAACCCAACCCCAGACCTAACCCTAACCCTAACACTAACCCCCAACCCCAACCGTAACCCCAAACCTCTTCTAAACCTAAACCCAAGAGTAACGCTAACCCCAACCCCAACCCTAACACTAACACTAAACCAAACCCTAACCATACCCCAAACCCCAACCCCAACCCTAAACCAGTCCCTAACCCTAAACCCAAGAGTAACGGTAACCCTAACCCTAACCCCAACCCTAACCCTAACACTAACCCTAACCCCTAACCCTAACCCTAACCCTAACCCCAACCAAAATACCTAACCCTAACCCTAACCCAACCTCAAACCCAACCCTAACCCCAACCCCAATCACTACCCTAAACCTAACATCAAACCTAACCCCAACTCCAACCCTAACCCTAACCCTAACCCCAAAACTAATCCCTAACCCTAACCCCAACCCCTAACCCCAACCCCTGACCCCACCCCAAACCCCTAACGCAAACCCCAACGCTAATGTTAACCCTAATGCTAACCCTAACCCTAAACCCAACACTAAACCCTGACCCTGACTATGACCCTAACCCCTAACCCTAACGCTAACCCTAAAATCTAACAATAACCCTAGTCCTAACACTAACCCTAACAGTATCCCTAACCCTAAACCCTAACCCTAACCCTAACCAAAACCCCCAAACCTAACCCTAAACCAAACATTAACCCTAAACCCAACGCCAGCCCTAACCCTAAAACTAATCCCTAACCCTAACCCTAACCCCAACCAAAACCCCTAAACCTAATCCTAAACCAAACCGTAACCCCAAACCTAACTCTCTAGCCCTAACCCCTAACCCCTAAACCTAAACCCAACCCTAACCCCTAACCCAACCCCAACCCTAATCCTAACTCCAACCCTAACCCAGCTCTAACCCTAACTCCAACCCTAAACCTAACCCCAATCCCAACCCTAAACCCAATCACAATCCCCACCCCAATCTCAATCCTAACCCCAACCTCAACCCTAACCTCAATCCCAACCCCAGCCCCAAAACTAAGCCTAACCCCTAAACATAACCCCAACCCTAACCCTAACTCTAACCACTAACCCTGAACCTAACCTTAACCCTAACACTAACCGTAAACCAATGCTAACCCTAACGCTAAACCCAACCCCAAACCCTGACCCTGACCCTGACCATAAACCTAACCCTAACCCTAACACATAATCTAAGCCTAAACTTTTCCCCTACCCCTAACCCCAAAACCCAACCCCAACCCTAACCCTAATCCCTAACCCTAACCTTAACCCCAACACTATCACTAACACTAACCCCTAACCCTAACCCTAACCCTAACCAAAATACCTAACCCTAACCCTAACACTAACCCAAACCCCTAACCCTAATCCTAACTCTAACTCTAACCCCAACCCCAAACCTAACCCTAAACCCTAATCCTAACCCTAACCCCTAACCCTAACCCTAATCCTAACCCTAACAACAATGCTAACCATAACCATATCCAGAGCCCTAATGCTAACACCAACCCCAACACTAACCCTAACCCCAAACCCAATCCTAAACCCAACCGCAAATCCAACCTTAACCCCAACCCCGATCACAACCCCAAACCTAGCCTCAAACCTAATCCCAGCCCCAACCCTAACCCCTAACCCTAACCCTAAACCTAATCCCTAACCCTAACCCCCTAACCCTAACCCCCAACCACTTACCCTAAAGCTAACCCTAACGCTAACCCTAACGCTAATGCTAACCCTAACGCTAACCCTAACCCTAACACTAAACCCTGAGCCTGACTCTGACTGTAAACCCAACCCCAACCCTAAAGCTAACCCTAAAACCTGACAATAACCCAAGTCCTAACACTAACCCTAACGGTAACCTTAACCCTAAACCCTAACCCTACCCTAATCCCTAACCCTAACCCTAACCCTAATCAAAACCCCTATACCTAATCCTAAACCAAACCCTAACCCCAAACCTAACCCCAGACCTAACCCCAACACTAACCCCTAACCCCAACCGTAACCCCAAACCTCTTTCTAAACTTAAACCCAAGAGTAACGCTAACCCTAACCCTAACTCTAACCACTAACCCTAAACCTAACCCCTAACCCTAACGCTAACCGTAAAACTAATGCTAACCCTAACACTAAACCTAACCCTAAACCCTGACCCTGACCCTGACCATAAACCCAAACCTAACCCTAACACTAACACCTAACCCTAACCCTAATCCTAACCCCAAGACTGATCCTAAACCCCAACCCCAACTCTAACAATAACCCCAAACCCCAACCCTAATCCTAACCCCAACACCCAAAGCTAACCCCAACCCTAACACTAACCCTAAACCTCTT
This sequence comes from Nanger dama, assembly GCA_917880005.1. Lineage (NCBI taxonomy): Eukaryota > Metazoa > Chordata > Mammalia > Artiodactyla > Bovidae > Nanger > Nanger dama. The sequence goes on along the minus strand of CAKJTW010000206.1, from coordinate 296,395 downwards.
CTAACCCCAAACTTAAGAGTAAAGCTAACGCTAACCTTACCCCCTAACCCTAACACCTAACCCTAACCCTAACCTAACCCAAACCCTAACCCTAACCCGAAAACTTAACACTAACCCCAACCCAAACACCTAAACCTAACCCTATCCTTAACCCTAACCTTAACACCAACCCCGACCCTAACCCTAAACCCAACCCTTACCCTAACCCCCACAACAACCCTAACCCTAACCCCAACCCTAACACTAACCCTAATCCTAACATAACCCTAACCCTAATCCTAAACCTAACCCCTAACATAACCCTAACCCTAACCCTAAACATCTTCTAACCCTAAACCTAAGAGTAACGCTAAACCTAACCCCTAACCCTAACTCAAACCTAACCCTAACACCAACTCTAACCTTAACCCCAAACATAAACCTAACCCCAAACTCAACCCGAAACCTAACCACAATGCTAACCCTAACCCTAACCCCAACCCCAAAACTAACCCTAACCTTAACCCCAACCCTAACCTCTAAACCCCAACCCTAACCCCAACCCCAAACCATAACCCCTAACCCAACCCTTAACCATAATCCCTTATCCTAACCCCAACCCTAACCCTAACACTACCCAAACCCCAACCCCTAACCCCTACCACAACCCTAACGTTACGCCAAACCTAACCCCAACGCCAACCTTACACTAACCCAACCCCTAACCCTAACTCCAGCCCCAGGCCCAACTCTAACCCTAAACCCTAACTTTAACCCTAACACATATCCAAAGCCCAAGTTTTTCCCCAACCCCAACCCTAACCCCAACCCCAGCCCCAAATCTAAACCTAACCCCAACCCTAACTCTAAGCCCAAACCAAACCCCAAAACTAAAACTCTTCTAACCCCAAACCCAAGAGTAATGCTAACCCCAACCCCAACCCCAAACCCAGCCCCAAATCTAAACCTAACCCTAACCCCAACCCTAATCCCAAACCCCAACCCCAAAACTCTTCTAACCCCAAACCCAAGAGTAATGCTAACCCAAACCCTAACCCTAACCCTAACCCTAACCCCAACCCCCAACCCCAACACTAGCCCTTGGTCTAACCCTAACCTTAACCCTAACTTTAACCCCAACACATATCCCAAGCATAAACTCTTCCCCAACCCCAACCCTAAACCCTAATCCTAACCCCAACATTAATCCCTCACCCGAAACTTAACCCCAACTTTATCCCTAACACTAAACTTAACCCCCAACCCTATCCCTACACTTAACTCTAACCCTAACCATAACACCAAACACTAAACCTAACCCTAGCCCCAGCCCCAGCCCCAAGCCAAGACCTAGCACTAGCCCTAGTCCCAAAGCTATCCCTAGCCCGGAACCATAACCCCTACACTAACCCCAAACCGAACCCTAAACCTAAACATTACCCTAACCCCAAATCTGACTCTAACCAAAATCCCTAACCCTAACCCTATCCCTAACCCCTAACCCTAACCCTAACACTAACTCTAACCCCAAACCTAATCCTAAATCCAACCTGAAACCCTAACCTTATCCCTAATGCATAACCCTAACCCTAACCCTAACCCTAACATTAACACTAAACCAAACCCCAACCCTAACCCCTAACCCTAACCCTAAACCAATCCTTATCCCTAAACCTACGAGTAACGCTAACCCTAACCCTAACCCTAACCCTAACCCTAACCCTAAACCTCTTCTAACCCTAAACCCAAGAGTAATGCTAACCCAAACCCTAACCCTAACACTAACCCCAACCCCTAACCCCTACACTAGCCCTTGTTCCAACTCTAACCTTAACCCTAACTTTAACCCTAACACATATCCTAAACATAAACTCTTTCCCTAACCCTAACCCCTAAACCCCAACCCTAACCCTAACATTAATCCCTAACCTTAACCTTAATCCTAACATTATCCCTAACCCCAAGCTTAACCCCCAACACTATCCCTACCCTTAACTCTAACCCCAACCATAACACTAAACACCAAACCCAACCCCAGCCCCAGCCCCAGCCCCCAGCCCCAGACCCAGCACTAGCCCTAGTCCCAAAGCTATCCCTAGCCCGAACAAAAACCCTTACACTAACCCTAACCTGAACCCTAAACCTAAACAATAACCTAACCCTAACCCTGACTCCAACCAAAACCCTCACCCTAACCTTATCCCTAACCCCTAACCCTAACCCTAACACTAACTCTAACCCCAAACCTAATCCCAAATCTAACCCTAAACCCCAACCTTAACCCTAATGCATAACCCCAACCCTAACCCTAAAAATAACCCTAACACCAACCCTAAACCTAACCCTAAACCCAACCCTAAGCCTCAACCCCAACCCCAACCCCAACCCTAATCTTAACCCCAACCCTATCCCAGCTCTAACGCTAACCCCAACCCTAAACCCAACCGCAATCCCAACCCTAAACCCAAGCACAATCCCCACCCCAATCCCCACCCTAACCCCAACCTCAACCCTAACCCCAACCACAACCCTAGCCCCAACCCTAAGCCTAACCCCTAAACCTAACCCTATCCCTAACCCTAACTCTAACCACTAACCCTAAACCTAACCCCTAACCCTAACACAAACCGTAACACTAATGCTAACCCTAACACTAAACCTAACCCCAAACCCTGACCCTGACCCTGACTCTAACCCCAAACCTAACACTAACTGTAACACTAACGCTAAACCCCAACCCTAACCCTAATCCTAACCCTAACACCTAACCCTAACCATAACCCTAACGCTAACCCCAAACCTCTTCCAACCCTAAACCGAAGAGTAAAGCGATCGCTAACCCTTCCCCTAACACTAACACCTAACGCTAACCCTAACCCTAACCTAACCCAAATCCTAACCCTAACTCGAAAACTTAACACTAACCCGAATCCCAACCCCTAAACCTAACCCTATCCTTAACCTTAACCTTAACACCAAACCCAACCCTAACCTCAACCCTAACCCTAACCCCCACCGCAACCCTAACACCTAACCCCAACCCTAACACTAACCCTAACCCTAACATAACCCTAATCCTAACAATAAACTTAACCCTAACCATAACCCTAAGTCTAAACATCTTTAAACCTAAACCTAAGAGTAACGCTAACCTAACCCTAACCCTAACCCTAAACCTAACCCTAAACCTAACCCTAACACCAACCCTAACCCTAACCCCTACCATAAACCTAACCCCAAACCCAACCCGAACCCTAAACACAATGCTAACCCTAACCCTTACCCTAAACCTCTTCTACCTCTAAACCTAAGAGTAATGCTAACCCAAACCCCAACCCCTAACCCTAACCCCTAACCCTAAAACTAGCCCTTGGTCTAACCCTAACCTTAACCCTAACTTTAACCCTAACACATATCCTAAGCATAAACTCTTTCCGTAACCCCAACCCTAAACCCTAACCCCCAACCCTAACATTAAACCCTCACCATAACCTTAACCCTAATATTATCCATAACACTAACCTTAACCCCCAACCCTATCCCTACACTTAACACTAACCCCAACCATAACACTAAACACTAAACCTAACCCCAGCCCCAGCCCTAGCCCTATCACTAGACCCAGCACTAGCCCTAGTCCTAAAGCTAATCCTAGCCCAAACCATAACCCCTACACTAACCCTAACCTGAACCCCAAACATAAACAATAACCTAACCCCTGACCCCGACTCTAACCAAAATCCCTAACCCTAACCCTATCCCTAACCCCTAACCCTAACCCTAACACTAACTCTAACCCCAAACCTAATCCCAAACCTAAATCGAAACCCCAAACTTAACCCTAATGCATAACCCTAACCCTAACCCTAACATTAACACTAAACCAAACCCCAACCCTAACCCCTAACCCTAACCCTAACCCCAAACCAATCCCTATCCCTAAACCCATGAGTAACGCTAACCCTAACCCTAACCCTAACCCTAACCCCAAAGCCCTTCTAACCCTAAACCCAAGAGTAATGCTAACCCAAACCCCAACCCCAACACTAACCCTAACCCCTAACCCTTACACCAGCCCTTGTTCTAACTCTAACCTTAACCCTAACTTTAACCCCAACACATATCCTAAGCATAAACTCTTTCCCCAACCCCAACCCTAAACCCCAACCCCAACCCCAACATTAATCCCTAACCCTAACCTTAATCCTAACATTATCCATAACCCCAACCTTAACCCCCAACACTATCCCTACCCTTAACTCTAACCTTAACCATAACACCAAACACCAAACCCAACCCCAGCCCCAGCCCCAGCTCCCAGCCCTATCCCTAGACCTAGCACTAGCCCCAGTCCTAAAGCTATCCCCAGCCCGAAGCATAACCCCTACACTAACCCTAACCCGAACCCCAAACCTAAACAATAACCCAACCCTAACCCTGACTCTAACCAAAACCCTCACCCTAACCCTATCCCTAACCCCTAACCCTAACCCTAACACTAACTCTAACCCTAAACCTAATCCCAAATCTAACCCTAAACCCTAACCTTAACCCTAATGCATAACCCTAACCCTAACCCTAAAACTAACCCTAACACCAACCCTAAACCTAACCCTAAACCAATCCTAACCCTAACCCCAACCCCAACCCTAATCCTAACCCCAACCCTATCCCAGCTCTAACGCTAACCCCAACCCTAAACCTAACTGCAATCCCAACCCTAAACCCAAGCACAATCCCCACCCCAATCCCCACCCTAACCCCAACCTCAACCCTAACCCCAACCACAACCCTAGCCCTAACCCTAAGCCTAACCCCTAAACCTAACCCTATCGCTAACCCTAACTCTAACCACTAACCCCAAACCTAACCCCTAACCCTAACGCAAACCGTAACACTAATGCTAACCCTAACGCTAAACCTAACCCTAAACCCTGACCCTGACCCTGACTCCTAACCCCAAACCTAACACTAACTGTAACACTAAGGCTAAACCCCAACCCTAACCTAATCCTAACCCTAACACCTAACCCCAACAATAACCCTAATGCTAACCCTAAACCTCTTCCAACCCTAAACCGAAGAGTAAAGCTATTGCTAACCCTACCCCTAACACGAACACCTAATGCTAACCCTAACCTTAACCCAACCCAAATCCTAACCCTAACCCGAAAACTTAACACCAACCCGAACCATAACCCCTAAACCTAACCCTAACCTTAACCCTAACCTGAAACCAAACCCAACCCTAACCCCAACCCTAACCCTAACCCCCACCGCAACCCTAACCCTAACCTCAACTCTAACACTAACCCCAACCCTAACATAACCCTAACCCTAACCCCAAACCTAACCCCAACCCTAACCCCAACCCTAGCCCCAGGGCCCAACTATAACCCTAACACAAACTTTAACCCCAACACATATCCCACCCTAAGCTCTTTCCCAAACACTAATCCCAAACTCTAACCCCTGAAAATAACCCCTAATCCCTAACCCTAACCTTAACCCCAACACTATCACTAACCCTATCCCTAACCCCTAACCCTATCCGTACCCTTAACACTAACCCCAACCATAACACAAAACACCAACCCTAAACCCCAGCCCGAGCTCTAGCCCTATCCCCAGCCCTACCACTAGCCCTAGTCCTAAACCTATCCCTAGAACGAACCATAACCCTAACCCTAACCCTAACACTAAACCAAACCCTAACCCTAACCACAACCCCTAACACTAACCTATCCCTAACCCCTAACCCTAATCCTAATCCCTTACACTAACACTAACCCCAACCCCTAGCCTTAACCCCAACCCTAACCCTTACTCTAGCCCTAACCTATACTAACCCTAATCATAACCCTAATCCTAACACTAACCCCAAAACCTAGCCCTAACCCTAACCCTAACACAACCCGAACACTAACCCGAACCCTAACCCCAACCCTAACCCTAAACCCAACCCCAACCCTAACCCTAACCCCAATCCTAACACTACCCCTAACCCCAACCCTAAACCCAACCCCAACCCTAACCCTAACCCCAACCCTAACACTAACCCTAACCCCAACCCTCCCCCTAACCCCTACACCAACCCTAATCCAAACTCTAATCCTAACACCTAACCCCAAACCTCAACCCTAACACTAACCCTAACCACAACAATAAACCTAATAATAACGCTAACGTTAACCCTAAACCTAACCCCAGTGCAAACCCTACCCTAACCCTACCCTAACCCTAACCCTAGCCCTAGGCCCAACTCTAACCCTAACCCCAAGATTAAACCTAACACATACCCTAAGCCTAAACTCTTTCCCTAACCCTAACCCCAAACACTAACCCTATCCCTAACCCTAATCCTTAACCTTAAACTTAACCCTAACTCTATCGCTAACACTAACCCTAACCCCTAACCCTATCCCTACACTTAACTCTAACCCCAACCATAATACTAAACTCTAACCCCAACCCTAGCCCCATCCCTAGTCCTCTCCCTAACTCTAGCACTAGCCCAGGTCCTAAACCTATCCTAGCCCGGAAACATAACCCTAACCATAACCATAACCCTAATCCTAAACCCAAACCCCAACCCTAACCCCAAACCTAAACCCAAACCCAATTTTAACCCCAACCCCAACCTTAAACCTAACCCTAACCCTAACCCTAACCCCAACGCTAACCTAACCCCAGCACTAAACCCAACCAAAATCCAAACCCTAACTCCAACCCCAATCCCAACCCTAAATCCAACCTCAACCCTAACCCCAACCGCAATGCTAACCGAAACCTAACCCTAACCCTAACCCTAACCCCTAACCTCACCCTTAACCCTAACACTAACCCTAATCCCTAACCCTAACCCTAACCCTAATCCTAAACCTAACCCCTAATCCCTAACCCTAAACCTAACCCTAACCCTAACCCTAAACCTAACAGTAACTCTAACACTAACCCCTAACCCTAACCCTAACCTTAACCCTAACCCTAACCCTAACTCTCAACCCTAACCCCAACCATAACGCTAATGCTAACCCTAACGCTAATCCTAACACTAAAACCTGTCCCTGAACCTGACCCTAATCCTAAACCTAACCCCAAAACTAACCCCTAACCCTAATGCTAACCCTAACCCTAACCCTAACCCTAACACCAACCCTAACCCTAACCCTAACCCCAACCCTAATCCTAACTCCAACCCCAACACTAACTTTAACGCCAACCCTAACCCTAACCCTAACCCAAACCTAACCCTATTCCTAAACCTAACACTAACCACAACCCCTAACTTTACATCTAACACTAATCCTAACCCTAAACCTAAACCCAAACCTAAACCCTAACCCTAACACTAACCCTAACCCAATCCTGACCCTAAACCTAACTCCAACCCATACAAATACCCCTAACCCTAACCCCTAACCTTAACCCTATCCCTAAAACCTAATCCCTAACCCTAACCATAAACACTAACCCTAACCCTAAACATAATCCAAAACTAACTCTAACCCTAACCCCAACACTAACCCTAACCCTAACCCTAACACTAACACTAAACCTAAACCTCTTCTAACCCTAACCCTAACAGTTACGCTAACCCTAATCATATCCCTAAACCCAACCCCAATCCCAAACCTAACCCTACCCTAAGCATAGACTTAAACCTAATCGTAAACCTACCCCCAACCCTAACACTAACACTAAACCTAACCCCTAACCCCTGACTCTATAACCCAACCCTAACACTAACCCCTGAACCCTAACCCTAACCCTAGTCTAGCCGTAGCCCCACGCCTAGCACTAGCCCCAGGCCCAACCCTATCCTTAGGTCTAACCATACCCCTACCCTTAACCCCAACCCCAAATCCCAAACTCTAACCCTAAAACTAACTCTAACCCTAAATCAACCCTAACCCAAAACCTAAACCTAACCGCAACCCACACCTCTATCCTTACCACTGCCCCTACCCCTAACCCTAACCAAACTCCTAACCCTAACGCTAACGCTAACCCAAACACTAACATTAACCCTAACAATAACCCTAAACCTAAACCTAACCCTAACCCTAACAACACTAACCCTATCCCTAACCCTAACCCTAAATCCTAACCCTAACCCTAAATCATAACCCCTAACCCTAACACTAATCCTAACACTTACCCTAACCCTAAAACGTAACCCTAACCCCTAACCCTAAACACTAACCCCAACACTAACCCTAGCCTAGCCCCAGCCATAGCCCCAACACTAGCCCTAGGCCTAACCCTATCCTTAGGCCTAACCCTACCCTGACCATTAACCCTATCCCTAACCCTAACCCTAACCCTAAACCTAACCCAACCTTAACCCAAACCCTAACCCTAACCCCAAACCATACCCCTACCCTTACCCCTACTCCTATCCCTTACCCTAACAAAACGCTACACTAACACTAATGTTAACCCTAACACTAACCCTAACCCTAACACTACCCTAAAGCTAACCCTAACCCTAACACTAACCCTAACCCTAAACCCGAACCCTAACACTAACCCTAACCCAATCCTAACCCTAACCCAAACCCCAACACATACCGCTACCCCTACTCCTAACCCTAACCCCTAACCCTAAACCTGACACAAACCCTAACCCTAAACCCCAACCATAACCCTAACCCTAAACCTTAAACCATAACCCTAAAACTAACGCTAACCCAGCTCTAACCCTAACCCTAACCCTAACCCTATCCCTTACCCTAACTCTATAACTAAAACCTAAAACCCAACAATAACCCTAACCCTAAACATTAACACTAACCCTAATCCTTATACAACAATAAAACTAACCGTAACCATAACCCCAACCCATTCCCCTACCCCTACCTCTACCTGAACACTAACCATAACCGTTACACCTAACCTAATCCTAACCCCAACCCATAACCCTAACCTTAACACTGAACCCAACCCAACCCTAAACCTAACCGCACCCTAACCTTAACACTAACCCCAACCGTATGGTAACCGTAACCCCAAACCTAATGTTCTTGTAAACCTAATCCTTACAGTAGCGCTAACCCTAATCCTGTCCCTAACCCCAACCCCAACACTAAACTTAAATCAACGCTCACCCTAACCCTAAGCCTAAACCCTAACCCTAATCCTAAACCTCACCTTAAACGAAACCTCTTCTAAACCTAACCCCAAGAGTAATGCTAACCCTAAACTTAACCCTACCCCAAACCCCAACCCATACCCATACCGTTACCCCTACCCCTACCCCTAACCGTAAAACAACCCTAACCCTTACCATCACCCTAATGATAACCCTAACCCTAAACCAAACCCTAACACTAACACTAACCCTAACCCTAAACTAACCCTAAAACTAACCCTAAACCCTAACACCCCTAACCCAACCCTAACCCTAACCAAACCCAACATGTACCGCTATCCCTACCCCCTCACCCTAAACCCTAAACCTAACCCTAACCCTAACACTGAGCCTAACCCCTAACCCTAACCCTAAATCATACCGTAAACCGAAACCACTTCTAACCCTAAACCCAAGAGTAATGCTAACCCTAACCCTAACCCCAAACCCAACACCAACCCTAATCCTAACCGCACCCTATCCCTAACCCTATCCCTAACCCTGTTCTACCCCCAACCCTAAACCGAAACCCCTTCGAACCCTATCCCCAACCGCACTCTAACCCTAACCTTAAACCTAACCCTAACCCTAATCCTTTCCCCCAACACCAACCCCAACCCTAAACCTATACCTACCCTTACCATAAACCTAACCCTAATCCTAACCCTAATACCTACTCTCACCCAACCCCTACCCCTAGCCCTAAGCCAACCCTAACCCCTAATCTAATGGTAACTGTAACACTAACCATTACCCTAAACCCAACCCTAACCCTAACCCTAAACCAAAACCTAACCCATACCCTAACACTAAACCTACCCCTAACCCTAACCCCTAAACCCAACCCCTGAACCAAATCCTAACCCCAAACCCTAACCCTAACCCTAACTCCAACCCCAACCCTACCCCTAACTGTACCCCAACCCTAACCCTAACCCTAACCCTATTCTAGCCCCAACCCTAAACCGAAACCTCTTCTGACCCTAACCCTAACTGTACCCTAACCCTAACCCTAATCCTAACCCTAACCCCAACCCCAACCCTACCCCTAACCGTACCCCAACACTAACACTAACCCTAACCCTAGCCTTAGCACTAGCACTAGCCCCAGAACTAACCCTATCCCTCGGCCTAACCCTAAAACTATACTTAACCCTAACCCCAAACCATAACCCTAACCCTAACCCTAACCCCTGACCCTAACCCCAACCCCAACCCTAACCCTAAACGCACACTAACCCTAAACCTAAACCCCAACCCTAACGCTAACCCTAACACTAACCCTAATCCTAACCATAACCCCAAACCTAACCCCAACCCCAACACTAACCCTAATAATAACCCCAAAACTAACCCCTAACCTACCCTAACCCAACCCTAACACTAATCCTGAATTCTAACCCCAACACTAACCTTAACCCAATCCTAACCCTAACCCTAACTCCAACACATACCCCTACCTCTATCCCTTCCTCTACCCTTTAACCCTAAGCCCAAATCTAGCCCCCTAATCCTGACACTAACCTCAATCCTAATACTAAACCGCAACACTATCCCCAACCCAACCCTGTCCCTAATAAACTAAACCTAACTCTAACTTTATTCTCATGCTAACCCTAAACCCAAACTTCTTCTACACTCAACCCAAGAGTAACGCTAACCCTAACCCCAACCCTAGCCCCAAACTCAACCCCAACCCTAACCCCAATCCCAAACCCCAACCCCAACCCTAACCCCAAACCCCAACACTTACACTAACCCTAGCTTGAGCCCCAGCCCCAACCCCTAGCTCCTAGCCCTAGGACTAGCCCTAGCCTTATTCCTAAACCTAGCCCTAACCCTAACCCAACTTAACCCTAACCCTAAACCTAACCACAACCTATAACCCTACCCTTAATCCTAACACTAACCCTAACCTTAGCCCAAATCCTAACAACTAACCCCTACCTTAACCCTAACCCTAACACCAAACCTAAACCCAAACCCTAACCCTAACCCTAAACCCTAACCCAACCCTAACCCTAACCCAAACCCCAACACATACCACTACCCCTACACCTAACCCTAAACCCTAACCCTAACCCTAACCCTAAGCCTAAACCCCTAACCCCAACCCCAAATCATACCCTAAACCGAAACCTCTTCTAACCCTAAACCCGAGAGTAATGCTAAACCTAACCCTAACCCTAACCCCAAACCCAAACCTAACCCCAACCCTAACCCCAACTGTACCCTAACCCTAACCCTATCCCTAACCCTATTCTAACCCTAACCCTAAACCGAAACGACTTCGAACCCTAACCCTAACCGTACTCTAACCCTAACCCCAAACCTAAACCTAACCCTAATCCTATCCTTAACCCCAACCCCAACCCATCACCTGTACCTTCCCTAACCATAAACCTAACCCCTAACCCTAACCCTAACCCTAACATCTACCCTACACATACACCTACCCCTAATGCTAACCCAAGCCTAACCCTAACCCTAATGCTAAGTGTAGCACAAACCATTATGCTAAATCAAACCTAAACCTAACCCTAACCCAAACCCCAACCCATACTCCTACCACTAACCCTACCCCTAACCCTAACCCCTGAACCAAACCCTAACCCTAAACCTAACCCTAACCCCAACCCCAACCCTACCCCTAACCGTACCCTAACCCTAACCCTATCCTTAACCCTAACCCTATTATAACCCTAACCCTAAACCCTAACCCTAAACCCAACCCAACCCTAACCCTAACCCCTAACCCCCAACACATACCGCTACCCCTACCCCTAACCCTAAACCCGAAACCCAACCCCTAACCCCAACCCTAAGCCTAACCCCTAACCCTAACCCCAAATCATACCATAAACCTAAACCTCTTCTAACCCTAAACCCAAGAGTAATGCTAACCCTAACCCTAACCCTAACCCCAACCCCAACCTCAACCATAACCCTAACTGTACCCTAACTCTAACCCTATCCCTAACCCTATTCTAACCCTAATCCTAAACCGAAAAGTCTTCGAACCCTAACCCTAACCGTACTCTGACCCTAACCCTAAACCCAACCCTAAACCCAAATCTATCCCTAACCCCAATCCCAACCCTAAACTTGTACCTACCCTAACCATAAACCTAACCCTAATCCTAACACCCACACTTACCCATACCCCCTACACCTAAACCTAACCCAACCCTAACCGTAACCCTAATGCTAACTGTAACACTAACCATTACCCCAAATCTAACCCTAACCCTATCCCTAACCCTAACCCTAACCCTAACCATAACCCAACCTTAACCCTAACCCTAAGAATAACACCTAACCCCAAACCTTACCCTAAACTGAAACCTCTTTCTAACTCTAACCCTAAGAGTAATGCTAACCCCAACACTAACCCTAACCCCAACCCCAACCCCAACCCTACCCCTAACCATACCCTAACCCTAATCCTATCCCTAACCCCAACCCCATCCCTAAATCTATACCTACCATAACCATAAACCTAACCCTAATCCTAACCCTAAACCTAACACCTACCCTTATACCTCTAAACCTAACCCTAACCCAACCTTATCCCTAACCCTAATGCTAACCGTAACACTAACCATTACACTAAATTTAACCCTAAACCTAACCATAACCCAAACCCAACCCATACTCCTACCACTAACACCACCCCTAAACCTACCTCCTAACCCTAACCCTGAACCAAACCCTAACCCTAAACCCTAAACCTAACCCTAACCCCAAACCCAACCCTACCCCTAACCGTAACCTAACCCTAACCCTAACCTTAACCCTAACACTATTCTAACCCTAACTCTAAACCGAAACCTCTTCTGACACTAACCCTAACTGTACCCCAACCCCAACCCTAACCTTAACCCTAATCCGATCCCTAACCCAACCCCCAACCCTACCCCTAAGCATACCCTAACCCCAACCCTAAACCTAGCTTTAGCACTAACACTAGCCCTAGGCCTAACCCTATCCCTCGGCCTAACTCTAACCCTATTCTTAAACCTAACCCTAAACCCTAAATCTTAATTCTAACCCTCACCCTAACCCAACCCTCACCCTAACCCTAACCCAAACCCCAACACATACCGATACCCCTACCCCTAAACCCCAAACCCAAACCTGACCCATAACCTAACCAGAAACCCTAACCCTAACCCCAACCCTAAACCTTAAACCATAACCCCAACACTAACCCCAACCCAAATCTAACCCTAACCCTAGCCCTATCCCTTACACTAACTCTATCACTAAACCCCAAACACTAACACTAATCCTAAACCTGAACACTAACATTAACCCTAATCCTTACACAACAATAAAACTAACCGTAACCCCAACTCCAACCCATTCCCCTACCCCCTACCCCGAACCCCAACCATAACTGTAACCCCTAACCCAACACTAACCCTAACCTTAACACTAAACCCAACACGAACCCCAAACCCTACCTAAGCCTAAACTTAACCCTAACCCTTAACTCAAACCCCAACCCTAAGCCTAACCCTAACTCTAACCCCAAACATAACCGCAAACCTAACACTATCCCTAACCCTAACTCATCTAAACCTATTCTGTACCCCTAACCATATCCCTACACCCAACCCTAACTCTAACCCTAACTGTAAACCTAACCACAACCCAAAACCCAACGATAACCCTAAATCTAAAACCCAACCCTAACCCCAATGCTAACTCTAAAACCTAACCCTAACCCAACCCTAAACCCTACCCCTACCCTTAACCCCAACCCTAAATGATAAATCCTAACCCTAAAACTAACCCCAACCCTAACACAACCCTAACTCTAACCCTAACCCCAACCCATACACCTACCCTTACCCCTACCCCTACACATAACCCTAACCAAACCCCAACCCCAACCCTAAGGCTAAGCCTAACACTAATCCTAAACCTAACCCTAAGCCTAACCCTAACCCTAACCCTAACCCTTTCCCTAAACCCCAATACCTAACCCCAACCCCAACACTAAACAGAAACCCCAACCCCAACCATAAACCAAACCTAATCCTAATCCTAACCCCCAACCCCAACATTAACACTAACCCCAACCCCAACACTAACCCTAACCGCACCCTAACCCCAACCCAACCCTAAGCCCATTCTAACCCTAACCCCAAACCTAAACCTCTTCTAACCCCAACCCCAACACTAACCCCAACACTAGCACTAACCATATCCCCAACCCTAAAACCCAAACCTTACCCTAACCATAACCCCAACATCACTCTAACCCTAACCCCAAACCCTAACCCCTAAAACCAACCCCAACCCAATCCCAAACCTAAACCCAAGTCCAACCCATACACCTACCCCCTACACCTATCCCGTAACCCAAGACTAACCCATTTCCTAAACCGTAATCCCTAACCCTAACCCTAACCCCAAACACTAACCCAAACCCTAACCATAACACAAAAACTAACCCCAACCCTAACCCTAAGCCCAAACCCTAACTTTAATCCCAACCCTAAACACCAACCCTAAGCCCATTCCCAAACCCTAATCCCTAACCCCAAACCCTAACCCCAAACACCAACCCCAACATTATGGCTAGGCTGGGCTAGGGCCTAGGACTAGGCTTCAGGCCTTAGACAGGCTTAGGCCAGTGCTTAGGCCAGGGCCGTGGCCAGGCTTTAGGCCTAGGGCTAGGCCAGGCCAGTGCCAGTGCCAGTGCTAGGCCTGGGGCCAGAGCCCAGGCCTAGCTTTAGGCCAGGGCCAGGCCAATGCCAGTGCCAGAGCCAGGCCAGTGCCAGGCTGGGGCAAGGGCCAACGCCAGGCCAGGCCAGGCCAGAGCAGGGCCAGGGCCAGAGCCAGGCTCACAGTCACGGCACACCCCAGGCCAGGACCGGGCAGGGGCCAGGCCAGGCCATGGGCCAGGCCAGGCATGGCCATGGCAAGGCCAGGCCAGTGCCTCACGGCCAGGCCAGGCCAAGGCCATGGATCAGAGCCCAGGACAGGGCCAGGGCCTAGGCCAAAACTAAGGCAGGGCCAGGCCAGGGAACGCTTTAGGCCAGTGCCAGAGAGCCAGGGCCAGGTCCAGGCCAGGGCCATGGCCAGGGCTGTGCTAGGCCAGGACAGGACAGGCCAGGGGCAAGTGCAGGCCTGGGGCCAGGCCAGACGAGCCATGGCCAGGCCAGGCCACGGCCAGGGCCATAGCCAGGCCCAGGCCAGGCCAGGACAGGCCAGTGCCAGGCCAGTGCCAGGGCCAGTGACAGGCCAGGACTAGGCCCAGGCCAGTGCCAGTGCCTGGGCCAGTGCCAGGCCTAGCGCCAGGCCAGGCCAGGGCCTGGCCAGGCCAGGCAGGGCAGGGCAAGGCAGGTGCATGTGCCATGGCCAGGCCAGGCCTTGGCCTAGGCAGGCCTAGGCCTAGGCCAGGCCAAAACAGAGCCAGGGTCCGGCCAGTGCCAGGGCTGGGGCCAGGCCAGGGGCAGGGCCAGGGGCAAGTGCAGGGCATCGGCAGCGGCCAGGCCAGGCCTTGTGTCAGGCCTGGGCAAGGCCAGGCTAGCTCTATGGCCAGAGCCTAGGCCTAGGCCTAGGCCAAGGGCAGGGGCTGGGCCAGACCCAAGGACAGGGCCAGGACCACGGCCAGTGCCAGGCTAGGGCCAGGGCCAGACCAGGCCAGGCCATTGCCAGGCCAGGCCAGGCCAGGGCCTAGGCCAGAGCCAGGGACAGGCCAGTGCCAGGACAGGCCAGTGCCAGGGCCAGGGCCAGGGGGCCAGGCCCAGGCCAGGCCAGGCCAGGGCCAGGCCCAGGCCAGGGCCAGGCCAGAGCCAGGACAGGGCAGTGGCAGGGGCATGGGCCTGAGCCAAGGCCAGGGCCAGGACGGGGCCACTGCCAGTGCCAGGACTAGAGCCCAGGCCAGGTCCGGCCAGTGCCAGGCCAGGCCTCAGGATCAGAGCCAGTGCCAGTGCCAGGCCCAGGCCAAGGCCAGGGCCTAGGCCATGGCCAGGCCAGTGCCAGTGCCAGGCAAGGCCAGCGGCCAGGCAGGCCTAGGCCTAAGGCCAGGCTGGGGCCACGGACAGAACTAGGCCAGGCCAGGCCACAGCCAGTGCCAGGCCAGGAAGAGGCCTAGACTCTAGGCCAGGCCAGAACAGTGCCAGGCCATAGCCAGGCCAGCATTAGGGCACGGCCAAGGCCAGGGCCAGGGCTGGGGCCAGGGCCTGGGCCAGGGCCAGGCCAGGCCTGGGGCCATGCCTAGGCCAGGGCCAGGGACAACGGCCCAGGACAGGCCAGGGCAGCGAGCATGGGCAGAGGAGGCAGGGGCAGGGCACGGGCAGGAGCCAGGCCAGGCCAGGGCCAGGCCAGGCCATGGCCAGGCCTGGGGCCATGGCCAGGCCAGGGCCAGTGCCCGGCCAGGCCAGGCCAGGACCAGGCCCAGGAACAAGGCCAGAGCCAGTGCCAGGACAGGGGGGGGCAGGGCACGTGCCGGGAGCCAGGCCAGGCCAGGACTGGGCCAGGCCAGTGCCAGGCCAGGTCCAGGCCATGGCCAGGGACTGGCCAGGCCAGGCCAGTGCCAGGCCAGTGCCAGTGCCAGGCCTAGCCTAGGCCAGGCCAGGAAGGCCAGGCCAGGCCAGTGCCAGGCCTATGGCCAGGGCCTGGCCAGGCCAGGGCAGGGCAGGGCCAGGGCAGGGAAAGGGCCAGGGCTGGGCCTAGCACAGGGCCAGGCCTAGGCCAGGCAAGAGCCAGGGACTAGCCCTAGGCCAGGCCTTAGGCCTGGCCTAGGATCCACGGCAGGTGCAGGGCCAGGGCCCAAGGACAGGCCAGGCCCAGGCCAGTGCCAGGGCCAGGGCCAGGCCCAGGGCCAGGCCAGGCCAGGCCAGGGCCCAGGCCAGGGCCAAGGCCAGGCCTTAGAGCCAGTGCCAGGCCATGGCCAGTGCCAGTGCCAGGCCAGGCCTAGGGCAGGGCATGCCTAGGCCTAGGGCCGGGAGCCAGGCCAGGACAGGAACAAGGCCAGGCCACTGCTAGCCAGGCAGGCCAGAAGAAGCCCAGACTTAGGCCAGTGCCAGGCCAGGCCAGGCCAGGCCAGTGCCAGGGCACGGCCAGCCTTAGGCCAGGACGGGGCAAGGGCCAGGCCAGGCCAGGTGCCAGGCCAAGGCAATGCCTGGGCCATGCCTAGGCCAGGCCAGTGCCCAGGCCTCAGGCCCAGGCCAGGCACCAGGCCTAGGCCAGGCCTAGGCCTAGGCCAGGGGCAGAGGCAGTGGCATGGGCTGGAGCAGGGCCAGGCCAGGGCCAGGCCATGGCCAGGCCTAGGCCAGGCAGAGCCAGGGATCAGGCCCAGGACAGGCCAGGCCACGGCCAGTGGCAGGCCAGGCCAGGCCAGGGCCAGGCCAGGGCCAGGTGCCAAGGCCAAGGCCAGTGCCCAGGCCAGGCCAGGCCAGGATCATGGCCCCAGGAAACGGGCTAGGCCAGGCCACGGACAGGTGCAGGGCAGCAGGCCATGGGGCTGGACCCAGGCCTAGGCCTAGGACTGGCCTAGGCCAGGCCTTAGGCCAGGGCCTCTGGGCCAGGCCAGGTGATGCCAGGCCAGGCCAGGCAAGGGCCAGGCCTTAGGCCAGGACAGAGCCAGGCCAGTGCCAGGCCAGTGCTAGGCCAGGCCAGAAGAGGCCTAGGCCTAGGGCCAGGACTAGAACAGGCCAGGGCCAGGCCAGAGCCAGGGCACAGGCCAGGCCAGTGCCAGGGCTGGGCAGCCAGGCCAGGCCAGGGGCCAGGGCAAGGACCAGGCCTGGCCCATTGTCAGGACTAAGGCTCTGCAGCAGTGCCAGGCCAGGCCAGGCACAGGACTCAGGCCAGGGCCAGGCCAGGCCAGGGCCAGGCCAGGCCAGGCCAGGCCAGGCCTCCGGCCAGGCCAGGGCCTAGGCAGGGCCAGGGGCAGGGCCAGGGCCAGGCAGGCCAGGCCAGGCCAGGGCCAGGCCAGGCCAGGGCCAGGCCAGGCCAGGCCAGGCCAGTTAGGCCAGGCCAGGCCAGGCCAGGCCCAGGGCAGGCCAAGGGGCAGGCAGGGCCAGGCCAGGCCAGGCCAGGCCTAGGCCAGCCAGGCCAGGCCAGGCCAGGGCAGCCAGGCCAGGGCCAGGCCAGGGCCAGGCCAGGGGAGGCCAGGCTAGACAGGCCAGGCCAGGCCAGGCCAGGCCAGTGCCAGGCCTGGGGCCAGGGCCTGGGCCAGGCCAGGGGCCAGGCAGGGGCAAGGCCAGGCCAGGCCAGGGCCTGGGGCCAGGCCAGGCCAGGCCAGGCCAGGCCAGGCCTTAGGCCAGGCCAGGCCTAGGCCTAGGCCAGGCCAGGCCAGGGGCAGGGCAGGGCAGGCCAAAGGACAGGGCCAGACCCAGGGCCAGTGCCAGGGCCATGGCCAGGAAAGGCCACGGGCAGGGTGAGAACTATTGCCTAGGCCAGGCCTAGGCCAGGCCTTTAGAGCCAGGCCAGTGCCAGGCCAGGCCCCAGGTCACGGCCAGGACAGGGCCTGTGCCAGTGCTAGGCCTTGTGCCAGGCCAGGGCCAGGCCAGGCCAAGACTAGGCCTAGGCCAGTGCCACAGCCAGGCCAGTGCCAGGCCAGCGCCAGGCCAGAGCCAGGCCTTGCTAGGCCAGGCCAGGGGCAGGGCAAGGGCAGGTGCATGAGCTGCACTTAGGCCAGGCCTTGGGCCAGGGCCAGGCCAGGCCTGGGGCCAGGCCAAGGCCAGTCCCAGGACCAGAGCCTAGGGCCTGGGGCCAGGCCAAGGGCAGGGGCAGGGCCAGACCCAAGGACAGGGCAGTCCAAGGGCCAGTGACAGGTGCAGGGCCAGAGCCAGACCAGGCCTAGGCCTAGGGCCAGGGCCTAGGCCAGGCCAGGCCTAGGCCTAGGCCAGGCTAGCTTTTAGAGCCAGGACAGGGCAAGGCCAGTGCCAGTGCTAGGCTGGGGCCAGGCCTATGAACAGGCCTAGGCCTAGGCCAGTGCAGGCCTCAGGCCTAGGCCGGGAGCTGGGGCCAGAGACAGGACCAGGACTAGCACCACTGCCAGGCCAGAGCCAGAAGAGGCCTAGGCCAGGCCAGGCCAGAAGAGGCCCAGGCCAGGCCAGGCCAGAGCCAGGGCATGGCCAGGACTAGGCTGGGGCTGGGGCCAGGCCAGGCCAATGCCAGGCCAGGGCCAGGCCTAGGCCAGGCCTGGCCATAGCCAAGGCCAGGCCAGTGCCCAGGCCAGGCCAGGCCTAGGCATGAGGACACAAGTGCCAGGCCAGGCCAGGCCAGTGCCAGGACTAGGGCAGCCTCAGGCCCAGGGGCAGGCCCAGGCCAGGGCCAGACGACGCAGGCCAGGGCCAAAGGGCCAGGGCAGGGACAGGCCAGGCGCAGGGCAGGCCTAGGCCAGGGCCAGACGAGCCAGGCCAGGGCCAGTGCCAGGACAGGCCAGGGCCACAGCCAGGCCAGGGCCAGAGCCACGCCTAGGCCAGGGCCAGGGCCAGGGCCCAGGCCAGGCCAGGCCAGGGATCCGGGCCCAGGACAGGACCAGTGCCAGGCCAGGCCAGGGCCAGGGGCCAGGCAGGGCACGTGCCGGAGCCAGACTTAGGATCAGGACTGGGCCAGGCCAGTGCCAGGCCAAGACTCATGATCAGGCCATTTTAGGCCAGGGGCCCAGGATCAGAACCAGCGCCAGCGCCAGTGCCAGGCCAGAGCCCAGGCCAGGCCAGGGCCAGGGCCTAGTGCCAGGCCAGGGTCACACTTAGTGCCAGTGCCAGGCCAGGGCCAGGGCCGAGGCCAGGGCCTAGGCCCAGGCAGGCCTAGGCCTAGGCCAGCTGGAGCCAGGGACAGGACTAAGGCCAGCATCACTGCCAGGCCAGCATCCTGCCGGCCTAGGCCAGGCCAGGCCAGGCCAAGACTAGAGGCAGGGGCCAGGTGCCAGGCCAGGCCAGGCCAGGCCAGGGCCAGGCCAGGCAGGGACAGGCCAGAGGCAGGGCAGGCCTGGGTCAGGCCTAGACCCAACAGTCAGGTGCCAGGCCAGGCCAGGCCAGGCCAGGCCCAGGCCAGGGTCCGGCATGGGGCAGGGGCAGGGAAACGGGGCTCAGGGCCAGGATTATGGCCAGGCCTAGGCCGGCTCAAGGATTAGGCCAGGGCCAGTGCCCAGGCCAGGCCAGTGCCAGTGCCAGAGCCTAGGCCTAGTGACAGAGCCAGGGCAAGGGACAGGCCAGGCCAGTGCCAGGCCAGGCCAGGCCAGGGCCAGGCAGGGGCTGGGCAGGGCCGATGCCTTATTTAGCACAGGCCTAGAGCCAGGCCTGGGGCCAGGGCCTAGGCCTAGTGCCTAGGCCTAGGCAAGGGCCAGGCCTTAGGGCCAGGGCCAGGGCCAGAGCCTGGGCCTGGGCAGGCTAGTGCAAGGGCTTGGGGTCACTGTAAGGGCTAGAGCTAGGCTAGGGCCAGGCCAGGAATAGGGCCAGGGCCAGTCCCAGGGCCAGGCCAGGGCCAGGTCCTGGCCATGGCTAGCTTGGGGCCAGGCCCAGGCCAGTGCTAGGCTAGGCCTTGGGGCCAGGACTGGGCTTGGTGTCAGGCCAGGCTAGGCCAGCACCCTTAGGCCGGAGTGCAGAAGAGGCCAAGGCCTAGGCCTAGGCCAGCGCCAGAACAAAGCCAGGCTAGGCCTAGGCACAGGACAAGGGCCAGGGCCAGGACAGGACAGGCCAGGCCTAGTGCTAGGCCTAGGCCAGTGCCAGGCCTAGGCCAGTGCTATGGCCAGGCCAAGGCCAGGACCAGGGCCTAGTGACAGGCCAGGCCAGGCCAGTCACAGGACTAGTGGCAAGGAAAGGGCTGGACGAGTTAGGCCAGGGGCCGAGGCCAGGCCTAGGCCAAGCTAGGCCAGGGCCATGGACAGGCCAGGCAGGGGGCAGGCCTAGGCCAGGCCAGACGAGTGAGGGCCTGGGGATAGGCCAGGGACAGAGCCAGGGGTACAGCCAAGGCCAGGCCAGAGCCACGGTCACGGCCAGGCCAGGCCAAGGCCAGGCTAGCCTTAGGCCAAGCCTTAGGCCTGGGCTAGGCAGGCTCTGTTTTAGTGCTAGGGGTTAGGCCAGGCCAGTGGTCACGGCCAGGTCCAGGCAGGGCAGGGAAACGGGGTTGGGGTTAGGCCACGGCCAGGCCTAGGCCTGTAAGGACCTGGGCCAGGCCAGTGCCTAGACCCCAGGCCAACGCTTAGGCCTAGTGCCTAGTGACAGAGCCAGCATATGGGACAGAGCTAGGCCAGGGCAGAGCTGGGACAGCATTAGGCCTAAGGCCTAAGGCCTAGGCCAGGCCAGGCCAGGCCTAGTGCCAGGGTCTTGGTCAGGATAGGGCTAGGGCTAGGCAGGGGCAGGGTTAGGTGCAGGGCATGTGCTGGGGCCTGGGTTAGGCAAGGCTAGGGTTGGGCTAGGTTAGGCCAGGTTCAATGTTAGGCTATGTTTAGGCTTATGGTCATGGCTATGGCTTGGGGCTATGGCCAGGAGAGGGTTAGGTCCAGGATAGTGCCAGGATAGGGCCAGGGCCAGGGCCAGGGCTAGTGCTAGGGTTAGGTCCAGGCCTAGGCCTATGACTAGCCTTTAGGTCAGGCAGGGCCAGGCTTAGAGCCGGGTCACGGATAGGGCAAGGCCTAAGGCTTAGGGCTAGGCCAGGGCCCAGGCCAGGACTTGGGGTCAAGGCTAGGCTTAAGGGCCAGTGCTAGTGGCAGTGCTAGAGGTAGGGCCATGTGTTGGGGCTTGTGCTAGGCTAGGCTAGGACTGGGATTAGGCTAGGCTAGTGCTAGGTCCAGGATTTAGGAGAGGGCTAGGCTAAGCTTAGGACCAGAGAGAGCTTTAGGGCTAGTGCCAGTGCTAAGGCCAAGGCCAGGGCCAGGGCCAGTATTACTGCAGGGTTAGGTCCAGGGTTAGGCTATGGCTAGGCCTAGGCCAGGAGGGTTAGGGATCATGCTTTAAGGATAGGGCTAGGGTTAGGCTAGGGGGTTAGGCCTAGGTCATGATTAGGCCTTTGGGCTATGGCCATGGTTAGGCTAGTGCTTAAGGTTAGGGTTAGGTTAGGGAACAGGTTTTAGGATAGGGTTAAGGATAGGCCTAGGGACAGGGGTAGGGACAGGGCATGTGCTGGAGCTAAGGTTAGGGCTATTGTTAGGCTAGCGCTAGGCCTAGGTCACGGCCTGGCCAGGCCAGGTGCAGGGCAGGGCAAGGGCAAGGGCCTGGGGTTGGGGACAGGCCTAGGTCAGAATTAGGCTGGCCTTAGGGCAGGCCAGCCTTAGGCCAGGGCCTAGGCCTAGGCCAGCACTAGGGCAGGGGCAGGGGTTAGGCCCAAGGACAGGGTGAGGCACAGGGCCAGTGCCAGTGCCAGGGCCAGGCCAAGGCCAAGGCCAGGCCAGGCCAGAGGGGCCTAGGCCAGGCCAGGCCAACGCCAGGCCTAGGGCCGGGCCTTGGGGACAGGGACAGGATCAGGCCAACGCCACAGTTAGGTCAGGCCATAAGAGGCCTTGGCCTAGGCCAGGGCCAGAACAGGCCAGGGCCAGGCCAGGCCAGAGCCAAGGCACGGCTAGGCCAGTGCTGGGACTGAGGCCAGGCCAGGCCAGGCCAGGGCTAGGCCGTGGGCCAGGGCCTAGGACAGGGCCAGGGCCAGGCCAGGGCCAGGCAGGGCCAGGGCAGGGCATGGGGCTGGAGCCAGGCCAGGGCCAAGCCAGGGGCCAGGCCAGTGCCAGGCCAGGGCCATTTAGGCCAGGCCAGGCCAGGCCAGGCAGGAGGACTAGGCCTCTGGCCATGGCCAGGACAGGCCAGGCCTTTAGGCCAGAATCCCAGGCCCCAGGCCAGGCCAGGGCAGGGGCAGAGCCAGGCCCAGGATAGGCCAGGCCAGGCCCAGGGCCAATGTTAGTCCCATGGCCAGGGCCAGGTTAGGGTCAGGCCAGGCCAGGGCTTCAGGTTAGGCCAGGCCTAGGCCAAGGCCAGTGATAGGCTAGTGCTAGTGCCAGGCCAGTGTTAGGCTGGAGTCAGGCCAGCCCAAGACTAGGCCTAGGCCAGTGCCAGGCCAGGCCAGTGCCAGGCCAGCGCCAGTGCCAGGACCAGGCCTGGCCAGGGCCAGGGAAGGGCAGGGGCAGTGCAGGCCATGGGCCGCGATTTTGGCCAGGCCTTTGGATTAGGCCTGGGTTAGGCCAGGATTAGCCTTAGAGCCAGAGCCCAGGCCTAGGCCAGGATTAAGGCCAGGGCAGGGCCAGACCCAAAGAAAGGGCCAGCCCCATGGCGAATGCCAGGGGTAGGGCCAGGCCAGACCAGGCCAGGCCAGGCCTTAGGCCAGATTTAGGCCAGATCTTAGAGCCAGGCCAGGGCTAGGCTATGTGCCAGTGCCAGGCCGCTTTAGGCCTTCGGTCAGGCCATGCCTTGGCCTAGGACAGGCCCAGGCCTAGGCCAGGGTCGGGGCCAGGACAGGATTAGGCCAGCTGCCACTGCCAGGATTACAGCCAGAAGAGGCCCAGGCCCAGGGTCATGGCCAGAACAGGGCCTGCGCCAGGCCAGGCCATAGCCAGGACATGACCAGGCCAGGCTGTTGCTGGGGGCCAGAGCCAGAGCCAGGCCAGGGGTTAGGCCAGGCCTTAGTGCTAGGCCTGGGCATGGTTAGGCCAGGCCAGTGCTTAGGCCAGTGCCAGGCCAGGATCAGGCCAGGACCAGGCCAGGCCAGAGCCGTGCCAGGCCAAGGATCAAGGCCTATGGCCATGGCCAGGCCAGGGCTTATGGTCAGGCCTGGCCCAGTGCCAGGCCAGGGGCTAGGGGCAGGGGCACGGCCAGGGGTAGCTAGGCCAGGCTTGGACTAGGTTAGGCTACGGTTAAGGTCCAGGGTATAGGACAGGTTAGCATTATTGTTAGGCCCAGGGAGAGGGTAAGGATTAGGATTGGGGTTAGAGTTGGGTTAGGGTTAGGGTTAAGGTTTAAGATTTAGGGTTAGGGGTAGGGGTAGGTGTAGGGGTATCTGTTGGGGTTTGGGTTAGAGTTAGGATTGGGTTAAGATTAGTGAAAGGGTTAGAATTTAGCCCCAGCATTAACCTTAACCCTAACCCTAACCCAACCCTAACCCTAATCGTAATCCTAACCTCAATCTCTAACCCTACCCTTAACCCTAACCCTAACCCTTGTCCAAATCCCTGATCCTTAACTCTCAATCTGACCCTAAACACTAACCGTAACCCTAACCCTAACACTAACCATAACCCTAACCCTAACTCCTTACCCTAACTCAAAACCTAACACTGAACCCCAACACTAACCCTAACTCTAACACTAACTCTAACTGTAACCATAACCCTAATCCTAACCCTAACCTCTAAACCCTAAACATAACCCCTAACCCTAACCCTTACCTTAACACTAACTGGTCTAAATCTAAACATAACGCAACCCTACCTCTATCCCCACCCTTAACCCTAAACCTAACCCAAACCTACCCCTACACCTAACCCTAACCTAAGCCTAACCCACCTCTACCCATACCCTTAATGTTAACCTGAAAACTCACCCAACCCCTAATCTTAACCCTAGCCCCAGCCCAAGCCCTAACCCTAGCCCTAGCACCAGATCTAACCCTAGCACTAGCCCTAACCCTAACCCTACCCATAATGCTAAACTCTAAATCCTAACCCTAACCCTAACCCAAACCAACCACAACCTCTAACCCAACCCTTAAAATTTACACTAACCCCAACCGTAGGCCTAGCCCTAGCCCTAGCATTAACCCTAACCCTAACCATAACCGACCCTAACCCTAACACATTCCGAAACCCTATCTCTAAACCAGAACTCTAACCCTAACCCTGAACACTAACCCCAGCCCTAAGCTTAACCGAAACCTGACCCTAACCCTAACGCTAAACCTAACCCTAACCCTAACCCTAAACCGAAGCCTAAACCTAATCTTAACCTTAACCCTAACCCTAACCCTAATCCTAACCATAAACCTAACACTAACCCAACCCTAACCCTAACACTAAACCTAAAGCTAACACTAACCAAAACACCTAATCCTACCCTTAACCCTAACCTTAGCCTTAACTTTAACCAAATCTAACCCTAACACTAACCCTAACCCCTAACCCTAATCCTAAACCTAACGCTAACCCTAATGCTAACGCTAACCCTACCGCTAACCATAACCATAAACCCTGACACTGACCTTGACCCCAACCCTAACCCTAACCCTAACCCTAAACAAAACCCGAACCCAAACCCTAACCCTAACCCTAACCCTAAACCTCTTCTAACCCTAAAACTAAGAGTAACGCTAACCCTAACCCTACCTAACCCTAAACCAAACACTAACCCTAACCGTAAACCCAACCCATAATCCTAACTCTAACCCTAACACCTAACCCTAACCCTAACCCTAATCCTAACCCTAAACCAACCCTAACCCTAAATCTAACCCTAACCAACGCACAAATCTAACCCTACCACTACCCCAACCCCTAACCTTAACCCTAACTTAACCCTACCCCTACCCCTAACGCTAACACTAAAACTCACCCAACCCTAACCCTAACCCTAGCCCAAGTCCAGCCCCAACCATAGCCCCAGCACTAGACCTAACCTTAAACATAACTCTAAATCCTGACCCTGATCTGACCCTGACCCTGACCCTGATCCTGACCCTAACCCTAACCCTAAGCCTAACCCTAATGCTAAACACTAACACTAACACTAACACTAACCCTAAACCCTAACCCTAACCCTAATCCTAACCCCTAAACCTAACCCCAACCCTAACACCAAACCTAAACCTAACCCCTAACCCCAACCCTAACCCTAACACCAACCCCAACGCTAACACTAACCCCAACCCTAACCCTAACCCTATCACCAAACCTAAACCTAACCCTATCCCTAACCCTAACCCTAACCCCACCCCCAACCCTATCCCCCACCCAATCCGAACCCTAACCCCAACCCCAACCCTAACCCTAATCCCTAACCCCAACCGTAACTCTAAACCTAACCTCAACCCGTAATCCTATCCCTAACACTATCCCTAACCCCTAATCCTATCCCTAATGCTAAGGCTAACACTAATGCTAATCCTAATGCTAACGCTAAACCTAAACCATGACCCTGACCCTGACCCTAACCCCAACTCTAACCCTAAAACTAACCCTAACCCTAACGCTAACCCTAAACCCTTACCCTAACCCTAAGTCTAACGCTAACCAAAATCCCTAACCGTAACCATAACCCCAACCCTAAACCTAAAACTCTTCTAACGCTAAACCTAAGAGTATCGCTAACCCTAATCCTAACCCTAACCCTAAACCTAACCCCTAATCCTAACACTAACCCCGAACCCTAACCCTAACACAACCCTAACCCTAACTCTAACCATAACTCACACATACCTTTAACCCTACCCCTACCCCTATCCCTAACCCTAAACATAACCCAACCCTACACCTAACCTTAACCCTAACCCTAACCGTAACCCCAAATCTCACCCAATCCTAACCCTAATCCTAGCCCTAGCCCAGCCCTAACCCTAGTCCTAGCCCTAGACCTAACCCCTAACACTAAACCTACCCTAACCTTAAAGCTATCACTAACCCCAACCCCAACCCCAACCCCAAACCCAACCCCAACCACAACACTAAACCTAACTTAACCCCTAACCCCAAACCCTGACCCCAACCACGAATCCTAACCCTAACCTTGAACCCTAACCCCTAACCCCCCACCCCAATCCCAACCCTATCCCCAACCCCAAACCTAACCCTACCCCAACCATAACCGTAACCCTAACCCTAACCCTAACATTAACCCTAACCCTAACCCTAATCCTAACCCTAACCCTAAACCAAATCCCAACACTAACCCCTAACCCTAAGCAAATCCCCTAAACCTAACCCTAACCCTAAACCCTAACCCAAAACCTTACCCTAACCTAATCCTATCCCTAACACTAACTCTAACCCTAAACACTAACACTAACCCTAACCCTAACCCATAAAGCAACCCTAACCCTAACCTTAACACTAACCCTAACCCTAAACTTTAACCCCAACCCTAACCATAACCCAACCCAAACCCTAACCTAACCCCGACCCTAATCCCAACATTTACCCCAAACTCAACACTAACCCCAACCCCAAACCTAACCCTAACCCGAACCCCAACCCATAACCCTAACCCTGACCCAAGCACCTAACCCTAACCCTAACACGAACCCTAACCCCTAACCCTGATCCTAGCCCTAATGCTAACCCTAACGCTAATGCTAACCCTAACGCTAACCCAAACCCTAAACCCTACCCTGACCCAGACTCTAACCCTAACCCTAACACTAAACCCAACTCTAACGCTAACGCTAACCCTAAACCCCAACTCTAACCCTAAACTTAACACTAAACCCTAACCCTAACCTTAACCCCAACACCTAACCTAACACTAACCGTAACCAAAACCTCTAACCCTGAACCTAACCCCAAACCAAATCCTAACCCCAAACCCAACCCTATACCTAACCCCAATCCCTAACCCTAACCCCAAACCTCTTCTAACCCTAAACCTGAGAGTAACGCCAACCCTAACCCTAACCCTAAACCTAAACCAAACCCTAACCCTAACCTGAAACCTAACCCTAACCCTAAACCAAACCCCAACCCTAAACTTCTTCTATCCCTAATCCTAAGAGTAACACTAACCCCAAACCTAACCCCAACCCCTTAAACCTAACCCCCAACACTAACCTTAACTGTAAACCCTAACCCCAACCCTAACCCCAACACTAAACCTAACTCTAACGCTAACGCTAACCCTAAACCCCAACTCTAACCCCAACCCCAACCCCAAACCCAACCCCAATGGCAAACCTTCCTTAACCCCACCCCTAATCCCAACCCCAGCCCCAGGCCTAACTCTAACCCTAACCCTAACTTTAACCCTAACACATACCCTAGGCCTAAACTCTTTCCCTAACCCCAACCCTAATCCCTAACCCTAACCTTAACCCTAACACTATCCCTAACTCTAACACTTACCCCTAACCCTATGTCTACCCTTAACTCTAACCCCAACCATAACACTAAACACTAACCCTAATCCCAGCCCCAGCCCTAGATCTATCCCTAGTCCCAGCAGTAGCCCTAGTCTTAAACATGTCCCCAGCCCCAACCCCCTAAACCTAACCCTAACCCTAAACCCAAACCAAATCCCAACACTAACGCTAACCCTAAGCAAATCCCCAAACCTCAACCCCTAACCCTAAACACTAACCCCAACCCTTAACCTAACCTAATCTTAAACTTAACACTAACCCTAACCCTAAACACTAACACTAACCCTAGCTCTAACCCCTAAAGATAACCCTAACCCTAACCTTAACACCAACCCTAACCCTAAACCCTAACCCCAACCCTAACTGTAACCCAACCCAAACCCTAACCTAACCTCAACTCTAATCCTAACCCTAACCCTAACCACAACACTAACCCTAACCCCTAACCCAAACCTAAACCCAACCACATACCCAACGCTAACCCCAACCCCAATCCCAACATTAACACCAAACTCAACCCTAACCCCAACCCCAACCTTAACCATAACTCCTAACCCCTAACCCCTAACCCTAACCCCTGACCCTAGCGCCTAACCCTAACCCTAACACGAACCCTAACCCTAACCGTAACCCTAACCCTAACGCTAACCGTAACGCTAACACTAACCCTAATGCTAACCCTAACCCTAAACCCTACCATGAACCTGACTCTAACCATAACCCCAACATTAACCCCTAACTCTAACGCTAACGCTAACCCCATAAACTAACCCCTAACTCTAACCTTAATCCTAAACCCTAACCCCTAACCCTAACCCTAACACCTAACCTAACACTAACCCTAACCAAAACCCCTAACCCTAAACTTAACCCTAAACCAAATCCCAACCCCAAACCTAACCCTATACTTAACCCTAATCACTCACCCTAACCCTAACCCTAAACCTAAGAGTAATGCTAGCCCCAACCCTAACCCTAACCCTAACCCTAAACCAAACCCTAACCTTAAACCTCTTCTATCCCTAATCCTAAGAGTAACGCTAACCCTAACCCTAACCCCTAAACCTAACCCTAACCCCTAACCCCAACCCCAACCCCAACCCCAACCCTAACCCCAACCCCAACAATAACCCCAACCCCAATCCAAACCCTAACCCCAACCCCAACACTAACCCCTACCCCAACCATAACACTAACCCTAACTCTAACCCGTAACTCTAACCCTAACCCCTAACACTAATCCTAAACCTAAATCCTAATGCTAACCCTAACGCTAATGCTAACATTAACACTAACCCCAACCATAAACCCTACCCGGACCATGACCCAGATCCTGACCCAGACCCTGACCCTAACCCTAATACTAATCCTAACCCTAATGCTAACCCGAATCCCTAAACCTAACGCTAACCCTAAACCCTAACCATAATCCTCACCCTAACCGTAACCCTAACACCTAAACCTAACAATAACCAAAACTCCTAACCCTAACCCTAAACCAAACTCTAACTCTAAACCTAACCCTAACCCTAACCAATAAATCTAACCCTAACCCTAACCCCTAAGCCTAATCCTAACCCTAACCCCTAAACCTAACCCTAACCCCAACCGTAACACAAACACTAACCAAAACCCCTAATCGTAACCCCAACACTAACCCTAACCCAAACCTCTTCAAACCCTAAGCCCAAGAGTAACGCCAACCCTAACCCTAAACCTAACCCTAACCCTAACACCAACCCTAACCCTAACCCCAAACCTAACCCTAACCCTAACACCAACCCTAACCCCAACCCTAACCCTAACCCCAACCCCAACTGTAACCCTAACACCAACCCTAACCCTAACCCTAACCCCAAACCTAACACTAACTCCTACCCCAACCCTAACCCTAATCCTAACCCCCTAACCCTATCCTTAACCTAACCCTAAACCTAACCCCAAACTTATGCACAACCCCTGACCATAACACTCACCCCAACCCCTAACTTTAACCCTAAACCCTAACCCGAATACTAACCCTTACCTTAAACATAAACCATAACCATAACCAAAACCATAACCCTAGCCCTAGTCCTAGCCCTAATCCTATCTCTAGCCCTAACCATAACAGTAACACTAATCCTAATTCTAACACTAACAAAAACCTAACCCAACCATAGCACTAATCTTAACCCTGACCCCAACCCATTCCCATACAACTTCCCCTAACCCTCAACTAACCCTTACCCGTAACCGTAACCCTAATCCTAACCCCACCCCTACACTTACACCTAACCCTAACCCAACCCTAACCCTAACCCCTAACCCTAGCCCCTAACCTTATCTTAACCCCCAACCCCAAACCTAATCCCAACACTAAACCCTAACCCTAACCCCAAACCCTAACCTAACCCTAACCCAAACCCCAAGAGTAACACTAACCTTAACCCCAACACCAAACTAAACCTAATCCTAACCCTAATATTAACCATAACCCCAACCCTAACCCTAGCCCTAACCCTATCCCTAGCCCTAACACTAACCCTAACACTAATCCTAAACCCTAAAACCTAACACTAACCGTAACCATAATGCTAACCCCAACAATAACCCTAAATCCCAACCCCTAATCCTGACCCTAACCCTAACCACAACCCTAACTATAACACAAACCCCAACCCCCAACCCTAACCCCAACCTTAACCCTAACCCTAACCCTACCCCCAACCCCCAACCCTAACCCCAAGCCTGACACCTAACCCCAACCCCAACCGTAACCCCAACTCTAAACAAAACACCTAACCCCTAACCCTAACCCTAACCCCAAACCTCTTCTAACCCTAAACTTAAGAGTAATGCTAACCCAAACCCCAAACCCAAACCTATCCCTAACCAAACCCCTAACCCTAACTGTAATCCTAACCTGAAACCTCCTCTAACCATAAACCTAAGAGTAACGCTATCCCTAACAGTAACCCTAACCACAACCCTAACCCTAAACACTAACCCCAACCCTAAACCCAACCACTTCCCCAACCCTAAACCTAACCTTAATCCAAATCCCTAACCCCAACCCTAACACTAAACCCTAAACCTAACCCTAACCCTAACAATAAACCCAATAGTAATGCTAACCTTAACCCCAAATCTAACCCCAACACCAACCTTACCCTAAACCCACCCTCACCCTAACCCTAGCCCCAGGCCTAACTCTAACCCTAACCATAACTTCAACCCTAACACATATCCCAAGCCCAACTCTTTCCCCAACCCTAACTTCAAACCTAACCCTAACCCTAATCCCTAACCCTAAGCTTAACCCCAACACTATTCCTAACCCTAAACCTAACCCTCACCCTATCCCTACTCTAACTCTAACCCCAAACATAACACCAAACACTAACCCTAACCCCTAGCCCCAGCCCCAGCCCAATCCCTAGACTCAGCACTAGCCCTATTCCTAAACCAATCCCTAACCCGAACCATAAACCTAACACTAACCCTAAACTAACCCCAAAACCAACCCTAACCCTAACTGTAACCCAAAACTAACCCTAACCCCAACCCCAACGCTAACTTCAACCCCAATCCTAAACCTAACCCTAAAGCCAACCCTCACCCTAAACCCAAACCCAACCCTAAACCCAACCACAATACCAAAACTAACCCCAACCCAGTCCCAACCCTAACCTCAACCTCAACCCTAACCCCAAACCCAACCTAACCCTAAACCTAATCCTAACATTAACCCCTAACACTAACCCCTAACCCCTAACCCTAACCCTAACCCCAAAACTAACCCTAAACCCTAACCCCAAACCCCAACCCCAAACCCAATGCTAACTCTAACGCTAATGGTAACCCTAATGTTAACCCTAACCATAACCCCTGACCCCTGACCCTCACCCCTCACATTAAATCTAACCCTAACAGTAACCCTAACCCCAACGCTAACCCTAAACCCTAACCCTAACCCTAACACTAACAATAAACCAAACCCTAACCCTAAACCTAACCCATAACCCTAACCCCTAAACCTAACCCCAAACCTCTTCTAACCCTAAACCCAAGAGTAACGCTAACCCTAAACCCAACCCTAACCCTAACCCTAAACCAAACCCTAAACCTAACCCCAATGTAATCCCAAACCAAACCCTAAACCTAACCCCTTACACTATCCCTAACCAAAACCCTATCACTAACCATATCCCTAACCCTAACCCTAACCCCAAAACTCTTCTAACCCCAAACCCACGAGTAACGCTAACCCTAACTTTAACCCTAAACCAAAACGTAACCATAAACCCCAACCCCCAACCCTAACCCCCAAATCTAACCATAAACCCAACCCTAAACCTAAACCTCTTCTAACCCTAAACCTTAGAGTAACACTTACCCGAACCCTAACCCTAACATTAACCCCAAACTAAACCCCAACCCTACCTCCTAACCCTAACCCTAACCCTAACCCCTAACCCTAGCCCCAACTCTAACTCCTACCCCAACACTAATCCTAACCCTAACCCTAATCCTAACCCCTAACCCTAACCCTAAACCCAAACCCTAAACCTAACCATAAACCCATCTATAAACCAATAGTAATGCTAACCTTACCCCCAAACCTAACCCCCAACACCAACCCTACCCTAACCCTACCCTAACCCCAACCCCAGGCTTAGGCCTAACTCTAACCCTAACCTTAACTTTAACCCTAACACATGTCCTAAGCCCAAACTCTTTCCCTAACCCCAACACCAAACCCTTACCCGAACCCCTACCTTAATCCCTAACCCTAACCTTAATCCTAACACTATCCCTAACGTTAACCCTAACCCCTCACTCTATCCTTACTCTTAACTCTCACCCTAACCCTAACACTAAACACCAACCATAACCCTAGCCTTACCCCTAGCCCAATCCCTAGCCCTAGCACTAGCCCTAGTCCTAAACCTATCCCTAGGCCGAACCATAAACTTAACACTAACCCCAAACTAACCCTAACACCAACCCTATCCCTAACTGTAAACCAACACTAACCCTAACCCCAACCCCAACGCTAATATCAACCCCAATCCTAACCCTAACCCCAACCCCTAAACCTAACCTCAACCCCAACCCTAAATCCAACCACAATTCCAACCCTAACACCAACCCCAATCCCAACTCTAACCTAAACCTCAAACCTGAACCCAATCGCAACCCCAAACTTAACCCTTTTCCTAACCCCTAACGATAACCCCTAACACTAACCCTAACCCTAACCCCCAGCCCTAACCCTAACACTAACCCTAACACCCACTCCTAAACCTAACGCTAACCCTAACGCTCATGCTAACCCTAACGCTAACCCTAACCCAAAACCCTGACCCTGACCCTAACCCTAAACTTAAACCTAACCCTAACCCTAACTCTAACCCTAACCCTAAACCCTAACCCTAACCCCAAACCTTTCTAACCCTAAACCCAAGAGTTACCCAAACCCTAACCCTATCCCTAACCCTAATCCTAACCCTAAACCTCTTCTAACCCTAAAACTAAGAGTAACACTAACCCTAAACCTAACCCTAAACCAAACCCTAACCCTAACCCTAACCCCCAAACCTAACCCCTAACCCTAACCCTAACTCAACCCTAACCCTAACCCTAACACTAACCCTAACACTAACCCACACTTACCTTTAACCCTAACCCCTTCCCCTACCCCTAAACCCAAACCTAACCCAACCCTAAACCTAACCCAACCCTAAACCTAACCCATTCCTACCCCTACTTCTACCCCTAACCCTAACCCCCAACCCCAAATCTCACCCAACCCTAACCCTAATCCTAGTCATAGACAAGCCCTTTCCCAGCCCCAGCCCCAGACCCAACCCCAGCACTAACCCCAACCATAACCCTACCCCCAAACTCCAAATCCTAACCCCAACCCCAACCTTATCCAAACCCTGAACCTAACACTACTCCAACCCCCAACTTTAACCCTAAACCCCAAACCCACTCCTAACCCTTGCCTTAAACCCAACCATAACCATAACCCCTAACCCCAGCCCTAGTCCTAGCCCTAACCCTATCTCAAGCCCCAACCCTAACACTAACACTAACCCTAGTTCTAACCCTAACAAAAACCAAACCCAACCATAGAACTAACCCTAACCCTGACCCCAACCAATCCCCATAACCTACCCCCAACCCTAATATTAACCCCACCCCTAAACGTAACCCTAATCCCAACCCTTCACCTACACTTACACATAATCCTAACTCAACCCTAACCTTAAGCCTAACCCTAACCTAATCCTACCCCTAAACCCCAACCGTAACCCTAAACCTTAACCAAACCCTAAACCAAACCCTAAGAGTTACACTAACCCTAACCCCTAAACTAAACTAAACCTAACCCTAACCCTAATGTTAACCGTAACCCCAACCCTAACACTAGCTCTAACCCTATCCTTAGCCCTAACACTAACCAAAACACTAATCCTAAACCCTAAAACCTAACACTAACCCTAATCATAACCCTAACCCCACAATACCCTAAATCCCAACCCCAACCCCTGACCCTAACCCCAACCACAACCCTAACTATAACCCAAACCCCAACCCTAACCCCTAACCCCAACCTTAACCCTAACCCTAACCCTACACTTAACCCCTAACTTAACCCTAAGCCTGACCCCCAAACCTAACCCTAATCCTAACTGTAACCCTAACCCTAACCAAAACACCTAACCCTAACCCTAACCCTAAACCCAAACCCTTCTAACCCTAAACCTAAGAGTAATGTTAAACATAACCCCAAACCTAACTGTAACCCTAAACAAAACCCCTTACCCCAACCATAACCCCAACCCTAAACCTCTTCTAACCATAAACCTAAGAGTAACGCTATCCCTAACACTAACCATAACCCTAACACCAACCCTAACCCTAACACTAACCCCACTCCTAACCCTAACCCCTACCCCAACCCTAATCCTAACCCTAATCCTAAACCCTAACCCTAATCCTAACCCTAAACCCTAAACTTAACCCTAAACCTAACAATACACCTAATAGTAATGCTAACCCTAACCCCAAACCTAGCCCCAACACCAACCCTACCCTAATCCTACCCTAACCCTATAACGAGCCCCAGGCCTAACCCTAACCCTAACCCTAACTATAACCCTAACACATATCCTAAGCCTAAACTCTTTCCCTAACCCTAACCCCAAAACTAACCCTAACTAAACCCAACCCTAACCCTAAACCAAACCCCTAACCCTAAGCCTAACCCTAACACTAACCCTAACCCCTAACCCTAACCGTAACCCTAAACCTTCCTACCCTAAACCCAAGAGTAACGCTAAACATAAATCTAACCCTAACCTAAACCTAAACCAAACCCCAACACTAACCCTAACCCTAACCCTAACCCTAAACCCCATCCCTAACCCTAACACTAAACCTCTTCCAACCCTAAACCAAAGAGTAACGCTAACCCCAAAACTGACCCTAACCCTAACCCCAAACCAAACCCTAAACCTAGCATCTCTAACCCTAACCCTAAACCAAACTCTAAAAGTAACCCTAACCAAAACCCCTATCCCTAACCCCTAACCCCAACCCTAAACCAAACCCTAACCCCAACCCCTAGCCCTAACCCTATCCCTAGCCCTAACACTAACCCTAACACTAAACCTAAACCCTAAAACCTAACACTAACCCTAACCATAATGCTAACCCCAACAATAACCCTAAATCCTAACCCTAACCTGACCCTAACCCCTAACCACAACCCTAACTATAACACAAACCCCAACCCTAACCCTAACCCCAACCTAACCCTAACCCTAACCCTAACCCTAACCCCTAACCCTAACCCCAAGCCTGACACCCAACCCCAACCCCAACCCTAACCCTAACCCTAAACAAAACACCTAACCCTAACCCTAACCCTAACCCTAAACCTCTTCTAACCCTAAACCTAAGAGTAATGCTAACCCAAACCCTAAACCTAAACCTATCCCTAACCCAAACCCCTAACCCTAACCCTAACCCTAACCCGAAACCTCTTCTAACCATAAACCCAAGAGTAACGCTATCCCTAACAGTAACCCTAACCCACAACCCTAACCCTAACACTAACCCCAACCCTAAACCCAACCACTACCCCAACCCTAAACCTAACCCTAATCCAAACCCCTAACCCTAACCCTAACACTAAACCCCAAACCTAACCCTAACCCTAACAATAAACCTAATAGTAATGCTAACCTTAACCCCAAACCCAACCCCAACACCAACCCTACCCTAAACCTACCCTCACCCTAACCCTAGCCCTAGGCCCAACTCTAACCCTAACCCTAACTTCAAACCCTAACACATATCCTAAGCCTAAACTCTTTCCCTAACCCTAACCCAAACCTAACCCTAACCCTAATCCCTAACCCCAAGCTTAACCCCTAACACTATCCCTAACCCTAAACCTAACTCCTCACCCTATCCCTACTCTTAACTCTAACACCAAACATAACACTAAACACTAACCCTAACCCTAGCCCTAGCCCTAGCCCAATCCCTAGACTTAGCACTAGCCCTAGTCCTAAACCAATCCCTAACCCGAACCATAAACTTAACACTAACCCTAAACTAACCCTAAAACCAACCCTAACCCTAACTGTAACCCAAAACTAACCCTAACCCCAACCCCAACGCTAACTTCAACCCCAATCCTAAACCTAACCCTAAAGCCAACCCTCACCCTAAACCCAAACCCAACCCTAAACCCAACCACAATCCCAAACCTAACCGCAACCCAGTCCCAACCCTAACCTCAACCTCAACCCTAACCCCAAACCCAACCCTAACCCTAAACCTAATCCTAACATTAACCCCTAACACTAACCCTAACCCCTAACCCTAACCCTAACCCCAAACCTAACCCTAAACCCTAACCCCAAACCTAACCCTAAACCTAATGCTAACCCTAACGCTAATGGTAACCCTAATGCTAACCCTAACCATAACCCTGACCCCTGACCCTCACCCTCACACTAAACCTAACCCTAACAGTAACCCTAACCCTAACGCTAACCCTAAACCCGAACCCTAACCCTAACACTAACAATAAACCAAACCCTAACCCTAAACCTAACCCATAACCCCAACCCCTAAACCTAACCCTAAACCTAAACCTAACCCTAAACCTAAGAGTAACGCTAACCCTAAACCTAACCCTAACCCTAACCCTAAACCAAACCCCAAACCTAACCCCAACGTAACCTAAACCCAACCCTAACCCCAACCCCTTACACTATCCCTAACCAAAACCCTAACACTAACCATATCCCTAACCCTAACCCTAACCCTAAACTCTTCTAACCCTAAACCTAAGAGTAACGCTAACCCTAACTTAACCCTAAACCAAAACGTAACCCTAAACCTAACCCCAACCCTAACCCCTAAACCTAACCATAACCCTAACCCTAAACCTAAACCTCTTCTAACCCTAAACCTAAGCGTAAACACTTACCCGAACCCTAACCCTAACATTAACCCTAAACCAAACCCCAACCCTACCTCCTAACCCTAACCCCAACCCTAACACCCAACCCCAGCCCTAACCTAACCCCTACCCCAACACTAATCCCTAACCCTAACCCTAATCCTAACCCCCAACCCTAACCCTAAACCTAAACCCTAAACCTAACCCTAAACCTAACAATAAACCTAATAGTAATGCTAACCTTACCCCCAAACCTAACCCCAACACCAACCCTACCCTAACCCTACCCTAACCCCTAACCCTAGGCTTAGGCCTAACTCTAACCCTAACCCTAACTTTAACCCTAACACATGTCCTAAGCCCAAACTCTTTCCCTAACCCTAACACCAAAACCTAACCCGAACCCCTACCCTAATCCCTAACCCCAACCTTAATCCCAACACTATCCCTAACGCTAACCCTAACCCCTCACCCTATCCTTACTCTTAACTCTCACCCTAACCTTAACACTAAACACTAACCATAACCCTAGCCTTACCCCCTAGCCCAATCCCTAGCCCTAGCACTAGCCCTAGTCCTAAACCTATCCCTAGGCCGAACCATAAACTTAACACTAACCCTAAACTAACCCTAACACCAACCCTAACCCTAACTGTAAACCAACACTAACCCTAACCCCAACCCCAACGCTAACCTCAACCCCAATCCTAACCCTAACCCCAACCCTAAACCTAACCCCCAACCCCAACCCTAAACCCAACCACAATCCCAACCCTAACACCAACCCCAATCCCAACTCCTAACCTAAACCTCAAACCTGAACCCAACCGCAACCCCAAACTTAACCCTTATCCTAACCCTAACGATAACCCCTAACACTAACCCTAACCCTAACCCCTAGCCCTAACCCTAACACTAACCCTAACACCCAACCCTAAACCTAACGCTAACCCTAACGCTCATGCTAACCCTAACGCTAACCCTAACCCTAAACCCTGACCCTGACCCAACCCTAAACCTAAACCCAAACCCTAACCCTAACTCTAACCCTAATCCCCAAACCCTAACCCTAACCCTAAACCTCTAACCCTAAACCTAAGAGTTACCCAAACCCTAACCCTATCCCTAACCCTAATCCTAACCCTAAACCTCTTCTAACCCTAAAACTAAGAGTAACACTAACCCTAAACCTAACCCTAAACCAAACCCTAACCCTAACCCCTAACCCCCAAACCTAACCCCTAACCCTAACCCTAACTCAACCCCTAACCCTAACCCTAACACTAACCCCAACACTAACCCACACTTACCTTTAACCCCACCCCTTCCCCTACCCCTAAACCTAAACCTAACCCAACCCTAAACCCAACCCAACCCTAAACCCTAACCCATTCCTACCCCTACTTCTACCCCTAACCCTAACCCTAACCCCAACCCTCACCCAACCCTAACCCTAATCCTAGTCATAGACAAGCCCTTCCCTAGCCCCAGCCCCAGACCTAACCCCAGCACTAACCCTAACCATAACCCTACCCCCAAACTCCCAAATCCTAACCCTAACCCCAACCTTATCCAAACCCCTGAACCTAACACTACCCAACCCCTATCTTTAACCCTAAACCCCAAACCCAATCCTAACCCTTGCCTTAAACCCAACCATAACCATAACCCTAACCCTAAGCCCTAGTCCTAGCCCCTAACCCTATCTCAAGCCCTAACCCTAACACCAACACTAACCCTAGTTCTAACCCTAACAAAAACCAAACCCAACCATAGAACTAACCTTAACCCTGACCCCAACCAATCCCCAAAACCTACCCCTAACCCTAATATTAACCCCTACCCCTAAACGTAACCCCTAATCCTAACCCTTCACCCACACTTACACATAATCCTAACTCAACCCTAACCTTAAGCCTAACCCAAACCTAATCCTACCCCCAAACCCCAACCGTAACCCCAAACCTTAACCAAACCCTAAACCAAACCCCTAAGAGTTACACTAACCCTAACCCCAAACTAAACTAAACCTAACCCTAACCCTAATGTTAACCGTAACCCTAACCCTAACACTAGCTCTAACCCTATCCTCAGCCCTAACACTAACCAAAACACTAATCCTAAACCCTAAAACCTAACACTAACCCTAATCATAACCCTAACCCTACAATACCCTAAATCCCAACCCTAACCCTGACCCTAACCCCAACCACAACCCTAACTATAACCCAAACCCCAACCCTAACCCTAACCCCAACCTTAACCCTAACCCCAACCCTACACTTAACCCCTAACTTAACCCTAAGCCTGACCCCTAAACCCAACCCTAATCCTAACTGTAACCCTAACCCCAACCAAAACACCTAACCCTAACCCTAACCCTAAACCTAAACCTCTTCTAACCCCAAACCTAAGAGTAATGCTAAACATAACCCCAAACCTAACTGTAACCCTAAACAAAACCCCAACCCTAACCATAACCCCAACCCTAAACCTCTTCTAACCATAAACCTAAGAGTAACGCTATCCCTAACACCAACCATAACCCTAACACCAACCCTAACCCTAACACTAACCCCACTCCTAACCCTAACCCCTACCCCAACCCTAATCCTAACCCTAATCCCAAACCCTAACCCCAATCCTAACCCCAAACCTTAAACTTAACCTTAAACCTAACAATACACCTAATAGTAATGCTAACCTTAACCCCAAACCTAGCCCCAACACCAACCCTACCCTAATCCTACCCTAACCCTAACCCGAGCCCTAGGCCTAACCCTAACCCTAACCCTAACTATAACCCTAACACATCCTAAGCCCAAACTCTTTCCCTAACCCTAACCCCAAAAACCAACCCTATCACTAAACCCAACTCCCTAACCCTAAACCAAACCCTAACCCTAAGCCTAACCCTAACACTAACCCTAACCCCTAACCCCAACCGTAACCCCAAACCTCTTCTTACCCTAAACCTAAGAGTAACGCTAAACATAAATCTAACCCTAACCTAAACCTAAACCAAACCCCTAAATATAACCCTAACCCTAACCCCAACCCTAAACCCTATCCCTAACCCTAACACTAAACCTCTTCCAACCCTAAACCAAAGAGTAACGCTAACCCTAAAACTGACCCCAACCCCAACCCTAAACCAAACCCCAAACCTAGCTCTAACCCTAACCCTAAACCAAACTCTAAAATAACCCCAACCAAAACCCCAACCCTAACCCTAACCCTTACCCCAAACCAAACCCCAACCCTAACCCTAACCCCAACCCCAAACCATAACCCTAACCCTAACCCTAAACCCAAGAGTAACACTCTAACCTAACCCTAACCCTAACCTTAACTCTAAACCAAACCCTAACCCCTAACCCTAACCCCAAACCTAAACCCCCTTCTAACCCTAAACCCAAGAGTAACGCTAACCCTAACCCTAACCTTAACCTAACCCCAACCCTAACCCTAACCCTAAGCCCAACTCATCCTAACCCCTACACAAACCCCAACCCCAACCCTAATCCCAACCCCCAACACTAACCCTAACCCCAAACCCCAAACCTAACCCTAAACCTAACAATAAACCCAATAGTAATGCTAACCTTAACCCCAAACCCAACCCCCAACACCAACCCTACCCTAACCCTACCCTAACCCAAACCCTAGCCCTAGGCCTAACTCTAACCCTAACCCTAACTATAACCCTAACACATATCCTAAGCCTAAACTCTTTTCCTAACCCTAACACTTAAACCTAACCCTAACCCTAACCCTAATCCCTAACCCTAACCTTAACCCCAACACTATCCCTAACCCTAAACCTAACTCCTCACCCTATCCCTACTTTTAACATTAACACTAAACATAACACTAAACACTAACCCCTAACCCCAGCCCTAGCCCTAGCCCAATCCCTAGCCCTAGTACTAGCCCTAGTCCTAAACCTATCCCTAACCCAAACTATAAACTTAACCTAACCCTAAGCCTAACCCTATACCTAACCCTAACACTAACGGTAACCCAACACTAACCCTAACCCCAACCCCAACGCTAACTTCAACCCCAATCCTAACCATAACCCTAACCCCAACACTCAGCCTAACCCCAAACCAAACCCTAAACCCAACCACAATCCCAACCCTAACCGCAACACCAGTCCCAACCCTAACCTCAACCTCAACCCTAACCCCAACCCCAAACCTAAACCTAAACTCTAACCCTAACGCTAACCCCTAACACTAACCCTAACCCCTAAACCTAACCCCAACACTAACCATAACCACTAACCCAAAACCTAACGCTAACCCTAACGCTAATGGTAACCCTAACGCTAACCCTAGCCATAATCCTGACCCTGACCCTGAGCCTAACCCCTAAACCTAACCCTAACAGTAACCCTAACCCTAATGCTAACCCTAAACCCGAACACTAATCCTAACACTAACCCTAAACCAAACCCTAACCCTAAACCTAACCCTTACCATAACCCCAACCCCCAAATCTAATCCTAACACTAAACCTTTTAACCCTAAACCTAAGAGTAATGCTAACCCTAACCCTAACCCTAACCCCTAACCCAAACCCTAAACCTAAACCAAACCCCAACCCTAAGCCTAACCCTAACACTAACCCCAACCCCTAACCCTAACCATAACCCTAAACCTCTTCTTACCCTAAACCTAAGAGTAACGCTAACCCTAACCCTAACCCTAACCCTAAACCAAACCCCTGACCCAAAGCCAAACCCCAACACTAAGCGTAAACCCAAGCCCAAGCCCTAATCCCAAACCTCTTCTAATCCCAAATCTAAGAGTAATATTAACCCCAAACCTAACCCGAACCCTAACACTAAACCAAACCCTAAACCTACCATACCACTAACACTAAACCAAACCCCAACCCTAACCCCTAACCCTAACCCCTAACCCTAATCCTAACCCCCAAACCTAACCCTAACTCCAAACCCTAATCCTATCCCCAAACCTAACAACAAACCCAATAGTAATACTAACCTTAACCCCAAACCTAATCCCAACACCAACCCTACCCTAACCCTACCCTAAACCCTAACTCCAGCCCTAGGCCTTACTTAACCCTAACCCTAACTATATCCCTAACACATATCCTAAGCCAAAACTATTTCTCTAAACCTAACTCCAAAATCTAACCCTAAACCCAACCCTAGCCCTAATCCCTAACCCTAACATTAACCCTAACACTATCCCAAAACCTAACCCTAACCCCTCACCCTATCCCTACTCTTAACTCTAACACTAACCATAACACTAAACACTAACCCTAACCCTAGCCCTAGCCCTAGCCCAATCCCTAGCCCTAGCAGTAGCCCTAGTCCTAAACCTGTCCCTAACCCAAACCATAAACTTAACACTAACCCCAAATTAACCCTAACACCAACCCTAAGCCTAACTGTAACCCAACACTAACCCTAACCCCAACCCCAACGCTAACTTCAACCCCAATCCTAACCCTAACCCTAACCGTAACCCCAACCCTAACCTAACCCCAAACCCAACTTTAAACCCAACCACAATCCCAACCTCA
This sequence comes from Nanger dama, assembly GCA_917880005.1. Taxonomy (NCBI): domain Eukaryota; kingdom Metazoa; phylum Chordata; class Mammalia; order Artiodactyla; family Bovidae; genus Nanger; species Nanger dama. Next base: position 253,238 of record CAKJTW010000206.1, on the reverse strand, counting down.
CCCCAAACCCAGTCCCAACCCTAACCTCAACCACAATCCTAACCCCAACCCCAACCTAACCCTAACCCTAACCCTAACGCTAACCCCTAACACTAACCCTAAACCTAACCCCTAACGCTAAACCTAACACTAACCCTAACCCCTAACCCCAAACCTAACCCTAAAAGTACCGCTAATCCTAACGCTAATGGTAACCCTAACGCTAAACCTAACCATCACCATGACCCTGACCCTGACCCCAACCCCAAACCTAACCCCAACAGTAAGCTTAACCCCAAAGCTAAACCTAAACACTAACCCTAACCATAAACGAAACCCCAACTCCTAAACCCTAACCCCTTATCTTAACCCTAAACCTAACCCTAAACCTTTCTAACCCCAAACCTAAGAGTAACACTAACCCTAACCCTAACCCCAAACCTAACCCCTAGCAGTAACCCCAAACCCAACGCAAACCCCAAACCCCAACCCTAATCCTAACACTAACCCTAAACCAAACCCCAAACCCAAACCTAACCCTAAACCCAACCCCTAGCCCCAACCCCAAACCTAAACCTGTTCTAATCCTAAACCTAAGAGTAACGCTATCCCTAACTGTAAACCTAAACCCAAACCAAACCCCTAACCCTAAACGAAACCGCAACCGTAAGCCCAACAACAACACTAACCCTAATCCCTAACCCCAACCGTAACCCTAATCCTCTTTCTTAACCTAAACCTAAGAGTAACGCTAACCCCAACCCCAAACCTAAACCAAACCCTAAACCTAAGCCTAACCCGAACACTAACCCCAAACATAAGCCCCAACCCTAACCCTAACCCTAAACCTCTTCTAACCTTAAACCTAAGGGTAACGCTAACCCCAAACCTAACCCTAACCCTAAACCAAACCGTAAACCTAACCCTAACCCTAACACTAAACCAAACCCTAAACCTAACCCTAACACTCTCCCTAACCAAAACCCCAACCCCAACGCTTCCCTAACCCTAACCCTAACCCTAAGCCTAACCCTAACCCCAACCCTAACCCGTAACCCCAATCGTAACCCCAAACCTCTTCCACCCTAAACCCAAGAGTAATGCTAACCGTAAATGTAACCCTAAACCTAACCCTAAACCAAACCCTAAACTTAACCCCTAACCCTAACACTAACCTTATCCCTAAGCCTCATCCCTAACCCTAACCCTAAACCTCTTTCTAACCCTAAACCCAAGAGTAACGCTAACTCTAAACCCAACCCTAAACCTAACCTTAAACCAAACCCCAAACCCTAACCCTAACCCTAACCCTAAACCAAACCCTAAAACTAACCCCAACACTATCCCTAACCATAACCCCTAACCCCTAACCTTATCCCTACCCCTAACCCGAACCCCAAACCTCTTCAAACCCTAAACCTAACAGTAACGGTAACCCTAACCCTAACGCTAACCCTAAACCAAACCCTAACCCTAACCATAACCCGAACCCTAATCCTAACCCTAAAACACTTTGAACCCTAAAGCTAAAAGTAATGCTAACCTAACCCCTAACCCTAAACCCAACCAACCCCAACCGTAACCCCAACCCCAACTCTAAACCTAAACCTACCCCAACCCTAACCCCCTAACCATAACCCAAACCTAAACCCTAAACCTAACAATAAACCTTGTAGTAATGCTAACTTTAACCCCAAACCCAAACCCAACACCAACCCTACCCTAACCCTAACCCTAACATAACCCCAACCCTAGCTCTAGGCCTAACTCTAATCCTAACCCTAACTACAACCCTAACACATATCCTAAGCCTAAATTCTTTCCCTAACTCCAAAACCTAACCCTAACCCTAACCCTAATCCCTAACCCTAACCCCCAACCCAAACCATAACACTAACCCTAACCCCTAACCCTAACCATATCCCTAAACCTAACGCTAACCCTAATGCTAACGCTAACAATAACGCTAACCCTAACACTAAACCCTGACCCTGACCCTGACCCTAACCCAAACCCTAATCCTAACACTAACCCTAACACTATCGCTAACCCTAAACCATAACCCTAACCCTAATCCTAACCCTAAACCCTAACTGTAACCCTAACCCTAACCCCAACCCTGACCCTAAACCAAACCCCTAACCCCAAACCTAACCCCTAACCCTAAACCAAACCATAACCCTAACCCTAACGCTAACCTAACCCTAACCCCTATCCCTAAGCCTAACACTAACCCTATCCCCTAACCCCAACCCTAACCCCTAAACCTAACGCTAACCCTAAACCTAATGCTAACCCTAACGCTAACATAACCATAACGCAAACCTTAACCCCAAACCCTGACCCTGGCCCTACCCTAAACCTAACCCCAACCCTAACACCAACCCTAACCCCAACACTAACCCTAAACCCTAAGCCCAACCCCAACCCCTAATCCCAAAACCTAACCCCAAACCTAAACCTAACACTAACCCCTAACCCCTAAACCCAACCAAAATCTCTAATCCTAACCCTATCCCTAACCCTAAACCCAACCCTATACCTAACCCCTAAACCAAATCCCAACCCCAAACCCAACATTAATCCTAACCCTAACCCCTAACCCTAACCCCAACCGTATATCCTAACCCTAACCCCTGACTTTAACCCCCAACCCTAACCCTAACCCCAACCAAAACCCCTAACCCTAACCCTAACCCTAACCCTAAGCCTCTTCTAACCCTAAAATTAAGAGTAACGCTATCCCTAACACTAATCCTAACCCCAACCCAAACCCTAAACCCTAATCCTAACCCCTAACCCTAACCCCAACCTAACCCTAACCCTAACACCAACCCTAACCCTAACCCCAACCCTAACCCTAACCCCAACCCCAACCCTATCCATAACCCCAAACCTAACATTAAATCTGACACTAATCACAACCCTAACCCTAATCACTATCCCAACCCTAACCCTAAACCTAATACTTACCCTAACCTTAAACCCCAACCCCAACACTAACCCCAACCGTAACCCCAACCCCCAACTCTAACCCCAACCCCTAACCCTAACCCTAACCCACCCATACCTTTAACCCTACCCCTACCCCCTATACCTATCCGTAACCCTAACTCCTAAAACCACACCTAACCCTAACATCTAAACCTAACTCAAATCCCAGCCCTGACACTAAACCCTTACCCTAAACCCAACACTAAACCCTAACCCTAAACCTAACCTCTAACCCTAACCACTAACCCTACCCCTAACCCTAACTCGTCTAAACCTAACCCTAACCCTACCTCTACCCCTACCACTAACCCAACCGTAACCTTATCCCTAACCCGAACCACAACCCCTTAACCTACCTGCACCACTACCCCTACCCCTAACAATAACCCTATCCCTAAAGCCTAAACCCTAACCCTAACCCCAACCTTAACACTAAACACTAACCCTTGCCTTAACCCTAATCCAACCCTAACACTAACCCTAATCCTTACACTAACCACAACCCCTAAACCTACCCATAACACTAGCACTAACCCTATTCTAACCATAATCCCAAACGTAACCCCCTATAACAATAAACCTAATAGTAACGCTAAACTTAACCCTAAACCTAACCCCAATGCCAACCCTACTCTAACCCTACCCTAACCCTAGCTCTAGGCCCAACTCTAACCCTAACCCTAACTTTAACCCCAACACATATCCTAATCCCAAACACTTTCCCTAACCCCAATCCTAAACACTAACACTAATCCCTAACCCTAACCTCAACCCTAACACTATCGCTAAACCTAACCCTAACCCCAAACCTCTCCCAACCCTTAACCCTAACCCTAACCATAACACTCAAACACTAACCCTAACCCGAGCCCCCAGCCCTAGCACTAGCCCTAGCACTAATCCTAGTCCTAAACCTATCCCTAGCACGAACCATAACCCTAACACTAACCCTAACCCTAACACTAAATCAAACCCTAACCCTAACCCCTAACACCCAACCCTAACCCTAACCCGAACCAAAACCCCTAACCCTAACCCTAACCCTAACACCTAACCCTAACACTAACCCTAACCCTAACCCTAACCACTAAACCTAACCTAACCCTAACCCTAACCCTAACACCAACCCTAACACTAACCGTAACCCCAACCCTAACCGTAACACCAACCCTAAACCTAACCCCAACCCCAACTCTAACCCCAACTCTAATCCTAACCGTAACCATAACCCAAAACCTAACCCTAACCCCAACCCCAACCCTAACCCGAAGCACAATCCCAACCCTAATCCCAACCCCAATCCCAACCCTAACCCCAACCACAACCCTAACCCCAACCCCAAACCTAAGTCTAACCCTAACCCCAACCAAAACCCCTAACCCTATCCCTAACTTTAACCCGAACCCTAAACCTCTTCTAACCCTAAACCTAAGAGTAACGCTAACCTTAAACCAACCCTAACACTAACCCCAACCCTAACCCACACATACCCTAACCCTAACCCTTCTCCCACCCCTAACCGTAAACCTAAACCAACCCTTCCCATACCCCCTAACCCTAACGTTCACCCTAACCCAACACTACCCCTACCCCTAGCGCTAACCCTAAAATCACCCAACCCCAACCCTAACCCTAGCTCTAGCCCAGCCCCTAACCCCTAGCCCTAGGCTTAGACCTACCCTAATGCTAACCCTAAACCTATCCCCAAACCTAATGCTAATCCCAACCCAAACCCTAACACTAAACCCAACCCTAACACTAACCCTAATCGCAACCCCAACCCTAACCCTAATTCCAACCCCAACCCTAGCCACAAGCCCAATACCAACCCTAATCCCAACCCCAATCCCAACACTAACCCCTACCACAAACCTAACCCTAACCCCTGACCCTAATCCCTAAACCTAAACCTAACTCCTAACCCTAAAATTAACCCTAAGCCTAACACGCAACCCCTAACCCTAACCCCTAACCTTAACCTTATCCTAACCCTAATCCCTAACCCTAACCCCAACTCCTAACGCTAACCCTAAAACTAATGCTAACCCTAATGCTAAACCTAACCCTAACTCTAACCCCAACCCTAACCCTAACCCCAACCCTAACCCTAATCCCAACCCCAACCCTCACCATAACCCCAAACCCAACCATAAACCTAACACTAATCACAAACCTAACCCCAACCCCTACCCCAATCCTAACCATAACCCTAATCCTAACCCTACCCCTAACCCTAATCCTAACCCTACCCTAATCCCTAACCCTAATCTTAACCCCAACACTATCGCTAACCCTAACCCCAACCCAAACCTCTCCCTACCCTTAACTCTAACCCCAACCATAACACTAAACACCAACCCTAACCCGAGCCCCCAGCCCCAGCCCCAGCCCTAGCACTAGCCCTAGTCCTAAACCTATCCCTAGCAGAACCATAACCCTAACACTAACCCTAACCCTAACACTAAATCAAACCCTATCCCTAACCCTAACCCTAACCAAAACCTCGAACCCCAACCCTAACCCTAACATCTAACCCTAACCCTAACACTAACCCTAACCATAATCCTAACCCTAACCAAAACCCCTAACCCTAACCCTAACACTAACACCTCACCCTAATCCGAACCCTAACACTAACCCTAACCCTAACCCCTAACCCTTAAACCTAACCCCTAACCCTAATCGTAACAACAACCCTAACACTAACCATAACCCCCAACCCTAACCGTAACACCAACCCTAACCCTAACCCTAACCCGAATTCTAACCCCAACTCTAACCCCAACCGTAACCCTAACCCCCAACCCTATCCCTAACCCCAACCCCCAACCCTAACCCGAAGCACAATCCCAACCCTAAACCCAACCCCAATCCCAACCCTTACCCAAACCACAACCCTAAACCCAACCCCAAACCTAACCCTAACCCTAACCAAAACCCCTAACCCTAACCCTAACTTTAACCCTAACCCTAAAGATCTTCTAACCCTAACCTAAGAGTAACGCTAACCCTAAACCAACCCTAACCCTAACCCTAACACTAACCCCAACCCCAACCCACACATACCTTTAACCCTAACCCTACTCCTACCCCCTAACCGTAAACCCAACCCAACCCTACCCATACCCCTAACCCCAAACTTAACCCCTAACACAACACTACCCCCTACCCCTAACGCTAGTCCTAAAATCACCCAACCCCAACCCCTAACCCTAGCTCTAGCCCAGTCCCAACCCCTAGCCCCAGGCATAGACCTAACCCTAACCCTAACCCTATCCCCAACCCTAAAGCTAATCAAAATCCAAACCTTAACACTTAACCCAACCCTAAACCTAACCCTAACCGCAACCCCAACCCTAACCCTAACCCCAACACCAACCCTAACCACAAGCCCAATCCCAACCCTAACCCCTACCCCAAACCTAACCCCAACCCTAACCCCTAACCCTAAACTTAACTCTAACCCCAACACGAAACCCCAACCCTAACCCCTAACCCCAACCCCTAACCCTAAACTTAACCCTAACCCTAACACGTAACCGTAACCCTAACCCTAACCCCTAACTCTAACCTTAGTCCTAACCCCAAACCCCAACCCTAAACCTAACGCTAACCCTAAACCTAATGCTAACCCTAACGCTAATCCTAACGCTAACCTAACCCTAACTCTAACACCAACCCTAACTCTAACCCCAACCCAAACCCTAACCCCAACCACACCCTCACCATAACCCCAAACCTAACCCTAAACCTAACACTAATCACAAACCTAACCCTAACCTATACCCCAACCCTAACCATAACCCTCATCCTAACCCTAACCCTAAAACCTAACCCCTAACCGTAACCCCAACCCCCGAACCCCAACCCAAACCCCTAACCCTAACCCTAACCATAACCCAATCCTAACCCTAACCCTAACCCACACATACCTTTAACCCTACCCCTACTCCTATCCCTAATCCTAACCCTAACTCCTAAAACCACACCCCAACCCCAACCCCCAAACCTAACTCAAATCCTAGCCCTGACAGTAAACCCCAAACCTAACCCCAAACACCAAACCCCAACCCTAACCCTAACTTCTAAACCTAACCCAAACCCTAACCCTAACCCTACTCCTACCCCCTTACCCAACCGTAACCTTATCCCTAACCTGAACTACAGTCCCTAAACCTACCTGCACCACTACCCCTACCCCTAACCGTAACCCTATCCCTAAAGCCCAAACCCTAACCCTAACCCTAACCATAACCATAACCCTAACACTAAACCTAAACCTAACCCTAAATCAAACCCCAAACCTAACCCTAACCCTAACCCTAAGCAAAACCCCTAACCCTAAAACTAACCCCTAACCCCTAACCCTAACCCTAACCCTATCACTAACTCTAACCCTAACCCTAACCCTAAACCCAAACCGTAACCCCAACTCTAACCCCCAAATCTAACCCCTAACACTAACTCTAACACCAATCCTAACACCAACCGTAACCCCAACCCTAACCCCAAACCCAACCCCCAACCCTAACCCTAACCCCAACTCTAACCCCAACCGTAACCCTAACCCCATACCTAAACCCTAACCCCATCCCCAATCCCAACCCCTAACCCAACCCCAACCCTAACCCCAACCCCAAACCCAACCCTAACCCTAACCCTAAACCCAACCCAAACCCCAACACCTAACCCCAACCAAAACCCCTCACCATAACCCCAACTTTAACCCTAACTCTAAACCTCTTCTAACCCTAAACCTAAGAGTAACGCTAACCCTAAACCAACCCTAACCCTAACCCTAACGCTAATCCACACATACATTTAACCCTACTGCTACCCCCACCCCTAACCGTAAACCTAACACAACCCTACCCATACCCCTAACCCTAACGTTAACCCTAAACCAACACTACCCCTACCCCTAAAGCTAACCCTAAAATCACCCAAACCTAACCCCTAACCCTAGCCCTAGCCCAGCCATAACCCTAGCCCCAGGCCTAGACCTAACCCCTAACCCTAACCCCATCCCCAACCCTAACGCTAATCCCAACCCAAACCCTAACACTAAATCCAACCCTAACGCTAACCCCAACCGCAACCCCCAACCCTAACCCTAACACCAACCCCAACCACAACCCTAACCCCTACCCAAACCTAACCCTAACCCCCTAACCCCTAACCCCAAACCTAACCCCAAACCTAATCCTAACACCTAACCCCAACCTTAATCCTAACCCTAACCCCTAACCCTAACCCCAAACGTAAACCCAACGCTAACCCTAAACCTAATGCTAACCCTAACCCTAAACCTAACCCCAACCTAACCCTAATCCCAACCCCAACCCTAACCCCACACCAACCCTACCCTATCCCTAACCCCTACCCCTGACCCTAACCCTAATGCCCAACCCCAACCGTAACACTAACCCCAAACTCTAACCCTAACCCTAATCCTAAACCTAATGCTAAACCTAAAGCTAACGCTAACACTAACGCTAACCCTAATCCTAAACCTAACCCTAACCCTAACCCTAACTTTAAACCCTAACCCTAACCCTAATCCTATCCCTAACACCGAACACTAACCCTAACCCCAACCCTAACCAAAATCCCTAACCCTAACCCTAACCTTAACCCTAACCCTACCCTGGACCCTAAACCAAACCCTAACCCTACCCTAACCCTAACCCTAAACCTAACCCCTAAACCAAACCCCAACCCTAACCCCTAACCCTAACCCTAACCCTAACCCCCCCCTAACCCTAACCAAAATCTATATCCTAACCCTATCCCTAACCCTAACCCTAACCCTAAACCAAACCCTAAACCTTAACCCAACCTTAACCCTAACCCCTAACCCAAACCCCTAACCCTAACACTAACCCTATCCCATAACACCAACCCTGACCTTAAACCCCCTAACCCTAACCCTAACCAAAACTCCTAAACCTAAACCTAACCCCTAACCCCTAACCCTAACCCTAACCCTAACCAAACCCCTAACCTTTACCCCAACCCTAACCGTAATCCCAAACCTCTTCTAACCCTAAACCTAATAGTAACACTAACCCTAACCCCACTTCTAACCCTAACCCTATACCAAACCCTAACCCTAACCCTAACCCTAACCCAACCCTAAACCTAACCCTAACCCTAACCCACACATAACTTTAACCCCACACATACCACTACCCCTACCCCTAACCCTAAGCCTAACGCAACCCTACCCCTAACGCTAACCATAAAACTCACCCAACCCTAACCCTAACTCTAGCCCTAGCCCAACCCCTAACCCCTAGCCCCAGCCCCAGACCTACCCCTAGCACTAACCCCAACCATAACCCTACCCCTAAACTCTAAACCCTAACCCTAACCCTAACCCTAACCTTATCCCAACCCCTGATCCTAACCCTCATTCCAACCCCTAACACTAACCCCAAACCCTCACCCTAATCCTAACCCTAACCCCAACCCTAAACCCTAAACCCTAACCCTAACCCTAGCCCCAAACCTAGCCCCTAACCCTATCCCTAGCCCTAACACTAACCCAAACATTAACCCCAACCCCAAACCCCAAACCCCAACCCTAACATGACCATAACCCTATCCCTAACCCAACCAAAGCCCCTACCTCTACCTCTACCCCATCCCTAAACCTAACACCTAACCATAAACCTAACACCTAACCCTAACTCAAATGCTAACCCTAAACTTAAACCCTAACACTAACCCTAACCCGAAACCTCACCCATAACCCCAACCGTAACCCCAACCGTAACCCTAACCCTAATCTTCACCCTAACTCTTCTAACCCTAACCCTAAACCTACTACTAACCATCTACCTACCCTCTCCCCATCCCTAACACAACCCTAACCTTAACACTAATCCTAACCTTTACCACCACCCCTATCCCTACCCCTACTCCTAACACTAACCCTAACATTAAACCTAACCCTATCCCTAAACCTTATCCCTAGCCCTAGCCCAAACCCTAACACTAAACACAAACCCTAACCCTAACACTAACCCAAACCTAACCCTATCCCTAAACCTAACACTAACCACAACCACTAACCTTCCTCTAACCCCAACCCTAAACCTAAACATAAATCGTAACACTAACCCTAACCCTAAATCTAAACACTAACCCTAAACCTAATCCAACCCTAACCCTTACCCTAACTCTATCCCTACCCTAACCGTAACCCCAGCCCCAGCCCAAGCCCCAGCCCTAGCCCCAACCATACTTTAGCCCTAGCCCCAACCCCAAACATAACGCCAACCCAACCCTAAACCTAACCCTAATCCTAAACCTAAACCCTGAACTCTAACACTAACCCTAAACGTAAGCTATAACTCTAACCGTAACCCAACCCTAACCCTATCCCGAAACCCGAAACCCTAACCCTAACCCTATCCCTAAACATTAAACCTAACCCCTAAAACAACACCAACACTAACCCTAACCCTAACCACAACCCCTAAACCTACCCCTAACCTTAACCCTAACCCCTAATCCTAACACTAACCCTAACACTAACCACTAAACCTAACCCTGACCGTAACCCCAAACCCTAATCCTAACCCCAACACTAACCCCAACCCCTAAGCCTAACCCAAACCTAATACTCTCCCAAACCCTAACCCCAACATTAAACCCCAAACCTAACACTAACCCCAAACCCTAACCTCACACCTAGCCATATCCCTAGCTCTGGCACTATTCTGAACCTAATCGTAACCCTAGCCCCAACCCTAACACAATGCTAACCTTAAACCTAACCCCAACCCATACCCCTACCCCTATCCCTAATCCCTAATCCTAAAACTAACACTAACCCTAACCCCAACCATAAATCTAAACTAACCTTAACCCTAACCCCAACCAATAAAGCTAATCCTAACCCTAAAGCATAACCCCAACCCTAACCCTAAACACTAACCCCTAACCCCTAACCTTGGTCCTAGCTGTAGCACTAGCCCCAGCACTAGCCCTTGCCCTAAACCTATCCCTAACCCTAATCCTAACCCTAATCCTAACCCTAACCCTAAACCAACCCCAACGCTAATCCAACCCTATCACTAACCCTAACCCTCAAAACACTAACTCTACCCCTACCCCTACCCCTACCCCCTTAACACTAACCCTAACCCTAACCCAACCTTAACCCTAGCCCCAACACTAACCTCAACCCCTAACCCTACCCCTACCCCAACCGTAACCCTAACCCCTATCCGTAGTGCTAGCCCCAAACCTAGCCTTAACCCCAACCGTAACCCTAGCTCTAACCCCAACCCTAAAAGCACTAACTCTACCCCTACCCCTACCCCTAAACCCTAACCCCTAACCCCAACCCAACCTTAACCCTAGCCCTAACACTAACCACAACCTCTAACCCCACACCTACCCCAACCATAACCCTAACCCTATCCGTAGTGCTAGCCCCAAACATAGCCCTAACCCTAACCCTAACCCTAGCTCTAACCCCAAACCTAACCCTAACCCAACCCTAACCATAACCCTACCTCTATCCCTAACCCTAACCCTAAACACTGAACCCTAACCCTAATCCCAACCACAACTCTAACATACCCCTTCCTCAACCCTAACCTTAACCTTAAACAATGAACCTAACCCCAACCCTAAACCCCAACTCTAACCCCAAACTAACATTAACTTTAAATCTTAAACCTTAAATCTAACCGTATTCTAACCGTAACCCCAAACTTAAACCTCTTCTACCCTAACCCTAACAGTAACACTAGCCACGACCCCAACCCTACCTCTACCCCTAAGCCTAAACATAACCGTAGCCCCAGCCCTAGTCCTAGCCCCAAACCTAACCTTAACCCTAACCCAACCCTAACCCTAACCCTAACTCTATCCCTTACCCTATCTCTAAACCATAAACCCTAACCCTAACCCCAATCCTAAACCTAAGGCAAACGCTAACCCCAAAGACAACCCGAACCCTAACCTCACCCTAACCCTAAACTTAACACTAACCCTAACACTAAGTCTAACCCTAACCCCAACCAATAACACTAAACCCAACCCTAAAGCCTAACCCCAACCTGAACCCTAACCCTAACCCTAAACCGTAAACCCTAACCCTAACCCCAAACCTAACCCTAACCCAACCCTAACCCTAACCCTAAACCTAACCCAAACCCCAACTCTAACCCTAACTCTAACCCCAACTGTCACCCTAACACTGTTATAACCCTAACCCCAAATCTAAACTTCTTCTAACACTAACCCTAACAGTAACACTAACCCGAAACCTAACCCCCAACTCCAACCCTAACACTAAACAAAATCTAACCCTAAACCTAACACTTACCCTAACCCTAACCCTAACACTAACACTAACACTAACACTCACCCAAACCCTAACCCTAAACTCTATCCCTCACTCTAACCCTAACCCTAACACTAACCCTAACTGTAACCGTAACCCTAATCATAATCGTAACCTTAAACCTAGCTCCTAACCCTAAGAGTAACCCTAACTCTAACACTAATCCTAACCCTAACCCTAAGCCTGACCCCAAACACTAAACCCTAACCCTAACCCTAACCCAACCCTAAAGATAACCCTAACCCAAACCAAAACCCTTACCCCTACCGCTGCCTCTAACTCCTAACACTAACCCTAAGCCTAACCCCAACATTAGCCCCAGCACTAGCCATAGACCTAACCTTATCCCTAGCCCTAACCCTAACCCCAACCATAAACCCTAAACCCAAACCCTAACCCTAACCCTAACCCAAACCTAACCCTAACCCCAAACCTAAGCCACACACCTTCCCCTACTCCTACCCCTACCCCTACCCCTAACCCTAACCCCTAATCCTAACCCTAACGCTAGACCTAACCCTATTCCTAGCCTTAAATACGAACCCCAAATCTAATCCCACACCCCAACGCCTAACACTAACCCTAATCCTACCCCCAACCTACACTAACCGTAAATCCTAAACCTAAACCTGACACTAACCCCAAACACTAAACTTAACCTTAGGCCTAGCCGTAGTCCAGCCCCAGCACCATCCCTTGCCCCAAAACCAACCCTAGCCCTATCCCTAACCCTAAACCATAAACCCTAAACCTAACCCTAATCCTAAAACTAACCCTAACCCTAAACCTAACACTAACACTAACAGTAACCCGAAACCCAACCCCAACCCTAACCCTAAAACCAACCTCAACCCCTAAATCTACCCTTACCCCTAAACCCAATCCTAACCCTAGTCCTAGCCCCAACCCCAGACATAGCCCTTGCTTTAAACCCCAGCCCCAGCACTAGCCCCAAACCTAACCCCTAACCCTAACCCAACCCTAACCCTAACCCTAACACTACCCTCAACCCCTAATCCTACCCCTACCCCTACCCTTAACCCTAAATTTAACCCAACCCTAACCCTAACCCTACCCTAACCCCAAGCCTAACCCTATTCTAACCCTAACCCCAAATCTAAACCTCTTCTAACCCTAACCCTAACAGTAACGCTAACCCCAACCCTTACCCTAGCCCCAACCCAACCCTAACCATGAACCTACCCTAACCCTAAACCTAACACTAACCCTAACACTAACCCCAACCCTAACCCTATTCTAACCCTAACCCTAACCCCAAACCTCTTCTAACCCCAACACTAACAGTAAAGCTAACCATAATTGTAACACTAACCCTAACCCCAACTCTAACCCTAACCCAACCCTAACCCTATTCTAATCCTTACCGTAATCTAAACCTCTTCTAACCCTAAACCTAACAGTAGCGCTAACCCCAACCCTAACAGTAACCCTAACCCTAAACTCCAAAGCATAACCCCAACATAACCCTAATCCTAACCCTAACCCAACCCTAACCCTAACCCTAACCCTAACCCCAAGCCATAACCCTTCCCCTAAACCTACCCGTGGCCCTAATCCCTAGCTCTAACCCTAACCCTAGCCCTAACCCTATCCCTAGCCATAACCCTAACCCAATACTAACCCTAACCATAACCCAACCCTAACCCTAAATATACCCCTAACCTTAACCCGAAACCTAACCCTAACCCTAAACTAACCATAACCCCAAATCATAAATGCTAACCATAACCCTAATTCCCTAATCATGACTTTAATCCTATTCTAACCATAATCCTAAACCTAAACCTCTTCTAACCGTAACTCTAAGAGTAAAGCTAATCATAACCATAACCCTATCCACAACTCTACTTTAACCCTAAACCTAACCCTATCCCTAAACTAACCCTAACCCTAAATCATAAACGCTAACCATAAACCTAATTCCCTAAACATAACCCTAACCCTATTCTAACCCTAACCCTAAACCTAAACCTCTTCTAACACTAACCCTAAGAGTAAAGCTAACCCTAACAATAACCCCTAACCCCCAACCCAACCCTAACCCTAACCCTAACACTAACCTCAACCCCTAACCCTACCCCCCCAACCCTAACCCTAACCCTAACCCCTAGCCCTCTCGCTCTAGCCCCAAACCTAGCCCCACACCTAACCCTAACCCAACCCTAACAATAACCCTACCTCTATCCCTAACCCTAACCCTAAACACTGAACCCTAACCCTAACCCTAACCAAAACCCCTAACATACCCCCCTTCCCTCAACCCTAACCCTAACTCTAAACAATGAACATAACCCTAACCCTAAACTCTAACTCTAACCCTAAAAACTTAAGGCTAAATCCTAAACCCTAACTCAAACCCTATTCTAACCATAACCCTAAACCTAAACCTCTTCTACCCTAACCCTAACAGTGACACTAACCACAACCCCAAAACTACACCCACGCCTAAGCCGAAACCTCTCGGCTGCACTAGCCCCAGCCCCAGCCCCAAACCCAACCCCTAACCCTAACCCAACCCTAACCCTAACCATAACTCTATCCCTCACCCTATCCCTAAACCATAAACCCTAACCCTAACCCTAAACACTAACACTAAACCCAATGCTAACGCTAACCCCAATGCCAACCCGAACCCTAACCCTACACTAACCCTAAACTTAACCCTAACACTAACACTAACCCTTAACCTAGCCCTAGCACTAGCCCTAGCCCTATTCTATCCCTAGCCCTAACCCTAACCAAAACCAAACCTTAACCCTAAACCCTAAACCCTAACCCTAACCCAACTCTAACCCTAACCCTAACCATAACTCCAAGCCATAACTCTTCCACTATCACTACCCTTAACCCTAACCCCAATCTCTAAACCCAACCCTAGACCTAACCCCATACCTAGACCTAACCTCACCCCAATACTAATCCTAATCCTAACCCAATCATAACTCTAACCCCATCCTTAGCCCTAACACTATCCTAACCCTAACCCTAAATCCTAAACGCTAACCATAACCCTAATACCCTAAACGTAACCCTAACCCTATTCTAACCCTATCCCTAAACCTAAACATTTTCTAACCCTAACCACAACAGTAAAGCTAACCCTAACCCTAACCCAAACCCAAACCCCAACTCTAACCCTAACCCTACCATAAACTTAACCCTAATCCTATTCTAACCCTAACCCCAAATCTAAACTTCTTCTAACCCTAACCCTAACAGTAACCCTAACCCTAAACCCAACCCCAATCCTAACCCTAAACCTAACCGTAACCCCCAACACTAACACTAAGCCAACCCTAACTCCCTAACACTAACACTAACCCTAACGAGACCCCCTAAACCCAACCCCAAATCCTAACACTCAACCTTAACCCTAACACTAACCCTAAACCCTAACGCTAACCCTAACCATAAAGCCCTAACCCCTAACACTAAACCCTAACCCTAACCCCCCAAAGCCCAGACCCTAACACTAACCCTAACCCTAAACCTACACCCTAACCCTAACCCTATCTAACCCTAACCTAACCCTAAAACCTAAACCTAACCCTAACCCTAAATGTTAACCCTAACATTAACCTTAACACTAAACTCTATACCCTAACCCTAACCCAAACCAACCATAACCGTAACCCTAACCCCAACCACAAGTCCTAACCCTACCCCTTCCCCTACCCCCTAACCCTAAACTTAACCCTAAATCTGACCCTAACTTAGCCCTAGCACCATCCCTAGCTCTAACCCCATACCTAGCCTTATCCCTAACACTAACATTAACCCCTAGCCATACCCATTCCCCTACCACTACCCCTACTTCTACACATAACCCTAACCCCTAACCCTAACCCTAACCCTAGCCCTAAACCTATCCCTAACCCTAACCCTAAGCCTAAACGCTAAAACCTAACACTAACGATAACCTTAACCCTAACCCTAACCCTAACACTAAATCCTAAACCTAAACTTAACCCTAACCCTAAACACTAACCCTAACCCTAACCTTACTCCTAGCCGTAGCCCTAGCCCTAGTACTAGCCCTTGCCCTAACATTAGACCTAGCCCCACACTAACCCTAACCATAACCATAACCCTAAACCCTAAACGCTAACCCTAACCCTAAACCCTATACCCTAACCTTAACCCTAACCGAAACTCTAACTCAACCCTATCCCTAACACTGCCCCTACTCCCAAACCGTACCCCTACCCCTTACCTTACCCATAACCCTAATCCGAACACAACCCTAACCATATCCATAACCCTAACCGTATCCCTAAACCCTAAACCCTAACCCTAATCCTAACTCTAAACATTTACCCTAACCCTAATGCTAACCCTAACTGTAACCACCAATACTAACACTAACCCTAATAATAACTCTAAACCCTAGCCCTAACCATAACCTTATTCTAAACCTTTCCCTAAATCTAAACCTCTTCTAACCCTTACCCTAACAGTAACGCTAACCCCAAACTTAACCCTAACCCCAACCACAACCCTAACCCTAAGCCAATCGTGACCATAACCCTAACACTAACCCTATCCCTAAACTCTATTCCTCACCCTAACCGTAACAACTAGCCCTAACCCTAACCGTAACCCTAATCATAACCGTAACCATAACCCTAACCCTAACTCCTAACCCTAAGAGTAACCCCAACCGTAATCCTAATCCCAACCCCAACCCCTGAACCCCAACTCTAAACCCCAACCCCAAAGCCAACCCCTGCCCTAACCCTAACCCTATCCCTAACGCTAACTCTTACCTGAACCCTAGCCCCAGCCATAGCCATAGCCCCAGCCCCAACCCTAGCCATAGCCGCAACCCCAAGCCCCAACCCCAACCCCAACCCTTGCCCCTAACCCCTAGCCCCTGCCGTAGTCTTAGCCCCAGCACCAATCCTAGCCCCAACCCCAGCCATAGCCCCAACCCCAAGTCTAACCCCTAACCCCAAACCCCAACCCCAACCCTAACCCTAACCCTACCCTAAACCCAAACTTAACCCTAACCCTAACCCCAACCCTAGCCCTAGCCCTACCCCTAACCCTAACCCCAGCCCTAGCCCCAAACTTAAACATAACCATAACCATAAACCCTAAACTCTAACCTTAATGCTAACCCTAACACTAACACAACCCTAACCCTAACACTAACCCCAACCCATACCCCTTCCCCCTACCCCTACTCCTACCCATAAACTTAACCCCTAACCCTAACTCGAACCCATAAGGCCAAACCCAACTCTAAATCTAAACCTCTTCTTACCCTAACCCAACAGTAATGCTAACCCCAAATCTAACCCCAACCCAACCCTAACCCTAACCCTAGCCCCAGCCCCAGCCCTAGCTCTAATCCTAACCCCAACCCTAAACCCTAATCCCAACCCTTACCCTAGCCTTAGCCCCCAACCCGAGCACTAGCCCCAGCCCTAAACCTACCCTTAGCACTAATCCTAACCCCAACCGTAAGCCCAAACCCCAAGCCCCAAACCCAACCCTAATCCAACCCTAAACAAAACCCTACCCAAACTCAAACCCCTATGCCTACTGCTGCCTCTAACCCATAACACTAACCCTAAGCCTAACCCTAAACTTGGCCCTAGCACTAGCCATAGCCCTAAGCCTATCCCTATCCCTAACCCTAACGCTAACCATAAACCCAAACCCTAACCCTAACCCAACCCTAACACTAACCCTAACCCTAAACCTAACACTAACACTAACAGTAACCCGAAACCCAACCCTAACCCTAACCCTAAAACTAACCTCAACCCCTAAACCTACCCTTACCCCTAAACCCAATCCTAACCCTAGTCCTAGCCCTAACCCCAGACATAGCCCTTGCTTTAAACCCCAGCCCCAGCACTAGCCCCAAATCTAACCCTAACCCTAACCCAACCCTAACCCTAACCCTAACACTACCCTCAACCCCTAATCCTACCCCTACCCCTACCCTTAACCCTAAATTTAACCCAACCCTAACCCCAACCCTACCCTAACCCTAAGCCTAACCCTATTCTAACCCTAACCCCAAATCTAAACCTCTTCTAACCCTAACCCCAACAGTAACGCTAACCCTAACCCTTACCCTAGCCCCAACCCAAACCCTAACCATGAACCTACCCTAACCCTAAACCCAACACTAACCCCAACCCTAACCCTATTCTAACCCTAACCCTAAACCCAAACCTCTTCTAACCCTAGCACTAACAGTAAAGCTAACCATAATTGTAACACTAACCCTAACCCCAACTCTAACCCTAACCCAACCCTAACCCTATTCTAATCCTTACCCTAATCTAAACCTCTTCTAACCCTAACCCTAACAGTAACGCTAACCCTAACCCTAACAGTAACCCTAACCCCAAACTCTAAAGCATAACCCTAACATAACCCTAATCCTAACCCTAACCCAACCCAACCCTAACCCTAACCCTAACCCTAACCCCAAGCCATAACCCTTCCCCTAAACCTACCCGTGGCCCTAATCCCTAGCTCTAACCCCAACCCTAGCCCTAACCCTATCCCTAGCCATAACCCCAACCCAATACTAACCCTAACCATAACCCAACCCTAACCCTAAATATACCCCCTAACCCTAACCCGAAACCTAACCCTAACCCTAAACTAACCATAACCCCAAATCATAAATGCTAACCATAACCCCAATTCCCTAATCATGACTTTAACCATATTCTAACCATAATCCTAAACCTAAACCTCTTCTAACCCTAACTCTAAGAGTAAAGCTAACCATAACCATAACTCTATCCACAACTCTACCTTAACCCTAAACCTAACCCTATCCCTAAACTAACCCTAACCCTAAATCATAAACGCTAACCATAAACCCAATTCCTAAACATAACCCTAACCCTATTCTAACCCTAACCCTAAACCTAAACTCTTCTAACCCTAACCCTAAGAGTAAAGCTAACCCTAACAATAACCCTAACCCTAACCCAACCCTAACCCTAAACCTAACCCCAACTATAACCCTAAACCTCACCCTACCCCTACCCCTAACCCTAACCCAACCCTAACCCTAACCCTAACACTAACCTCAACCCCTAACCCTACCCCCTAACCCTACCCCTAACCCTAGCCCCTGCTCTAGCCCCAAACCTAGCCCCTACACCTAACCCTAGCCCAACCCTAACAATAACCCTACCTCTATCCCTAACCCCAACCCTAAACACTGAACCCTAACCCTAACCCTAACCAAAATCCCTAACATACCCCTTCCTCAACCCTAACCCTAACCCTAAACAATGAACATAACCCTAACCCTAAACTCTAACTCTAACCCTAAAAACTTAAGGCTAAATCCTAAACCCTAACTCTAACCCTATTCTAACCATAACCCCAAACCTAAACCTCTTCTACCCTAACCCTAACAGTGACACTAACCACAACCCCAAAACTACACCTACGCCTAAGCCGAAACCTCTCTCCGTTGCACTAGCCCCAGCCCCAGCCCCAAACCTAACCCTAACCCTAACCCAACCCTAACCCTAACCATAACTCTATCCCTCACCCTATCCCTAAACCATAAACCCTAACCCTAACCCTAACAGTAACGGTAACACGAACCCCAACCCTAACCCCAATGCCAACCCGAACCCTAACCCTACCCTAACCCTAACCCCTAACCCTAGCTCTAGACCTAGCCCTATACCTAGCACTAGCCCCAGACCTAACCCTATCCCTAACCCTAACCCTAACCCGAAACCTGTCCCTAAACCCCAACCGTAACCCTAACACAACCCTAACCCTAACCCTAATCCACACATATCTTTTATCCTACACCTACCCCTATCCCTAACCCTAATCAAACCCCTAAACCCACACCTAATCCTAACCCCTAACCCTAACTCAAACCCTAACGCTAACCTTAAACCCTAACCCTAACCCTAATTCTAAACCCTAACCCTAACCCTAACATCTGACCCTAACCCCTAACCCTAACTCGTATAACCCTAACCCTAACCTTAACCCTGCCCCTAACAAGACCCCTACCCCTAATCCGATCCCTATTCCTTAACCAAACCATAACCCTAACCCCAAACCTAACACTAAACACTAACCCTTACCTTAATCCTAAAGCAAACCAAACACTAACCCTAACCCTAACACTAAGCACAACCTCTAAACCTACCCCTAACCCTAGCCCTAACCTTATTCTAACTCTAACCCTAAACCCAACCCACTTCTAACACTAAACCTAATAGAAATGCTCACCCCAACCCTAAACCTAACCCCAACGCCAACCCTACCCTAACCCTACCCTAAACCTAACCCTAACCCCAAACCCCAACCATAACCCTAATCTTAAACCCCAACACTAATCCTAACTTTAGCCAGAGCCCCAGCCTTAGCCCCAGCAGTAGCCCTAGCCCCAAAATTATCCTTAGCCCTAACCCTAACCCTAACCCTAACCCTAATCCTATCCCGAAACCCTAAACCCGAACCCTACCCTTGCCTTAACCCTAACCCTATCCCTAGTCCTAACTCTAACCCTAACCCTAACTTTAACCCTAACACCTATCCTAAGCCCAAACACATTACCTAACCCCAACCCTAAGCCTAACACTAAACACTAACACTAACCGTAACCCTAACCCTACCCTAAGCCTAACCCTAACCATAGACCTAGTCCCAACTCTAACCCTAACCCTAACTTTAACCCTAACACCTATCCTAAGCCTAAACCCTTTCCCTAACCCTAACCCTAAACCCTAAACCCTAACCCTATCCCTAACCCTAACACTAAACACCAACCCTCACCGTAACCCCAACCCTACCCTAACCCCAACCCCAACCCTAGCCCTCGTCCCAACCCTAACCCTAACCCTATCTTTAACACTAACACCCATCCTAAGCTTAAACACTTTCTCTAACCCTATCCCTAAACCCCAACCGTAACCCTAACCTTAATCCCTAACCCTAACCCTATCCCTAACCCTAACCCTAACCCCTATCCCTATCCCTACCCTAAGCTCTAACCCCAACCATAACACTTAACACTAACCCTAACCCATTCCCTAGCACTAGCCCTCGCCCTAGTCCCAGCACTAGTCCTAGTCCTAATCCTATCCCTATCCTAACCATAACCCTAACACTAACCCCAACCACTAACCCTAAACCTAACCCCTTAATCATAACTCTAACCCTACCCTCTACCTTAACCCTGACTCTAACTCTACCCCTAAACCCTAAACCATAACAATAACCCTATCCCTAACCCAACCCTAACCCTAACCCTAACCACAACCCCGAAACCTACCCCTAAGCTTAAGCATAACCCTAAACCAAACACTAACCCTATCCCTAAACCCTAAACCCTAACCCTAACCCTAACCAAAAACACTAACCATAACCCTCAACCAACAGTAACCTTAACCCTAACCTTAACACTAACCCCAACCCATACCCCTACCCCCACACCTACACCTAATCCTATCCCTAACCCTAACCCCAGCCCTAGTCCCAACTCTAAACCTAATCCTAACTTTAACCCCAACACCTATCCTAAGTCTAAACCCTTTCCCTAACCCTAACCCTAATACTAACACTAAACCTAGTCCCAGACCCAACCCCAGCCCTAGTCTTAAACCTTCCCCAGCCCCAGCCCCAACCCCAGCACTAGCCCCAACCCTAACCCCAACCCCCAACACTAACACTTATCCCTAAACTTAACATTAACCCCAACCGTAACCCTAACCCTAACCATAACCATTTCCCTAACTTGTTTAACCTTAACCCCTAACCCCAAACCTACCGCTACCCCTAACACTAACCCATCCCTAACTCTAACTCTAACCCACACCATAACCACAACCCCTAACCCTACCATTAACCCTAACTCTAACCCTAACCCTAATCCTATCCCTAAACCCTAAACCATAACCCTAACCTTAACACTAACACTAAACACTAACCCTAGCCCAAACACTAACCCAAACCTAACCCTAACTCTAACCTTAACACTAACCACAACCCCCAAACCTACCCCTAACCCTAGCCCTAAGCTTAACAATAACACTAGCCCTAGCCCCAATCCCTAGCCCCAGTCTTAACCCCTAGCCCTCGGCCCTAGCCCCAAACCTAGCCCTACCCCTACCCATAACCATAACACTAACCCTAAACCCTAACCCGTACCCCAACACTAGCCCTGGCCGTAGCCCCAGCCGTAGCACCAGCCCCAGCCCCAGCCCTGGCCCTAGCCCTACCTTAAGCCTAACCCCAACCCTAACCCCACTCCTTAAACCCTACCACTAACCCTAACAATATCCCTAACCCAAAACTAACCCTAACTGCAAACCATAACCCTACCTCTTCCCCTACACATAACCCTAACCCCTGATCCTAACCCTAACCCAACCCTAACCCCAAACATAACCCCAAACCCTAACCCTAATACTAACCTAAAACTAACCCTAAATCCCAAACACTAACAGTAACCCTAACCCCAAATCTAACACTAACGCTATTCTAACCCTAACCCTAAACCTAAACCTCTTATAACCCTAAACCTAACAGTAATGCTAACCCTAAAACTAAACCTAATCCCAACCCCAAACCTAACCCCTAATCCAACCCTATCCCTAACCCTAACCTTAAAACCTATCCCTAACTCTAGCACTAGCCCAAGCCCCAAAATTATCCCTAAACCCTAACCTTAACCCTTACCCTAACCCTATCCCTAGCCCGAGCCTTAACCCTAGTCCCAGCACTAGCTCTAGCCCCAAAACTATCCCTTGCCCTAAACCTAACACTAACCCTAACCCTAAACCCTAAACCATAACCCTAACCCCAACCTCAACTCTAACCCAACCCTAAACCTAACTCTAACTCTAACACCAACACATAACCCTACCTCCACCCCTACCCCAACCCTAACCACTAACCCTACCCTAACCCTAACCTAAAACTAACCCTAACCCTAAACTCTAACCCTAACCCTAACCCTAACTCTAAAACTAACCCTAACCCTAAACCCAAACCTAGCCTTAACCCTAACCCTTAATGCTAAACCCTAACACTAAAACTAACTCTAACCCTAACCCAACACTAACCCTAACCATAACCCCAATCCATACTCCTACGCTTACCCCTACACCTACCCCCTAAACCTAACCAACCCTAACCCTAACCCTAACGCTAACCCTAACACTAACCCTAACACTAACCCTAACCGTATCCCTTACCCTAACTCTATCACTAAACATTAAACCCTAACACTAACCCTAACGCTAATCACTAACCCTAATCCAAATCCTTACACAACCCTAAACCTAACCCTAACCCTAACACTAACCCATTCCCCTACCCCTACCCCGAACCCTAACTGTAACCCCTAACCTAAAAGGAAACCTAACCCCTAACCCTAACACAAGCCTTAACCCTAACCCTAACCCTTAACCGTAACCCCAACCCTAACCCTAACCGCAACTCTAACCCTAACACTAACCCTATTCCTAACCCTATCCCTAACCCTAACCCTAACCCTGACTTGTCTAACCCTAACCCTAAACCTACCCCTACACCTAACCTTATCCATACCCCTACCCCTACCCCAACCCTAACCCTAACCCTAACCCTAACTCGTCTAATCCTAACCCTAAACCCACACCTAAACCTAACCCTACCACTAAGCCTAACACTAACCCTATCCTTAACCCTAATCCCTAAACCTATCCCTAATCCTAAACACAAACCCTAACTAAAACCATAACCCACACCCTAACCCTAACCCTAAACCTAACCCTAACCCCAACCCCAACCTTAACCCTAAACGTACCAAACTGCAACCTAACCCTAACCCTAACCCTATTCTAACCGTAACCCCAAACCTAAACCTCTTCTAACCCTAACCCTAACAGTAACGCTAACCCTAATCTTATCCTTAACCCCAACCCCAACCCTAAAACTAAACCTATCCTAGCCCTAACCCTAACCCCAACCGTAAACCTAACCACAACTCTAACACTAACACTAACCCTAACTCTAACTATATCTCTAAAACCTAAACCTAACCCTTAACCTAAACCCTAACCCTAACCCTAACCCAAACCCTAACTCTAACCACAACCCATACCCCTACCCTTACCCCCTACCCCTAACCCTAACCAACCCTAACCCTAACGCTAACCCTAACTCTAAACCTAACACTTATCCTATACCTAATCCTAAACCTAACCCTAAACGCAACCCCAACACTAACACTAACCCTATCCCTAAACCTAACATTAAACCCTAAACCTAACCGTAACCCTAAACCTTAAACCTAAACCTAACCCTAACCCTAACACTACCACTAAACCTAAGTCTAACCTAACCTTAACCCTAACCCTAACACTAACCCTAACCCAATCCTAACCCTAAACCTAACTCCAACCCATACCAATACCCCTAACCCTAACCCCTAGCCCTAAACCTATCCCTAAACCTAATCCCTAACCCTAACCCTAACCCTAAACATAACCCAAACCTAACCCTAACCCTAACCCTAACCCTAACTCTAACCTTATCCTAAACCTAACCCTTTTCTATCCCTAACCCTAAACCTAAACCTCTTCTAACCCTAACCCCAACAGTTACGCTAACCCTAATCCTATCCCTAAACCCAACCCCAAATCTAAACCTAACCCTACCCTAAGCCTAAACCTAACCCTTACAGTAAACCTAACCTCAACCCTAACACTAACACTAAACCTAACCCCTAACCCCAACTCTAAAACCTAACCCCTAACCCCTGAACCCCAACTCTAACCCCTAACCCTAGTCTAGCCCTAGCCCCACACTTAGCACTAGCCCCAGGCCTAACCCTATCCTTAGGTCTAACCCTACCCCTACCCTTAACCCTAATCCTAAACCCCAAACTCTAACCCAAAAACTAACTCTAACCCTAACTCAACCCTAACCCAAAACCTAAACCTAACCGCAACCCATACCTTTACCCTTAACACTACCCCTACCCCTAACCCTAACCAAACCCTAACCCTAACCCTAACGCTAACCCAAACACTAACATTAACCCTAACAGTAACCCTAAATCTAATCCTAACCCTAACCCTATCCCTAACACTAACCCTATCCCTAACCCTAACCCCTAATCCTAACCCTAACCCTAAACCGTAACCCTAACCCTAACACTAAACCTAACCCTAACCCTAACGCTAAAACGTAACCCCAACCCTAATCCCAAACACTAACCCTAACCCTTACCCTAGCCAAGACCTAGCCATAGCCCCAACACCTCAGCACTAGGCCTAACTCTATCCTTAGGCCTACCCCTACCCCTACCATTAACCCTAACCCTAAATGCTAAACCCTAACCCTAAAACTAACTCTAACCCTACCTCAACCTTAACCCAAACCCTAACCCTATCCCCAAACCATACCCCTACCCTTACCCCTACCCCTACCCCTTACCCTAACCAAACCCTAACCCTAACACTAATGCTAACCCTAACCCTAACCCTACCCTAAAGCTAACCCTAACCCTAACAGTAACCCTAACACTAAACCCGAACCCTAACACTAACCCTAACACAATCCTAACCCTAACACTAGCCCAACCCATACCCCTACCTCTAACCCCTAACCCTAACCCTAACACTATCCCTATACCCTAATACCTAACCCTAACCCTAACCCCTAACAAAACACTAACACTAACCCCAAACCAAACAGTAACCCTAACCTTACCCTAACTCTAACCTAACCCTAACCCTATTCTTACCCTAACCCTAAACCTAAACCTCTTCTAACCCTAACCCCAGAGTAACGCTAACCCTAATCCTATCCCTAACTATAACCCCAACCTAAACCTAAACCTACAGTAACCCTAAGCCTATCCCTAACAATAAGAGTAACCCTAACCCTAACCATAATTCTCAGACCTAACCTTAACCCTAACCCCAAACCCTAACCCCCAACCATAACCCTAGTATCAGCACTAGCCCTAGCCCTAGCCTTAGCACTAGCCCTAGGCCTAACAGTATCCTTAGGCCTAACCCTACCCCTAAAGCCTAACCGTAAACAAACCCTAACCCTAACCCTAATGCTAACCTTAACACTAACCCTAACCCTAATCCTAACCCTAACCCTAACCCCAACCCTATCATTAGCCCTAACACTAACACTAACCCTATCCCTATCCCTAACCCTAACCCCTAACCCTAACACTAACCCTAACCCAGCCCTAACTCTAAAACCTAACCCCTAACCCTAACCATAACCCTAACCATAGCCTAGCCCTAGTCTTAGGCCTAGCACTAGCCCTTGGCATAACCCTATCCTTAGGCCTAACCCTACCCGTACCCTTAACCTTAACAGTAAACCCTAAAGACCAACCCTAAAAGTAACCCTAAACCTAACCCAACACTAACCAAAACCCTAACCCTAACCCAACCCATACGCCTATCCTTACCCCTACCCCTATCCCTAACACTAACCAAACCGTAACCCTAACCCTAAATGCTAACCCTAACACTAACCCTACCCCTAACCCTAACAGTAAACCTAATCCTAACCCTAACCCCAACCCCAACCCTAACACTAACCCTAACACTAGCACTAACCCTATCCCTAACCCTAACCCTAACCCTAAACCCTAACCCTAACCCTAACCTCACCCTAACCCTAACCCTAAACCCTAACCCCAAAACGAACCCTAACCCAATCCTAAACCTAAACCTAAGTCCAACGCAGACACCTACTTACACCTATCCCCTAACATTAACCCTAACCCTAACTCTATTCCTAAACACTAACCTTAACCTTAACCAAAACCCAAAACTAACCATAACCATAACCCTAACCCCTAACCGTAACCCTAACCCTATCCCTAAACCCTAATCCCTAACCCTACACTAACCCTAAACCTAACCCTAACCCTAACCCTAACCCTAACTCCAACCCATACCCCTAATCTAACCCCTAACCCTAAACCTAAAACTATCCCTAAACCCTAATTCCTAACCCTAACCCTAAACACTAAAACTAACCCTAAACATAACCCAAAACTAACCCTAACCCCTAACCCTAACCCCAACCCCAACGCTAACCCTAACCGTATCCTAACTCTAACTTAAACCTAACCCTAACACTATTCTAACCCTAACCCTAAATCTAAACCTCTTCTAACCCTAACCCTAACAGTAACGCTAACCCTAATTCTATCCGTAACCCCAACCCCAACCCTAAACCTAAACCTACCCTAACCCTTTAACCTAACGCGAACACAAACACTAACCCTAACCATAACCCTAAACCCTAACCCTAACCCTAAACCTAACACTAACACTAACCCTAATCCTAACCCTAACCTAACCCGAACCCGAACCCCAACCCTAAACCCTAATCCTAACACTAACACTAACCCCATCCTAACCCTAACCCTAACTCCAAACCATACCCCTACCCCTACCCCTAGCCCCTAACTCTAACCCTAACCCTATCCCTAAACAATAATCCCTAACCCTAACCTTAACCCCAAACACTAACCCTAACCCTAAACGTAACCCAAACCTAACCGTAACTTTAACACTAACCCCTAGCCCCAAACCTAACCCTATGCCAAACCCCAACCCTAACTCTAACCCTACCCTAACCCTAAAGGTAACGAAAACCCTAACAATGAACCCTAACCCTTACACTAACCCTAGCCCTAGCCCTAGCCCTAACCCTCTCCCTAGCCCCAACCGTAACCCTAACCCTATCCCTAAACCATGAACCCTAACCCTAACCCTAACCCAAACCCAAACACATACTCTTACCTCTAACCCTACCACTAACCTTAACCCCTATACCTAACCCTGACACAAACCCTAACCCTAAACCCTAACCTTAACCCTAAACCTTAAACCTTAACACTAACCCTAACCCAACTGTAACCCTAACCCAAACCCTAACATTAACCCTAACACTAACACTAACCCTATCCCTAACCCTAAACCCTAACCCTAACCCTAACCCTAACCTTAACACTAACCCTAACCCAACTCTAACCCTTACCCTAACCCCCAACCCTAACATTAACCCTAACACTAACACTAACCCTATCCCTAACACTAAACCCCTAACCCTAACACTAACCCTAACCCTAACACTAACCCCTAACCCTAACCCTAGCCTGACTCTAGCCATAGCCCCAGCACTAGCCCCAGGCCCAAACCTATCCTAAGCCTCAACCCTACCCGTACCCTAAACCCTAACCCTAAACCCTAAACCATAACCCCAAATCTAACCCCTAACCCCAACCAAATCCCAACCCTAACACTAACCCCAACACTAACGCTAACCCTAACCCTAACCCTAACTCTAAAACCTAACCTTAACCCCTAACCCCAAACCCCAACCCCAACCCCAAACCCAGCCCCAGACCCAGCCCCAGCCCCAGGCCCCCTAGAACCAACCCCTGGGCCCAACCCTATCCTTAGCCCCAACACCACACCTACCTTTAATCCCAACCCAAACCCTAAACCCTAACCCCAAAACTAACCCCAACTATTACCAACCCTAACCCTAACCCTAACGCTAACACCAACCCCAAACCATACCCCTACCCTTACCCTTACCCCCCAAACCTAACCCTAAGAAAACCCTAACCATAAACCTAACGCTATCCCTAACCCTAACCCCAACCCTTAAACTAACCCTAACCCTAACACTAACCCTAACACTAACCCTAAACTTAAACACTGACACTAACCCCTAACCCTAACCCCAACCCAGGCCCTAACCCCTAACACTAACCCTAACCCTAACCCTAACCAATCCCTAAACCTAACCCCTGAACCCCAACCCTAACACTAACCCTAACCCAATCCTAACCCTAACCCTAACCCCAAGACATGCCCCTACCCCCTACCCCTATCCCTAACACAAACCCTAACCCTATTCCTAAACACTAATCCCTAACCCTAACCCCTAACCCAAAACACTAACCCTAGCCATAACCATAACACAAACCTAACCATAACCCTAACAATAACCCCTAACCCTAACCCTAACCCTAACCCTAAACCTAACCCTAACTCCTACCCATACCCCTACCCCTACCCGTACCCCCTAATGCTAACACTAACCCTATCCCTAAACCCTAATCCCTAACCCTAACCCTAACCCTAAACACTAACCCTAACCCCAAACATAACTCAAACCTAACCCTAACCCCTAACCCTAACCCTAACCCCAACCCCACCCCTAACCCTAACCATACCCTAACACTAACCTTACCCTAACTCTAAAACTAAACCTCTTCTAACCTTAACCCTAACAGTAAAGCTGACCCTAATTCTATCCGTAACCCCAACCCCAACCTTAAACCTAAACCTACACTAACCCTTTAACCTAACGAGAACACTAACACTAACCCTAACCATAACCCTAAACCCTAACCCTAACCCTAAACCTAACACTAACACTACCCTAATCCTAACCCTAAACTAACCTGAACCCGAACCCCAACCCTAAACCCTAATCCTAACACTAACACTAACCCCATCCTAAACCTAAACCTAACTCCAACCCATACCCCTACCCCTACCCCTAGCCCCTAACTCCTAACCCTAACCCTATCCCTAAACCCTAATCCCTAACCCTAACCCTATCCCTAAACACTAACCCTAACACTAAACGTAACCCAAACCTAACCGCAACCCTAACCCTAACCCCTAACCCTAACCATAACCCCATGCCAAACCCCAACCCTATGCCAAACCCCAACCCTAACCCTAAACCTACCCTAACCCTAAAGATAACCAAAACCCTAACACTGAACCATAACCCCTTACACTAACCCTAGCCCTAGCCCCAGCCCCAGCCCCAGCCCTAGCCCTAGCCCCAACCCTCCCCCTAGCCCCAATCCTAAGCCTAACCCTATCCTAAACCATAAACCCTAACCCTATCCCTAACCCAAACCCCAACACATACCCCTGCATCTCACCCTACCCCCTAACCCTAAACCCTAACCCTAACCCTAAACCTTAAACCCTAACACTAACCCTAACCCTACTCTAACCCTAACCCTATCCCTAAACATATCTCTTACGCTAACTCTATCACTAAACCTTAAACCCTAACACTAACCCTAACGCTAAACACTAACCCTAACCCAAATCCTTACACAACCCTAAACCTAACCATAACCCTAACCCCAACCCATTCCCCTACCCCTACCCCGAACCCTAACCGTAACCCCTAACCTAACCCTAACCCTAACCCCTAATCCTAACACAAGCCATAACCCCAACACTAAACCCTAACCCTAACCCCAACCCTAACATTAACCCTAACACTAACAGTAACCATATCCCTAACCCTAACCCTAAACCCTAACCCTAACCCTAACCCTAGCCTGACTCTATCCATAGCCCCATCACTAGTCCTAGGCCCAACACCATCCTTAAGCCTAACCTCACCCCTACCCTTAACCCAAACCCTAAACCCTAAACCCTAAACCCTAACCCTAAAACAAATCCTAACTCTAACCCAACCCCAACCAAACCATAACCCTAACCCCAACCCATACCCCTACACTTACCCCCTTACCCTTAAACAAACCGAACCCTAAACCTAACGCTAATCCTAACACTAACCCTAACCCCTAACCCTAATCCTAAACCTAATCCTAACCCTAATCCTAACCCCCAACCCCAACACTAACACTAACCCTATCCCTAACCCTAACCCTAAACCCTAACCCTAACCCTAAACCCCAACCCTAAGCCCTAACCTAATAACCCCTAAACCTAGTCTAGCCCTAGGCCTACCCCTAGCACTAGCCATAGTCCCAACGCTATCCTTAGGTCTAACCCGACCCCTACCCTTAACCCTAAACCCAAACCCCAAACTCTAACCCTAAAATTTACCATAACCCTACCCAAACCTAACCCAAAACCCAACCCTAACCGCTACCCATATCCCTACACTTACACCTACCCCTACCCTTAACGCTAACCCTAACACTAACCCTAACCCTAACCATAACACTAACCCTAAAACTAATCCTAACCCTAACCCCAAACCCAACCCTAATATTTACCCTAACACTAACACTAATCCTACCCCTAACCCTAACCCTAAACCCCAACCCCAACACCAACACTAACCCGAACCCCAACCCCAAACCTAAACCCAAACCCCAACCCTAACCCCAACCCTAGCCTAGCCCCTGGCCATAGCCCCAGCACTAGCCCCAGGCCCAAACCTATCCTTAGCCCTAACACTACCTCTACCCTTAACCCTAACCCTAAACCCCAAACCCTAAAACTAACCCTAACCCCTAACCCAACCCTAACCCCTAAACCTAACCCCAACCCCAACCTTAATGCTAACCCCAACACTAACCTAACCCTAAACCCAAACCCAACCCTAACACCAACCCCAACACTAACACTAACCCTATCCCTAACCCTAACCCCTAAACCCCAACCCTACCCCCAAATAACAATAACCCTAACCCTAAACCCTAACCCTAACACGAACCCTAACCCAATCCTAAACCCAACCCCTAACTCCAGCCCATACCCTACCCCTACCCCTAACCCCCCAAACCCAAACCCAACCCAATCCCTAAACCCCAATCCCTAACCCCAACCCTATCCCCAAACCCACCACTTACCCTAACCCTACCCCCTAATCCTAACACTAACCCTAACCCCTAACCCTATCACCAAACCCTAATCCCTAATGCTGACCCTAAACCCGTGTAAGGATTAGGCTAGGCTAGTAGGGGTTAGTGTTAGTGTTAGAGCTTATGGTTTAGTGATAGAGTTACGGTAAGGGATAAGGTTAGGTTAGGTTAGGGTTGGGTTAGGGTAATGGTAGGGGTGAGTAGGGGCTGATGTTTTATTTAGTGTTAGGTTAGAGTTAGGTTTGGGGTTAGGCTTAGGTTTAGTGCTTAGGCTTAGGGTAAGGGCTAGGCTAGGGCTAGGGCTAGGGCCAGGGCTTGGGCCTGGGTAGGTTAGTGTAAGGCTTTGGGTTAGTGTAAGGGTTAGGGTTAGGCTAGGTTAGAATAGGGCTAGGGCTAGTCCCAGGTCTAGGGCTAGGGCCAGGTCTCTGGCTATGGTTAGTTTAAGGGTTAGGCTTTTGGGTTAGGCTAGGCTAGGCTTAGGCTAGGCTAGGCTAGGGCTTAGTGCTAGTGCTAGGCTAGGGTTGGGCCTTTGGTGTTAGGCTAGGCCAGGCCAGCGCCACTGTTAGGCTGAGGGTAGAAGAGGCCTAGGCTTAGGGCTAGCGCCAGAACAAAGTTAGGGTTAGGCCTAGGCATTTAGGCTAGGCTTAGGCTAGGCACAGGGCTAGGCCAGGGCTTAGTGCCAGGCCTAGGCCAGTGCCAGGACTAGGGCCAGGCCAGGCCTTAGGCCAGGAGCAGGGGATGGGCAAGGGCATGGGCTTGGAGCTAGGGCTAGGCCAGGACTGGGCAAGGCTAGTGAAAGGGCTAGAATCTAGGTCAGCATTAGGCCAGGTAAGGATTAGGACTAGCTTTAGGCCAGGGCTAGGCCAGGGCCTTAGGCCAGGGCTAGGCCAGGGCCCAGGCCAGGCCAGGATGATTGGCAGTGCTAGGCCTAGGGCCATGGCCTTAAGGCCAGGCCAGGCCAGTGCCAGGCCAGGCCAGGCCAAAGCCGGGGCCAGGCCTAGGGACAGGCCTAGGCCTAGGCCGGGGTAGGCCTAGGCCTTTAAGACCGGGGCCGGGGCCAGGACAGGACAAGGGCAGGGCAGGGGCCAGGGGCACGGCTAGGCCAGGCTAGGCTTGGCCCGGCTTAGGCCAGGCCAGAACAGGCCAGGCCAGGCCATGGCCAGGGCACGGCTAGGCCTAGTGCAGGGCCAGGGGCTAGGGCCTGGGGCTAGTCCTAGGCCAGAGCCCAGGGCCTAGCGCCAGGCCAAAGCTGCAGGAGCAGGGCTAGGCCCAAGGAAAGGGCCAGGCCCAGGGCCAGACTTGGGGGCAGGGCCAGGACCAGGCCAGGCCAGGCTAGGCCAAGGCCTAGGTCAGGCCAGGCCCTTGAGCCAGAGCTAGGGCCCGGGCTAGTGCTAGTGCTAGGGTGGGGCTAGGCCAGGCCAGGATTAGGCCTAGCGCCAGTGCTAGGCCTAGGCCTTAGTGCCAGGCCAGGGCCAGGCCTGGGCTAGGCCAGGCAGGGCAGGAGCAAGGGCAGGGGCATGGGCTGCAGCTAGCACTAGGGCCTGGGCCAGGGTGGGCTATGGCTAGGCTTTGTTTTAGGCCAGTGCTTAGGGCCTAGGCCAAGGCCAAATGTAGGGCTGGGCTAGGCCCAAGGATGGGGTTAGGGCCAGGGCCAGTGCCAGGGGCAGGGCCAGGGCTGGGCTAGAGGGCTAGGCAGGGGGCAGGGGAGGGCAGTGCTAGTGCTAGTGTTAGTGCTAGGCTGGGCCTAGACTTACGGTTAGGGACAGGCTGAGGCTTAGGCAGGCTTAGGCTTAGGGTGGGTTTGGGGTTAGGACAGGATTAGGCTAATATTACTGTTAGAGCTAGGTTAGAAGAGACTTAGGCCTAGGGCTAGGCTAGAATAGGGTTAGGCTAGGGTTAGGCTAGAGTTAGGGCATGCTTAGGTTAGGGAAGAGGCTGTGGTTAGGGTTAGGCTAGGGATAGGGGTTAGAGTTAGGCTTGGATTATGGTTAGGCTAGGGTTAGTGTTAGGATTAGGCTTTAGTGATAGGGTTAGGGTAAGGATTAGTCATAGGATTAGTGGTAAGGTAAGGGTTGGAGGAGTTAGGGTTAGGGCTGAGGCTATGTTTAAGGCTGTGTTAGGGTTGGGGTATGGATAGGGTTAGGGGTAGGGGTAGGCTTAGGGTTAGGCTAGACGAATGAGGGCTTGGGATAGGGTTAGGGATAGGGTTAGGGTTACAATTAGCTTTATGGTTAGAGTTACGGTTTGGGTTAGGTTAAGGTTAGGTCCGTTTTAGGTTAGGCTTTAGGCTAGGGTTAAGGCTTGTGTTAGGTTAGGGTTAGGCTATGTTAGTGGTTACGGTTAGGGTTCAGGTTAGGGATAGCAGAATGGGTTGGGGTTAGGGTTACGGTTAGGTTTAGGGTTTGTAAGGATTTGGGTTAGGGTTAGTGTTTAGTGTTAGTGCTAGCGTTAGGGTTTAGTGTTTAGTGATAGAGTTAGTGTAAGGGATAGGGTTAGGCTTAGGGTTAGAGCTGTGATAGCATTAGGTTTAAGGTTTAAGGTTTAGGTTAGGGTTAGGATTAGGGCTTAGGTTAGGGTTTTGGTCAGGTTAGAGTTAGGGGTTAGGGTAGGGGTAAGGTTAGATGTAGGGGTATGTGTTAGGGTTTGGGATAGGTAAGGTTAGGGTTGGGTTAGGGTTAGGTTAGGGGTTCAGGGTTAGGGTTATGTTTAGGTTTTTGGTTAGGATTAGGGTTTGGGTTAGGGCTAGGGAGAGGGTTAGGTCTAGGTCTAGTGCTAGGGCTAGGGCTAGGGCTTGGGTTAGGGTTAGGTTAGGGTTAAGGCTTAGGGTTAGGTTAGTTTTAGAGTTAGGATAGGATTAGGTTTAGAGTTGGGTTACGGTTAGGTTAAGGTTTAAGGTTTAGGTTAGGGTTAGGGTTTAGGTTAGGATTTGGGTCAAGGTTAGGGTCAGTGGTTAGTGTTACGGGTAGTGTTAGAGGAAGGGGTATGTGTTGGGGTTTGTGTTACGGTTAGGGTTAGGGTTAGGTTATGGTTAGAGTTAGGGTCAGGATTTAGGGAGAGGGTTAGGGTTAGGTTTAGGCGCAGGGAGAGTTTTAGGGCTATAGCTAGTGCTAAGGCCAAGGTTAGAGCTAGGGTTACTGTAAGAGTTAGGGTCCAGGCTTAGGTTATGGTTATGTTTAGGTTAGGTAGGGTTAAGGATTAGGGCTTAAGGATAGGGATAGGGGTTAGGCTAGGGTTATGATTAGGCCTGGCTTATAGTTAGGCCAGGGGTTAGTGCTTAGGGCTAGGCCAGGAACAGGGCCTAGGACAGGGCAGGCCAAGCTTAGGGACAGGGCAGGGGTAGGGGTATGTGCTGGAGTTAGGCCAGGCCAGTGCTAGGCCAGGGCCAGGCCAGGCCAGGCCAGGCCAGGCCAGGCCAGTGCCAGTGCCAGGCCAGAGCCCAGGCCAGGGCCAGTGCTTAGGCCAGGACTAGTGCTAGGCAGTGCCAATGCCAAGATTAGTGCTAGGCCGGGGCTAGGCCAGGCCAGGCCAGTGCAGGACTCATGCCAGGCCTAGTGCCAGGGCCTAGGGCCAGGTGCAGGAGCAGGGCAAGGGCAAGGGCCTGGGCTGGGGCTAGGCCAGGGGTTAGGCCAGGGCGTCTTAGGCCAGGCCAGCCTTAAGCCTAGGCCTAGGCCTAGGCCAGGGCAGGGGTAGGGCTAGGCCCAGGGACAGGGCTAGGCCCAGGCCAGTGCCAGTGCCAGGGCCAGGAACAGGGCCAAGGCCAGGGCCAGGGCTAGAGCTAGGCCAGGGCCTTAGGCTAGGCCAGGCCAGCGTTAGGGATTAAGGCTTGGCTTGGGGACAGGACAGGCTTAGTGTTAGCATTACTGTTAGGCTAGGGCTAGAAGAGGCTTATCTTTAGGGTTAGGGCCAGAATATGGTTAGGGTTAGGCTTAGGCTAGAGCTAAGGCACAGCTAGGGTTAGTGCTGGGGCTGGGGTTAGGGTTAGGCTAGGGGCCAGGGCTAGGGTTAGCTTTGGATTAGGTTAGGCTAGGCCAGTGCTTAACGTTAGGCTAGAGCTAGGCTAGGGCCTTTAGGACAGGTTATGGCTAGTGCTAGGCTAGGATTTTGCTTATGGTTAGTGCTAGTGTTAGGGCTTGGCTTTAGGTTAGGGTTAGCGTTAGGCTATGGCTATGGCTTTGGGCTAGGGGTATTTTTAGGACTAGGGCTAGTGCTAGGATTAGGATAAGGCCAGGTCCAGGGCCAGGGCTAGGGCTAGTGCTTAGTGTCCAGGCTAAGGCTAGAGCTAAGGGCAGGGATAGGGCTAGGGGTTAGGCTTAGGTTAGGGACAGCTTTAGGCTAAGGCTAAGGTAGGGATTAGGCTAGAGCTAGGGTTAGGGCCTGGAGCCAGGGCTAGGAAAGCGCTTAGGCCCAGGACATGTGCTAGAGCTAAAGTCACGGCTAGGGCTAGAGCTATGCCCAGGGCCAGGGTTAGGCCTTGGGCTAGGGCTAGGCAGGGCCGGCTTTGGGGCCAGGCTTATGGCTTGCTAAGCATCACAACTAGGCTTATTGTTAGGCGTTAGAGCCAGGCTAGGGCCTTGGCCTGGGCTAGGGCCAGGCCAGGCCTAGGCCAGAGCCTGGCTAGGGCTAGGCCCGGCCAGGGCTAGGGCCTGGGCTTAGGTCACTGCTAGGCCAGGCTTCCACTACTCATAGATTTAGGGTCAGAAGAGGCTTAGGCCAGGATAAGGCCAGGGGTTAGGGTTAGTGCTAGCCTTAGGCCAGGGCTTGGCCTATAGGCTAGGCCAGGCCAGAGCCAGGGCTAGGGAGGCCAGGGCTAGGCCAGGGTTAGGTCAGGTCAGGGTCAGGGTGCAGGGCCAGGGCCAGGGTTAGGCCAGGCCAGGGCTAGGGCTGGGGTTAGCCAGGCCAGGCCAGGCCAGGGCCTGGGGCCAGGCCAGGCCAGGGCCTTAGGATCAGGACTAGGCCAGGGCTAGGGCCTGGCCTTGCGCCAGGGTGAGCCTGGGGCCAGGGCTGGGACAGGGCCTGGGCAAGAGCTGGGACTGTGGCTGGGCCCACTGTCAGGGGGGCCAGGCCAGGCCAGGGTTGGGGCTAGGCCAGGTTAGGCCAGGCCAGGCCTTAGGCCAGAGGGCCAGGCCTAGCACCAAGGCTCAGGCCAGGGTAGTGCCAGGCCAGAGCCAGGTCAGGCCAGCGCTAGGCCAGGACTTAGGCCAGGCCAGGGCCTGGGCCAGGGACCTGGCTTATGGTCAGGCCAGTGCTAGGCCTTGGCCTTTAGGTCAGGCCAGGCCAGGCCAAGGTCCGGCCAGGGACACGCTTAGGACTAGGGCTGTGCTATGGCTAGGGCCATGGCCATGGCCAGGGCTAGGCCAGGGCAGGCCTTAGTGCCATGGCTAAGGCCAGAGCTAAGGGCAGGGACACGCCTAGGGCCTAGGTCAGGGCTAGCGACAGTGCTAGGGCTAAGATTAGGCAGGGACTAGGCTAGGATTATGGCTAGGCCTTAGGCCAGGCTAGGAAAGAGTTTAGGCTTAGGATATGTGCTAGAGCCAAAGCCAGGCCAGGGCTAGAGCCAGGCCCAGGGCCAGGGCTAGGCCAGTGCAGGGTCAGGCCATGGCTGGCGCTGGGGCTAGGCCTAGGCCAAAGCCATCACTACAACTAGCTTTATCAATAGGGCAGGCCAAGGCCAGGGGCTAGGACCAGGCCAGGACTAGGCTGTGGGGTAGGGCCTAGTGCCAGGCCTAGGCCAGGCCAGGCCAAAGCTGGCAGGGCCAGGCCAGGGGTGGGGCCAGGGGCAGGGCTGGGGCTAGGGCAGCCAGGCTGGGGCCAGGCCAAGGCCAGGGGCTAGGCAGGCCAGGGCCTGGGGCCAGGCTAGGGCCAGGGTTGGGGCTAGGCCAGGGCCAGGGCCAGGACTAGGCCAGGGGTGGGGTTAGGCCAGTTAGGGTTAAGGCTAGCATTACTCTTAGGCCTAGGATCCGAAAGAGGCCTAGGCCAGGGGGTTACGGCCAGGCCAGGCCTAGGTGCCTTGGCTAGGCCACGGCCATGGCTAGGCCAGGCCAGGGGCAGTGTCCGGCCAGGGCTAAGGGCCAAGGCCACGGCTAGTGCTAGCGCTACCTCTTAGGCCTAGGGCTAGAAGAGGCCTAGGCCTAGGGTTAGGACTAGGGCTAGGCCAGGTTAGGGCCTTGGCCTTGGCCAGGCCAGGCCAGGCCTTAGGCCAGAACCTGGCCTAGGCCAGGGCCGGCCAGGGCAGGGCCTGACTTAGGCCAGTGCCAGGCAGGGCCAGGCCAGGCCTAGGCCAGGGCCTGGCCTAGGGCTAGGCCAGGCCAGAGCCAGGGCCTAGGCCAGGCCATGGCCAGGGCCAGGCCCAGGGTGGCACTAGGCCAGGCCAGGCCAGCCTTTAGGCCAGGCCAGGCCAATGCCAGCGCCAGGCCAGGCCAGGCCTATGGCCAGGCCAGGACCAGGCCAGGCCAGGCCACGGGCCTTGGCTAGGCCAGAGCCAGGGCCAGTGCCACGGCCAGGCCAGGGCAGGCCAAGGACATAGCTACTGGTCAGGGCCAGTGCTAGGCCAGGCCAAGGGCCAAGCCTTTGGCCTAGGGGCATGGCTAGGCTAGGGTTAGAGGCAGTGGCAGGGAATGGGCTGGAGCTAGTGCTAGGTTTGAATTGGGCTAGTGCTAGTGTTAGGCTAGGGCTTAGGCTAGGGCTATTGCTAAGCAAGGGCAGGGCTAGGGCTTAGGCCTAGGTCAGGGATAGGCCTAGCTTTACTGCTAGGCTTGGGGTTAGGCTATTTTCATGCTTAGGCTTAGGGTTGGGGTTAGTGCTAGGCTAGCATTAAGGCTATGGTTAGGGCTTGCTAGGATTAGGGATGGGGTAAGGTTAGGGGTATGGGCTGGGGTTAGGGTTAGGTCTCAGGGGTAGGGGTTAGGCTAGGGTTAGTTTTAGGTTTAGGCCTAGGGTTAGAGCTAAGGGTAGAGGTAGGGTTAGCCTCAAGGATAGGGTTAGGCCTAGGGCCAGTGCCAGGGCCATGGTTAGGGCCAGGCCACGGCTAGGCTAGGGTTAGGACCAGGCCTAGGCTTAGGCCAGGCCTTAGAGCTAGGCCAGGCCCCGGCCAGTGCTAGGCCTAGGCAGGGCCAGGGGGCTGGCACTAGGCCAGGGGTAGCTTTAGCTGTTAGGCCAGGCCTAGTGCCAACGCTTAGGTAGGCCAGGCCAGGCCTAGGCCAGGGCCACGGGCCTTGGCTAGGGCCAGGGCTAGGTAGGCCAGGGTAGGGGCTAGTGCTAGGATAGAGCCACTGGTCAGGCCAGTGCTAGGCTAGGCTAAGGGGACAGGGCCTGGCTTAGGCCAGGCCAGGCCTAGGCCAGGGGTTAGGGGCAGTGATAGGAATGGGCTGGAGCACTGTTAGGCTTAGGATTGAGGCCAGGGGTTAGTGCTAGGCTAATGCTTAGGCCAGGCCTATTGTTGCTAAGGGTAGGGCTAGGGCCTAGGCCCAGGTAGGGACAGGCCAGTGCTAGTGCTAGGCTGGGGTTAGGGCTAGGTCCATGCCCAGGCTTAGGCCAGGCCAGTGCTAGGCCAGCGCCAAGGCCATGGCTAGGGCCTGGTTAGGAACAGGGGTAGGGCAAGGCTAGTGGCATGGGCTGGTGCTAGGGCAGGGCTTGGGCCAGGGCTGGCCAGTGCTAGGCCTAGGCCAGCCTTAGAGCCTAGGCCTAGGCCAGGCCAGTAAGGGCAGAGGAAGGGCTAGGCTTAAGGACAGGGTAGGCCCAGGGCCAGTGCCAGGGCCATGGCCAGGGCCAGGCCACGGCTAGCACCAGGGCTAGGACCAGGCCTAGGCCAGGCCAGGCCTTAGAGCCAGGCCAGGCCCGGCCAGTGCCAGGCCAGGCCAGGCTGGCACTAGGCCAGGCCAGGCCAGGCTTAGGGTGCCAGGCCAGGCCAGGCCAACGCAGGCCAGGCCAGGCCACGGGGTTAGGCCAGGCCAGGCCAGGCCAGGCCAGGGTTAGTGCCAGGCCAGGCCAGAGGCCAGTGCTAGGACAGAGCCACTGGCCAGGCCAGTGCCAGGCCAGGCCAAGGACAGGGCCTGGCCTAGGCCAGGCAGGCCTAGGCCAGGGCCAGGGCAGTGATAGGAAATGGGCTGGAGTACTGTTAGGCCTTAGGATTAGGCTAAGGCTAGTGCTAGGCTAATGCCTAGGCCAGGCCTATTGTTAAGCTAAGGGTAGGGCTAGGGTTTAGGCTTAGGCTAGGGATAGGGCTAGTGCTAGTGCTAGGCTAGGGGCTAGGGCTAGGTTCATGCCCAGGCTTAGGCTAGGCCAGTGCTAGGCTAGCGTTAAGGCTATGGCTAGGCCTGGCTAGGATTAAGGGCAGGAAAGGTTAGGGGCATGGGCTGGTGTTAGGCTTAGGGCTTGGGTTAGGGTTGGGCTAGGGTTAGAGTTAGCTTTAGGCTTTAGGCCTTAGGCTAGGGTTAAGGGCAGAGGAAGGGTTAGGCTTAAGGATAGGGTAGGCCTAGGGCCAGTGTTAGGTCCATGGCTAGGGCCAGGCCACAGTTAGCGCTAGGTTAGGGATCAGGCTTAGGCCAGGCCAGGCCTTAGAGCTAGGCTAGGGTCCCGGCCAGTGCTAGGCCAGGCTAGAGCTGGCATTAGGCTAGGCCAGGCTAGCCTTAGGTGCTAGGCCAGGCCAGTGCCAGCGCTTAGGCCTTGGGGCTAGGCCAGGCCAGGCCAGGCCAGGCCAGGGGCCATGGGCCTTGGCCAGGCCAGGTAGGCCAGGGTTAGGGCTAGGACAGAGCCATTGCTTAGGCCAGTGCTAGGGTGAGGCTAAGAGCCATGGCCTGGCTTAGGCCTAGGCCAGGCCAGTGCTAGGTTAGGGGTTAGGGGCAGTGGCAAGAAATGGGCTGGGCTAGGGTTAGGGCTAGGGTTGGGGCTAGTGCTATGGCTGCGTTTTGGGGCTAGGGCTAGGTATGGCTTTAGGCTAGGCTTAGGCTAGCGTTAGGCCTAGGGGCTAGGGCCAGGCTTGAGGCCTAGTGCTAGGGTCAGTGCTAGAGCTAGGGCTAGGGTTAGAGGCTGGGATTAGGCTAGGGTCAGGGGTTTTGGCTAGGCTAGGCCAGGCCTGGCCTTGGGTTTGGCCAGGCCTAGGCCTAGGCCAGGTTACGGTCCGGCTAGGCCATGGCTAGGGCTAGGCCAGGGCCTTGCTTAGGCCAGGCCAGTGCTAGGGCTTGGCCTAGGCTAGGATTAGGACTAGGCCAGGCCAGGGCTAGGCCATGGCCTGGGCCAGCGATATGCTTAGGACTAGGGCTAGTGCCAGGCTAGGGCCAGGGCCAGGCCAGGGCTAGTGCCTTGTGCCATGGCTAGGCCAGAGCTAAGGGTAGGGATAGGCCTAGCAGCTAGGCCAGGCCAGGGACAGTGCTAGGCCAAGGCTATGGCTAGGATCAGGTTAGGCCAGGCCAGTGCTTAGGCCAGGCCAGGAAAGAGCTTAGGCTTAGGACATGTGCTAGGCCAAAGCTAGGCCAGGCCAGAGCCAGGCCCAGGGCAGGCCAGGCCATGGCAGGGCTAGGGAAGAGCTGGCACTGGGGCTAGGCCTTATTGTTAAGGCTAGCGCTACTATTTGGCATTGTTACGGCTAGGCTAGGGCTAGGGCTTAGGGCTAGGCCTAGGAGCCAGGACTAGGCCAAGGCCAGGGTAGGTGCAGGACTTAGGGCTAGGACTGGGGCTAGGCCTTAAGGCTGGTGCTGGTGCTAGGATTAGGGCTGGGGTTAGGCTAGGCTAGGGCTGGGGCTAGGTTAGGCCAATGTTAGGGGCCAGGCCAGGCCAAGGCTGGGGTAGGGCCAGGCCTTGGGGCCGGGGTTAAGGCTGGGACTGGGGTTCGGGCTAGGCTGGGACTGGGGCTAGGCTGGGGTTAGCGTTGGGCTAGGGTTACGGCTAGGCTAGGCTTGGGCTTAGGCCAGGCTGGGACTGGTGCTAGGCTAGGGTTGGGGCTAGGGCTAGGCTTGGTGTTAGGGTTAGGCTAGGGTTAGAGCTAGGCTTAGGCCTAGGCTTAGGATTAGAGCTAGGATTTAGGCTAGGGCTAGGCTTAGGTCAGAGTCAGGGTGAGGATCACGGTCAGAGTCAGGTCCAGGCTTTTGGCCTAAGTTTAACATTAGGGTTAGCGTTAGGGATAGGGTTAGGCTAGGGTTCAGGTTAAGGCTAGGCTTCGTGGTTAGGGTTAAGGGTTAGGGTAATGCTAGGCTTAGTGTCGGGCTGGGGTTAGGTTTGTCGTTGGGGTTAGGGTTAGGCTAGGGTTAAGGTTAGGATTAGGCTTAGGTCTCGGCTTAGGTTAGGGCTAGGGTAGGCTTAGCATTAGGCTAGGGTCAGGTTTCGGCTGCTTAGGATTAGGGTTAGTGTTCAGGTTAGGGTTAGAGTTCTGGTTTAGAGTTAGGCTTTCAGAAAGTGTTAGGGTTAGGGTTAGGGTCGGCTATGGTTAGGTTAAGGTTAATGCTAGGGCTAGGGCTAGGCCTACGGTTATGGTTAGTGCTAAGTTTAAGGGCAGGGTTAGGGCTTGTGGTTAGGTTTGGGATTTGGGTTAGGCTATGTTTAGGGCCTAGAGCCTAGAGTTATGGCCAGGGTTAGGCTAGGGCCAGTGCCAGGGTTAAATCCAGGCCCAGGGCCAGGGTTAGGGCTTGGGCCAGGACCAGGCTAGGCTAGGATTGGGTAGCAGGTGGATGAGCTTTCGGGTAACGCTAAGGGTAGGGGGTAGGGTAGGGCTTAGGCTTAGGTTAGGCCAGGTGTAGTGGCAGGCTTGGGCTAGGCTTAGGCTAAGGGTGGGGGTAGAGGCATGGTTGGGTTATGTTTAGGCTTAGACGAGTTAGTGTTAGTGTTAGGGTTAGATTAGGGTTACGGTTAGGGTTAGGGTTAGGTTATGGTTACAGTTAGAGTTAGGGTTAGGCTAGGCT
The DNA here is from genome assembly GCA_917880005.1 of Nanger dama. NCBI lineage: Eukaryota > Metazoa > Chordata > Mammalia > Artiodactyla > Bovidae > Nanger > Nanger dama. Next base: position 210,346 of record CAKJTW010000206.1, on the reverse strand, counting down.
AGGGTCAGGTTAGGTTTGAGTTAGGTTAGGGGTTAGGGTTAGGGTTCAATGTTAGGCTTTGAGTTAGGGTTAGGGGTTAGGGTTAGGGTTATGGTTAGTTTTAGGGTTAGGGTTAGGTTTGTGTTTAGGGTCAGATTGAGGGTTAGGGATCAGGGATTTGAGAATGGGTTAGGGTTAGGGTTAAGGGTAGGGTTAGAGATTGAGGTCAGTGTTATGGTTAGGGTTAGGTTTGGATTAGCGTTAGGGTTAGGGCTAATGCCAGTGCCAAATTCTAACCCTTTCACTAACCTTAACCCAATCCTAACCCTAACTCAAACCACAACAGATACCCCTACCCCTACCCCAACCCCTACCCCTAACCCTAAACCTTAAACCTTAACCCTAAACCTAACCCAACTCCAACACTAACCCTAATCCTTACCCTCTCCCTAGGCCTAACAATAACCCTAACCCTATCCCTATACCCTGAACCCTGACCGTAACCCTAACCCTAACCCAACCCTAACCCTAACACTACCCCTAACCCTACCCCCCTAACCTACCCCTAACCCCCCCTAACCCTAACACTGAGCCAAACCCTAACCATAAGCCCTAACCCTAACCCTAACCCTAAACCCTAACCCTAACCCTAACCCTAATCCCTAACCCTAACACTAACCCTAAACACTAACCGTAACCCTAACCATAACGCAAACCTAACACTAAACCTAACCCTAATCCCTAACCCTAACTCTAACCCTAACCCCAACCCCAACCCTAACCCTAACCATATCCTAACTATAACCCAACCCTAACGCAAACCCTATTCTAACCATAACCCTAAACCTAAACCTCTTCTAACCGTAATCCTAACAGTAATGCTAACCTTAATCCTATCCCTAACCCCAACCCCAATCCTAAACCTAAACCTATCCTAATCCAAAACATAACCCTAACCGTAAACCTAACAGCAACCCTAACACTAACACTAAACCTAACCTTAACCCTAACTCTAAAACCTAACCCTAACCCTAACCCTAACCCCTAACCCTAAACCCTAACCCCTAACCCTAGCCCCTAGCCCTACCCCTAGCACTCGCCATAGGCCTAACCCTATCTTTAGGTCTAACCCTACCCCTAACATTAACCCTAACCATAAACACTAAACTCTAACCCTAAAACTAACCCTAACCCTAACTCAAACCTAACCCAAAACCTAACCCAAATCCGCAACCCAAAGGCCTACACTTACCCCTACTCCTAACCCTAACCAAACCCTAACCGTAACACTAACGCTAACCCTAACGCTAACCCTAACCCTAACAATAACCCTAAACCTAATCTTAATGCTAACCCTAACCCCAACCCTAACACTAACCCTAACACTAACACTAACCCTATCACTACCTTAACCCTAAACCCTAACCCTAACCCTAAACCCTAACCCTAACCCTAAACCCTAAATCCTAACCCTAGAAAAACCCTAACCCTAACCCAACCCTAACCCAAACCCTAACCCTAACCCCAACCCGTACCCCTGACCTTACCCCTACTTCTACCCCTAACCCTTACCAAACCCTAACCCAAACCCTAACGCTAACCAAATACTAACTCTATCCCTAACCCTACCCTAAACTTAATCCTAACCCTAACCCTAACCCTAAACCCAATCCTAACACTAACTCTAACACTAACACTAACCCTATCCCTAACCCTAACCCTAAACCCTAACCTAACCCTAACCAAAACACTAACCCTACCCTAACCCTAACCCTAACACTAACCCTAACCCTAACACTAGCCCTAACCCTAAACCCTAACCCTAACACTAACCCTAACCCAATCTTAACCCTAACCCTAACTCCAACCCATACCCCTACCACTAACCCCTAACCCTAACCCTAACCCTATCCCTAAACCCTAACCCTAACCCTAACCTTAAACACTAACCCTAACCCTAACCATAACCCAAAGCTAACCCTAACCCTAGCCCTTAACCCTAACCCTAACCCCAACCCCAACCTAACCCTAACCGTACCTTAACTCTAACCTAACCCTAACCCTAACCCTATTCTAACCCTAACTCTAAACCTAAACCTCTTCTAACCCTAACCCTAACAGTAACGCTAACCCTAATCCTATCCATATCCCAAAACCCAACACTAAACCCTAACGCTAACCCTAACCCTAACCCTAAACCCTAATCCTAAGTCTAACCCCAGCCCTAGCCTTACCCTATCCTTAGCCCCAGCACTAGCACTAGCCCTGGGCCTAACCCTATCCTTAGGCCAAATCCTACCCCTACCCTTAATGCTAACCCTAAACCCTAAACCCCCTAACCCTAAACCAACCCTAACCCTAACCCCTAAACCTAACCCCAACCCAAACCCTTACCCTTACTCTTACCCCTACACCTAACCCTAACCAAACCCTAACCCTAAGCCTATCGCTAACCTAACCCTAACCCTAACCCCCAACCCTAACACTAACCTTAATATTAACACTAACCCTAACACTAACCTTAACCCTAAACACTAACCCTAACCCTAAACCCTAACCCTAACCCTAACCCAACCCTAACTTTACCCTAACCCAAACTCCAACACATACCCCTACATCTAACCCTACCCCTACCCCTAACCCCTAACCCTAACCCTGACCAAAACCCTGACCCTAAACCCTAACCATAACCCTAACCCTAAACCTTAAACCTTAAACCTAATGCTATCCCAACTCTAACCCTAACCCTAACCCTATCCCTTACACTAACTCTATCACTAAACACTAAACCCTAACGCTAACCCTAACGCTAAACACGAACCCTAACCCAAATCCTTAGAAACCCTAAACCTAACCGTAACCCTAACCCCAACCCATTCCCCTACCCCTACCCTGAACCCTAACCGTAACCATTAACCTAACCCTAACCCCCTAACCCTAACACAAGCCTTAACCCTAACCCGAAAACCTAACCCTAAAATGAACCCTAACCTTAACACTAATTCTAACCCTAATCATAACTCTAACGCTAACCCTGAATGTAACCGTAACCCTATCCCAAACCCTCACTCGTCTAACCCTAACCCTAAAACTACCCCTACCCCTAACCCTATCCATAACCCTAACCCTAACCCAACCCTAAACCTAACCTCAACCCTAACCCTAACTCTTCCAACCCTTACCTTACCACTAATCCTATGACTAACCCTAACCCTAACCCTATCACTAAACCCTAATCCCTAACCCTAACCCTAACCCTAAACACTAACCCTAACCCTAACCATAATCCAAACCTAACCCTAACCCCTATCCCTAACCCTAACCCTAACCACAACCCCAACCCTAACCCTAAACATACCCTAACCCTAACCTAACCCTAACCCTAACCCTAAACCTAAATCTCTTCTAACCCTAACTCTAACAGTAACGCTAACCCTAATCCTATCCTTAACCCCAAACCGAACCCTAAACCTAAACCTACCCTAAGCCTCAACCTATCCCTAACCGTAAATCTAAGCCCAACTCTAACACTAACACTAACACTAACCCTATCCCTAACCCTACCCCTAACCCTAACCCTAACCCTAACCCCAACCTAGCCCTAACCCTACCCCCTAGCACTAGCCCTAGCCCTAACCCTATCCTTAGGCCTAACTCAAACCTACATTTAACCTTAACCCTAAACCCTAAACTCTAACCCTAAAACAAACCCTAACCCTAACCCAATCCTAACCCAAACCCTAATCCTAAACACAACCCATACTCCTACACTTACTCCTACCCCTACCCCTAACCCTAACCAAACCCTAACCCTAACCCTAACACTAAACCTAAACCTAACCCTAACACTAACGCTAAACCTAATCCTAACCCTAACCCCAACCCTAACACTAACACTAACCCGAACCCTAACTCTAACTCAAAAACCTAAACCTAACCCTAAACCCTAAGCCTAAACCTAACCATAGCCTAGCCCTAGCCCTACCCCAAGCACTAGCCCTAGGCCTAAACCTTTCCTTAGGCCTAACCCTACTTCTACCTTTAACCCTAACGCTAAACTCTAAACTCTAACCCTAAGACTAAACCTAACCCTAACCCAAACCCTAACCCCAACACCTACAATAACTCTAACCGCACCCTAACCATAACCCTAACCCTAACCCTATTCTAACCCTAATCCTATACCGAAACCTCTTCTAACCCTAACCCTAACCATACCCTAACCCTAACCCTTATCCTATCCCTAACCCCAACCCCAATCTTAAACCTAAACCCTACACTAACACTAAACCTAAACCTAACCCTAAGTCTAACCCCCAACTTTAAGCCTAACCCTAACACTAACACTAACCCTAACAATAACCCTAAACCCTAACCCTAAACCTAACCCTAACCCCCTCACCCTAACCCTAACCCTAAACCCTAACCCTAACTCTAACCCTAACCCTAAACCCTAACCCTAACCCTAACCCTAAAACTAATCCTATCCCTAACCTAATCCTAATACTAACCCTAAATTCTAACCCTTTAACTAACCTTAACCCAATCCTAACCCTAATCCTAACTCCAACCCATACCCCTACCCATACCACTACTCCTAACCCCTAAACCTAACCCTAGCCCCTAATCCTAACACTAACCCTAAACCTAACACTAAACCCTATCCCTAACCCTATCCCTAACCTAACCCTAACCCTAATAACCTAAACCTAACCACTAACTTTATTCTAATGCTAACCCTAAACCTAAACCTCTTCTACACTCAACCTAACAGTAACGCTAACCCTAACCCTAACCCTAACACCAAACCCAACCCTAACCCTAAACCCTAACCCTAACACTAACCCTAAACCCTAACCCTTAATCTAACCATAGCCAGAGACCTAGCCCTAGCCCCTGCCCTAGGACTGGCCCTAGCCCTATCCTATCTCTAGCCTTAATCCTAACCCTAACTCTTACACTAACCCAAACCCTTACACTAACCCACACCCAAGCCTAAGCCCCAGCCCCTAGCCCTAGCCCTAACCCTAACCCTTACCCTAAGGCTAAACACTAAACCCTAAACCTAACCCAAACCTAACTCTAAACCTAACATTAAATAAAACATCAACCCCTACCCAACCCCTACCCTTAACCCTAACCCAACCCTAACCCTAACCCTAACCTTATCCCTTACCCTAACTCTATCACTAAACCCTAAACTCTAACACTAACACAAACCCTAACCCTAAACACTGAACCTAACCCTAATCCTTACCCAACCCTAAACCTAACCATAATCCTAACCCCAACCCATTCCCCTACCCCTACCCGTACACCGAACCCTAACCCTAAACCCTAACCTAACCCTAACCCTAACCATAACCGCTACCCCTAACAGAAACCTTAACACTAACCCTAAACCCTAACCCTAACCCTAAACCTAACCGTAACCCCTAACCCTAACCTTAACCCTAAACCTAATCCTAACCCTAACTCTAACCCTAAACCTAACCGTAACCGTAACACTATCCCTAACCCTAACCCTAACACTAATTCGTCTAAACTTAACCCTAAACCTACCCCCTACCGCTAACCTTATCCCTACCCCTAACCCCTAACCCTAACCACAACACCTAACCCTACCTCTAATCTTAACCCTAACCCTAAACCTAAACGTCTTCGAATCCTAACCCTAACAGTAATGCTAACCCTAATCCTATCCCTAACTCCAACCCCAACCCTAAACCTAAACCTACCCTAAACCTAAACCTAACCTCAACCCTAGCCCTAACCCTAACACTAACACTAAATATGACCCTAAACCTAACACTAAACCCTAACCCCTAACCCTAAATCCTAACCCTAACTCTAACCCTAACACTAATCCTAACCCTAACCCCAACCTAATAACCCTAACCCTAAACCCTAACCCTAACACTAACCCTAACCCAATCCTAACCCTAAATGTAAATCCAACCCATACCCCTACTGCAACCCCTAACCCCTAACCCCAACCCTATCCTTCACCCTATCCCTAAACCCTAATCCCTAACCCTGGCCCTAACCCTAAACCCTAACCCTAACCCTAACCCTAAACGTAACTCTAACCCTAACCCTAACCGTAACCCTAACCCTATCCCTAACACTAACCCTAACCCTAACTCGTCTAACCCTAACCCTAAACCTACCCCTACCCCAACCCTATCCCTACCCCTAACCCCAACCCAACCCTAACCCTAAATCATCTAACCCTAACCCTAAACCTACGCCTAACCCTAAACCTACCCCCTAATCCTAACCCTAACCCTAACCCTAACCCTAACACTAAACCCTCATACCTACCCCTGACCCTAACCCTAAACACTAACCCTAACCTTAACTATAACCCAAACCTAACCCTAACCTAACCCTAATCGCTAATGTTAACCCTAACTTTAACCCCAACCCCAACCCTAATCCTAACCATACCCTAACTCTAACTTAACCCTAACCCTAAGCCTCTTCTAACCCTAAGCCTAAACCTAAACCTCTTCTAACCCTAACCCTAGCAGTAACACTAATCCTAATCCTATCCCAAACTCCAACTCTAACCCTAAACCTAAACCTACACTGTCTAAACCTAAACCTAACCATAAACCTAACCCCAACCCTAACACTAACACTAACACTTACCCTATCCCTAACTCTAAAAACTAACCCTAAACCTAAACCTAACCCCTAACCCTAACCCTAAACCTAGTCTAGCCCTAGCCCTACCCCCTATCACTAGCCCTTGGCCTAACCCTATCCTAGGTCTAACCCTACCTCTACCCTAAACCCTAACCCTAAACCCTAAACTCTAACCCTAAAACTAACCTTAACCCTAACCCAACCCTAACCCTAAACCTAAACCTAAACACAACCCATACACCTACCCTTACCCCTACCCCTAACCCTAACAAAACCCTAACTCTAACCCTAATGCTAACCCTAAAACTAACCCTAACCGTAACACTAACCTTAAACCTAATCCTAACCCTAACCCTAACCCCAACCCTAACACTAACCCAAACACTAACACAAACCCTATCCCTAACCGTAACCCTAAACCCTAACCCTAACACTAACCCTAACTCTAAAACCTAACCCTAAGCCTAACCCCTAAACCCTAATCCTAACCCTAACCATAGCATTTCCCTAGCCATAGCCCTAGCACTATCCCTAGGCTTAACCCTATCCTTAGGCCTAACCCTACCCCTACCCTTAACCCTAATCCTAAACCCTAAACCCTAACCCTAAAACTAACCCTAACCCTAACCTCAACCCAACCCTAACCCAAACCCTAACACTAACCGCAAACTTACCCTTACCCTTACCCCTACCCCTAACCCTAACCAAACTCTAACCCAAACCCTAACACTAACCCTAACACTAACCCTAACACTAAACCTAAACCTAATCCTAATCCTAACCCCAACCCCAACCCTAACCCTAACTGTACCCTAACTGAAACCTAATCTAACCCTAACCCTATTCTAAACCTAACCCTAAACCTAAACCTTTCTAACCTTAACCCTACCAGTAATGCTAACCGTATTCCTATCCCTAACCCCAACCCCAACCCTAAACCTAAACCTACCTTAAACCTAACCCTAACCCTAACCGTAAACCTAACCACAACCCAAACCCTAACCATAACCCTAACTCTAAAACCTAACCCTAACCCTAACGCTAACTCTAAAACCTAACCCTAACCTAACCCTAAACCCTACCCCTAAACTTAACCCTAACCCTAAATGATAAACCCTAACCCTAAAACTAACCCTAACCCTAACCCAACCCTAACTCTAACCATAACCCCAACCCATACACCTACCCTTACCCCTACCCCTACCCCTACCCCTACCCCTACCCAAACCCTAACCCTAACCCTAAACGTAACCCAAACCTAATCATAACCCTAACCGTAACCCCTAACCCTAACCCTAACCCTATGCCAAAACCCAACCCTAACCCTAATTCTACCCGAACCCTAAAGGTAACCAAAACCCTTACACTGAACCCTTACCATTACTCTAAACCTAGCCCTAGCCCTAGCCCTAGCCCTACCCTCTCTCTAGCCCTAACCCTAACCCTAACCCTATCCTTACACAATGAACCCTAACCCTAACCCTAACCCAAACCCCAACACATACCCCTACCCCTACCCCTAACCTCTAATCCTAAACCTGACACAAACACTAACCATAAAACCTAACCTTATCCCTAAAGCTTAAACATTAACACTAACCCTAACCCAACTCTAACCCTAACCCTAAGCTAAACCTATCTCTTACGCTAACTCTATCACTAAACCCTAAACCCTAACACTCACACTAACACTAAACACAAACCCTAACCCAGATCCTTACACAACCATAAACCTAACCGTAACCCTAACCCCAAACCATTCCCCCTACCCCTACCCCGAACCCTAACTGTAACCCCTAAACTAACCCAAACCCTAACCCCAAATCCTAACAAAGCCATAACCCTAAGACAAAAGCTTAACCCTAACACTAATGCTAACCCTAACCGTAACCCTAACCCTGACACTAAACCCAACACTAACATTAACCCTAACACTAACACTAACCCTATCCCTAACCCTAACCCTAAACCTAAGCCTAACCCTAATCCTAACTCTAAAACCTAACCTAACCCTAACCCTAAACCCTAACCCAAACTGTAACCCTAACCCTAACCCTAGCCTGACTCTAGCCATAGCCCTAGCACTAGCCCTAGGCCTAACCCTATCCTTAAGCCTAACCCTAACCCTACCCTTAACCCTAACACTAAAGCCCTAAACCGTAACCCTAAAACTAACCCTAACCCTAACCCAGCCCTAATCAAACCATAACTCTAACCCCAACACATACCCCTACCGTTACCCTTACCCCTAACCATAACCAAACCCTAACCCTAACCCTATCGATAACCCTAACACTAACTCTAACCCTAACCCTAAACCTAATCCTAAACCTAAACCTAACCCCAAACCTAACACTAACCCTAACACTAACACTAACCCTAACACTAACACTAACCCTGTCCCTAACCCTAACCCCAAACTCTAACCCTAACCCTAACCTATCAATAACCTTAACCCTAGTCTAGCCCTAGCCCTACCTTAGCACTAGCCGTAGTCCTAACCCTATCCTTAGGTGTAACTCGACCGCTAACCTTAAACCTAAACCTAAACCCTAAACTCTAACCCTAAAACTAACCCTAACCCTACCCAAACCTAACCTAAAACCTAACCTTAACTGCTATCTATACCCCTACACTTACCCCTACCCCTACCCCCTAACCCTAACCCTAACTCTAACCCTAACACTAACCCTAACCCTAACACTAACGCTAAACCTAATCCTAACCCTAACACCAACCCTAACACTAACACTAACCCCAACCCTAACTCTAACTCAAAAACCTAACCCTAACCCTAAACCCTAAGCCTAAACCTAACCGTAGCCTAACCCCAGCCCTACCCCAAGAACTAGCCCTAGGCCTAACCCTTTCCTTAGGCCTAACCCTACTTCTACCTTTAACCCTAACGCTAAACTTAAAACTCTAACCCTAAGACGAAACCTAACCCTAACCCAAACCCTAACCCCAACACCTACAATAACTCTAACCGTACCCTAACCATAACCCTAACCCTAACCCTATTCTAACCCTAATCCTAAACCGAAACCTCTTCTAACCCTAACCCTAACCATACCCTAACCCTAACCCTTATCCTATCCCTAACCCCAACCCCAATCTTAAACCTAAACCTACACTAACACTAAACCTAAAACTAACCCTAAGTCTAACCCCCAACTTTAAGCCTAACCCTAACACTAACACTAACTCTAACAATAACCCTAACCCCTAACCCTAAACCTAACGCTAACCCTAACGCTAATGGTAATCCTAATGCTAACCCTAGCCATAACCCTGATCCTGACCCAGAGCCTAACCCTAAACCTAACCCTAACAGTAACCCTAACCCTATGCTAACCCTAAACCCGAACCCTAATCCTAACACTAACCCTAACCAAACCCTAACCCTAAACCTAACCCTAACCCCCTAAACCTAACCCTAGCCCTAAACCTTTTCTAACCCTAAACCCAAGAGTAACGCTAACCCAAACCCTAACCCTAAACCAAACCGTAAACCTAACCCTAACACTAACACTAAACCAAACCCTAAACCTAACCCTAACCCCTAACCCTAAAACTAACCCCTAACTCTAACCATAACCCTAACCCTACCCTAAACATCTTCTAACCCTAAACCTAAGAGTAACACTTACCCTAACCCTAACCCTAACCTTAACCCTAAACCAAACCGTAACCCTAACCCTAACCCCTAACCCTAACCCTAAACCTGTTCTAACCCTAAACCTAAGAGAAATGCTAACTCTAACCCTAACCCTAACCCTAAACCAAACCCTAACCCTAAACGAAACCTTAACCCTAAGCCTAACCATAACACTAACACTAATCCCTAACCCTAACCGTAACCCTAAACCTCTTCTCAACCTAAACCTAAGAGTAACGCTAACCCTAACCCTAAACCTAAACCAAACCCTAACCCTAAGCCTAACCCGAACACTAACCCTAAACTTAAGCCCTAACCCTAACCGTAACCCTATACCTCTTCTAACCCTAAACCTAAGAGTAATGCTAACCCTAAACCTAACCCTAACCCTAACCCTAAACCAAACCCTAAACCTAACCCCTAACCCTAACACTAAACCAAACCCTAAACCTAACCCCTAAGCCTCCTCCCCTAACCAAAACCCCTAACTGTAATGCTATCCCTAACCCTAACCCTAACCCTAACCCTAACCCTAACCCTAAACCCTGACCCCGAACCTGACCCTAACCCTAACCCTAACCCCAACACTCACCCTAATGCTAACCCTAAACCCTAACTCTAACCCTAATCCTAACGCTAATCCTAAACCCTAATTCTAAGCCTAACCCTAACCCTAACCAAAACCCCTAACCCTACCCTAACCCTAACCCCTAACCTTAACCCTAACCCTAACCAAAATTCCTACCCTAATCCTAACCCTAACCCTAAACCAAACCCTAATCCTAACCCTAACCCTAACCCTAAACCAAACCCCAACCCTAAATCTAACCCTATCACCTAACCCTAATCCTAACCGTAAACCTCTGCTAACCCTAAACCTAATAGTAATGCTAACCCTAACCCTAAACCTAACCCTAAACCAAACCCTAACCCTATAACCAACACTATCCCTAAGCCTAAGCCTAACCCCAACCCTAACCCCTAACCCTAACCCTAACCCTAAATGTCTTTAACCCTAATCCTAAGAGTAACGCTAACTCTAACCCTAACCCTATACTAAACCCTAAATCTAACTCTAACCCTAACCTTAACCCTAAACTAAACCCTAATCCTAAACGTAACCCTAACCCTAAACCTAACCCCAACCAAAACCCCTAACCTTAACCCTAATGCAAACCCTAACTCTAAACCTATTCTAACCCTAAACCTAAGAATAACGCTAACCGTAACCCGAACCCTAACCCTAACTCTAAACCAAACCCTAACCCTAACCCTAACCCCTAACCCTAACCCTAACCCTAACCATAACACCTAACTCTAACCCTAACACTAACCCTAACCCATCCCTAACCCTAACCCATAACCTGAACACTAACCCTAACCCACACATACATTTAAACCTACCCCTGCCCCTACATCTAACCCTAAACCTAACCCAACCCTACCCCTACCCCTAACGCTAAGTCTAAAACTCACCCAAACCTAACCCTAACCCTAGCCCTAGCCCAGCCCTAACCGTAGCCCTATCCCTAGACCTAACCCTAGCACTATCCTTAACCATAACCCTACCCCTGTACTCTAAACTCTAACCCTAACCCTAACCCTAACCTTAACCCAAAACCCTAACCATAACCCCTAACCCTAGCCCTAGCCCTTATCCTATCCCTAGCTCTAACCCTAACCCTAACACTAACACTAACCCTAAACCCTAAAGCCTAACCCTAACACAACCCTAACCATATCCCTAACCCCAACCAATACCCCTACCCCTACCTCTACCCCTATCCCTAACCCTAACACCAAATCATAAACTTAACACCAGCCCTAACTCAAACGCTAACCCTAACCTAAAACCCTAACACTAACCTTAACCCTAACCCAAACCTTACCCATAACCCTAACCCTAACCCTAACCGTATTCCTAATCCTAATCTTAACCCTAACTCGTCTAACCCTAACCCTCAATCTACTCCTACCCATCTACCTACACTTACCCCTAACTCTAACACAACCCTAACCTTAACAGAAATCCTAACCTTAACCACCACACCTATCCCTACCCCTACTCCTAACACTAACACTAACATTAAACTTAACCCTATCCCTAACCTCTAAACCTTAACACTAACCCTAACCCTAAACCTAAGTGTAACGCTATCAATAACCCTAACCCTAACACCTAACCCTAACACTAACCCTAACCCCAACACAACCCTAACCCTAACCCTAAACCCTAACAGTAACCCTAACCCTAACCCCTAAACCTAACACTAACCCTAACCTTAACACCAACCCTAACCCTGACCCTAACACCAACCCTAAAGTTGACCCTAACCCCAACCCTTACCCTAAACCCAAACCCAACCCTAACCCTAACCCCAACCATAACCCTAACCCTAACTCCAACCCTAACCCTAACCCCGACCCCAAACCTAACCCTAACCCTAATCCTAACCCATAACCCTAACCCTAACCCTAACACTAAACCCTAACCATAACCCTAACAATAAACCTAATAGTAACGCTAACCTTAACCCTAAACCTAACCCCAAAGCAACACTACCCTAACCCTACCATAACCCTAACCCTAGCCCTAGGCCTAACTCTAACCCTAACACTAACTTTAACCCTAACACATATCCTAAGCCTAAGCTCTTTCCCTAACCCTAACCCTAAACCCTAACCCTAATGCCTAACCCTAACCTTAACCCTAACACTATCCCTAACCCTAACCCTAACCCTAACCCTAAAACTTAAACATTAAACCTAATGCTATCCCAACTCTAAACCTAACCCTAACCCTATTCCTTATTCTAACTCTATCACTAAACCCTAAACCGTAATGCTAACCGTAACACTAAACACTAACCCTAACCCAAATTCTTACAACCTCTAAACCGAACTGTAACCCTAACTACAAACCATTCCCCTACCCCTACCCCGAACCCTAACCGTAACCCCTAACCTAACCCTAACCCTAACCCCTAACCCTAACAAAGCCTTAACCCAAACCCTAAAACCTAACCCTAAAACTAAACCTGATCTTAACCCTAACCCTAACCCTAACCGTAACTCTAACTCTAACCTTAATTGTAACCCTAACCCTATCCTTAACCCTAACCCAAACCCTCACTTGTCTAACCCTAACCCTAAACCTACCCCTGCCCCTAACCCTATCCATACCCCTAACCATAACCCAATCCTAAACCTAACCTCAACACTAACCCTAACTCATCCAACCTTAACCCTACCACTAATCCTATGACTAACACTAACCCTAACCCTATCACTAAACTTTAGTCCCTAACCCTAAGCCTAACTCAAAACTGTAACCCTTACCCTATCCATATTCCAAACCTAACCCTAACCCCTAACCCTAACCCTAAACCTAACCACAACCACAACCCTAACCCTAAACATACCCTAACTCTAACCTAACCCTAACCCCTAACCCTAACCCTAACCTAACCATAACCCTAACCCTGAACCCTAACCCTAACCCCTAACCCTAACCCTAACTCTATGCTTAAACCCTAATCCATAACCCTAACCTTAACCCTAACCAAATCCTAATCCTAACCCTAACACCTACCCTAACACTAACACTAATGCTAAACTTAACCCTAACCCTAACCCCAACCCTAACACTAACACTAAACCTAACCCTAACCCTAACCCTAACCCCAACCCTAACACTAACACTAAACCGAACCCTAACACTAACTCAAAAACCTAACCCTAACCCTAAACCCTAACCCTAAACCTAACCCCTAGATTAGCTCTAGCCCCAACCCAAGCACTAGCCCTAGGCCTAAACCATTCCTTAGGCCTAACCCTACTCCTACCCTTACCTAACACTAAACCCTAAACTCTAACCCTAATACGAACCCTAATCCTAACCCAAACCCTAACCCAAACCCCAACACTAACCCTAACTGTAACATAACCATAACCCTATCCCTAACCCTATTCTAACCCTAACCCTAAACCAAAACCTCTTCTAACCCTAACCCTAACCGTGCCCCAACGCTAACCCTATCCCTAACCCTAACCCTAAACCCTAACCCCTAAACTAACCCTAGCCAGAGCCCCAGCCCTAACCCCAGGGTTAGCCCTAGCCCTATTCCTAACCCTAGCCCTAACCCTAACCCTAACCCTTACACTAACCCAAACCCTTACACTAATCCTAACACAAGCCCAAGCCCCAGCCCTAGCCCTAGCCCTAACCCTAACCCTTACTCTAAGCCTAAACACTAAACCCTAAACCTAACCCAAACCTAACCCTAACCCTAACACTAAATAAAACAGCAACCCCTACCCAACACCTACCCTTAACTTTAACCCAACCCTAAACCTAACCCTAACACTAACCTTATCCCTTACCCTAACTCTATCACTAATCCCTAAACTCTAACACTAACACTAACCAGAGCCCTAAACACTAACCCTAAACCTAATCCTTACACAAACCTAAACTAACGATATCCCTAACCCCAACCCATTACCCTACCCCTACCCATACAACGAACCCTAACCCTAAACCCTAAGCTAACCCTAACCCTAACCATAACCCCTACCCCTAACACACCTGAATACTAACCCTAAACCCTAACCCTAACTCTAACACTAACACTAACCATAAACCCTAACCCTAACCCTAAACCTAACCGTAATCCCTAACCCTAACCTTAACCCTAAACATAACCCTAACCCTAACTCTAACCCTAACCCTAACCGTAACAATAACTCGTCTAAACCTAACCCTAAACCTACCCCTACCGCTAACCTTATCCCTACCCCTAACCCTAACCAAACCTAACCCTAACCCTAACTACACACCTAACCTTACCTCTAATCTTAACCCTAACCCTAAACCTAAACCTCTTCTTATCCTAAACCTAACAATAATGCTAATCCTAATCCTATCCCTAACCTCAAACTGAACCCTAAACCTAAACCTACCCTAAACCTAAACCTAAACTCAACCCTAACACTAACCCTAACACTAACAGCAAATATGACCCTAACCCTAACACTAAACCCTAACCCTAACCCTAACCCTAACCCGAAAACTAACCCTAACCCTAACCCCAACCTAACAATAATGTATCCCTAAACCCTAACCCTAACACTATCCCTAACCTAATCCTAAACTTAAACCTAACTCCAACTCATACTCCTACCCCAACCCCTAACCCCTAACCCTAACACTAACCCTATCCATAAAACCTAATCCCTAACCCTGACTCTAACCCTAAACACTAACCCTAAACGTAAACCTAAACCTAACTCTAACCCTAACACTAACTGTAACCCTAACCGTAACCCTAACCCTATCCCTAACACTAACCCTAACCCTAACTCATCTAACCCTACCCCTACCCGTAACCCTGTCCCTACCTTTAACCCTAACCCAACCCAACCCTAACCCTAAATCGTCTAACCATAACACTAAACCTACGCCTAACCCTAAACCTACCCCTAATCCTAACACTAACCCTAACCCTAACCCTAACACTAAACCCTAATACCTAACCCTGACCCTAACCCTAAACACTAACCCTAACATTAACTATAACCCAAACCTAACCCTAAACCTAACCCTAACCCCTAACGTTAACCCTAACCCTAACCCCAACCCCAACCCTAATCCTAACCATACCCTAACTCTAACCTAACCCTAATCCTAAGCCTATTCTAACCCTAACCCTAAACCTAAACCTCTTCTAACCGTTATCCTAACAGTAATGCTAATCCTAATCCTATCTCTAACCCCAACTTCAACCCTAAACCTAAACCTACACTAAGCCTAAACCTAAACCTAACCATAAACCTAACCCCAACCCTAACACTAACACTAACCCTTACCCTAACCGTAACTCTAAAACCTAACCCTAACCCCTGACCCTAAACTCTAACCCTAACCCCACATCTAGTCTAGCCCTAGCCCTACCCCCCAGCACTAGCCCTAGGCCTAACCCTATCCTTAGGTCTAACTCTATCCCTACTCTGAACCCTAAACCTAAACTCCCAAACTCTAACCCCAAAACTAACCCTAACCCTAACCCAACCTTAACCCCAAACCTAAACCTAACCGTAACACATACACCTACCCTTACCCCTACCCCTACCCCTAACCCTAACAAAACCCTAACTCAAACCCTAACACTAACCCTAACACTAACCCTTACCCTAACACTAACTCTAAACCTAATCCAACCAAACCTCAACCTTAACACTAGCACTAACACTAACACAAACACTAGCACTAACTCTAACACAAACCCTATCCCTAACTGTAACCCTAAACCCTAAACCTAACACTAACCCTAACTGTATAAACTAACCCTAAACCCTAATCCTAAACCTAACCGTAGCCTTGCCCTAGCCATAGCCCTAGCACTAGCCCTAGGCCTAACCCTACCCTTAGGCCTAAACCTACCCCTACCCTTAACCCTAACCCTAAACCCTAAACCCTAAATCCTAACTCTAAAACTAACCCTAACCCTAACCTTAACCCAACCCTACCCCAAAACCTAATCTTAACCGCAACCTTACCCCTACCTTTGCCCATACCCCTAACCCTAACCAAACCCTAACCCTAACCCTAACCCTATCCCTAACCCTAATCCTAACCCTAAACCTAAACCTAATCCTAACCCCAACCCCTACCCTAACCCTAACCGTACCCTAACTGAAACCTAGCTCTAACCCTAACCCTATTCTAAACCTAACCCTAAACCTAAACATCATCTAACCTTAAACCTACCAGTAACACTAACCCTAATCCTATCCCTAACCCCAACCCCAACCCTAAACCTAAACCTACCTTAAACCTAAACCTATCCCTAGCCATAAACCTAATCACCACTCAAACCCTAACCATAACCCTAACACTAAAACCTAACCCTATCCCTAACTCTAACTCTAAAACCTAACCCTAACCATACTCCTACCCTTAACCCTAACACTAAAGGATAAACCCTAACCCTAAAACTAACTCTAACCCTAACCCAACCCTAACTCTAACCCTAACCTCAACCCATACACCCACCCTTAACCCTACCCCTACCCCTACCCCTAACCCTAACCAAACCCTAACCCTAACCCTAAGGATAAACCTAACTCTAACACTAACCCTAACCCTCACCCTAAGCCTAACCCCTAACCCTAACCCCAACCCTAACGCTAACCCTAACACAAACACTAACCCTAAACCTAATCCTAACCCTAACCCTAACCCCAAGCCTAACAAAACCCTAACACAAACACTAACCCTTTCCCTAACCCTAACCTTAAACTAACCCTAACACTAATACCCTAAACCAAACCCTAACCCTATTATAATCCTAACCCTATTATAATTCTAACCCTAAACCTAAACCTCTTCTAACACTAATCCTAAGACTAATGCTAACCCTAACCCTAACCCTAACCCTAAACCCTAACCCTAACCAGACCCGAAAACCCTACCCCTAACCCTAACCTTAAAACCTTACCCAAACCCTCCCCCAAAACACTAACACCTAACCCTAACACAAAACCCTACCACTTACCATAACTTTAACCCCAAACCCCTAACCATAACCCTAACCCTAAACCTTACCCTACCACCTAAACCCTAACCCTAACCCTAAACAATAAACCTAACCCTAACACTAACCCTAACACATAACCTAACACTAACCCTTACCCCTAACCCTAACCCTATCCCTAAACCATAAACCCTAATCCTAGACCTAATATTAACAACTAACCCCTATCCTAACCCTCACCCTAACCCTAAACCCTAATCGTAACCCTAACACTAACCACTAATCCTACCCTACCCATAACCCTAACCCTAACCCTAACCCTAACTCTTCTAAACCTAACCCTAAGCCTGACCCCTAACCCTAACCATAACCCTAACCTAACCCCAACCCATACCTTAGCCTTCCTCTACCCATAACTTTAACCATAACACATCCCTAACCCTAACCCTAACTCTATCGCTAACCCTTACCGCAACCCTAACACAAACCCTAACTCTAACACTAACCCTAACCCTAACCCTAAACTCGATCCCTAACCCCAACTGTAATACTAACCCTAACCCTAACCCTAAACCCTAACCCTAACCCTAATCACTAACTTTAACCCTAACCCTAACCCTAGCCCTAGTCGTAACTCTAACCCATACCCTAACTTTGACCCTAACACCTATCCTAAGCGTAAACCATTTCCTAACCCTAACCCAAAACCCTATCCCTAACCTTCACCGTAATCCCGAACCCTAACCCTAACCCTTTCCTAACCATAACCCTAACGCCTAATCCTATCCCTACCCTTAACTCTAACCCTAAATATAACACTAAACACTAACCCTAAACCTATCACTTGCTCTAGCCCTATCCCTAGCCCTATCACTAAACCTAGTCCTAACCCTATCTCTAGCCCTAACCATGACCCTAACACTAACACTAACCCCTAACCCTATCCATAACCCTAACACCTAACCGTAACCCTAACCCTAACACTAAACCCTGACCCTAACCCTAACACTAACCCAACCCTAACCCTAACACTATAACTAGTCTTAGACCTAACTCTAGCCCTAGTCTTAACCCCTAGCCCTAGCCCTAGGCCTAACCCTACAGCTAGCCTTAACCCTAACCCTAACCCTAACAAACCTAACCCCTAACCCTAACCCTAACCACAACACCAGAACCTACCCCTAACCTTAAGCCTAACCCCTAAACCAAACAATAACCCTATCCCTAAACCCTAAACCCTAACCCTAACCAAAAACACTAACCATAACCCTCAACCAACAGTAACCTTAACCCAAACCTTAACACTAACCCCAACCCATACCCCTACCCCTACACCTACACCTAACCCTATCCCTAACAGTAACTGTAACCCCTAACACTAACCCTAACCCCTAACTATTACCCTAACCCTAACACTAAACCCTATCACTAACCTTGACCCAAAAACTAGCCCTACCCCTAACCCTAACCGTAACCCTAATGCTAAACCCACCAGTACCCTAAAACTAGTCCTAGCCATACCCCTAGCCCTAGCACTAGCCCTAGCCCTAACCCTATCACTAGCCCTACCTTAACTCTAACCCTAACCCTAACCATAATCCCTAAACCCTAACCCTAACACTAACCCTATCCCTTACCAAAACTAACCCTAACCCCAAAGCATAACCCTACCTCTACCCCTACCTCTAACCTTAACCAGAAACCCTAACCCTAACTCTAACCCTAATCCCTAAACCCTAACCCTAACCCAATCCTAACACTAACCCGAAACCTAACCCTAAACCTTAACCCTAATACTAACCTAACACTAACCCTAAATCCTAAACACTAACCCTAACCCTAATACCCTAAACCTAACCCTAATACTATTCTAACCCTAACCTTTAATGTAAAGCTCTTATAACCCTAAACCTAACAGTAACGCTAATCCTAATACTAAACCTAACTCCAACCCCAAACCTAAACCTAACCCTACCCTAACCTTCTCCCTAACCCTAACCCTAAAATTAAACCCTAACCCTAACCCTAGCACTAGCACTAGCCCTAAAAGTATCCCTAACACTAAACCTAACCCTAACTCTAGCCCTAACAGTAAACACTAACAATAACCCTAACCCTAAACCTAATCCTAATCCTAACCCTAACTCTAAAACCTAACCGGGAACCCTAACCCTAACCCCAACCTAACCCTAACCCTAAATCCTAAACCCTAATCCTAACCCTAATACCCTAACCCTAACCCTATTCTAACCCTAACCCTAAACCTAAACTTCTTCTAACCCAAACCCTAACAGTAACGGTAACACTAACCCTAACCCTAACCCCAACCACAACCCTAACCCTAGCCCTACCCTAACCCTAACCCCAACCCAAGCTTTAGACCTAGCCCTATACCTAGCATTAACCCTAGACCTAACCCTATCCCTAACCCTAACCCTAAACCTAAACCTGTCCCTAAACCCTAACCATAACCCTAACACAACTGTAACCCTAACACTAACGCACACATATCTTTAACCCTACCCCTACCCCTATCCCTAACCCTAATCTAACCCCTAAACCTACACCTAACCCTAACCCCTAACCTTAAACACTAACCCTAACCCTAATACTAAACCCTAACCCTAACCCTAACGCCTAACCCTAACCCTAAAACTAACTCGTCTAACACTAACCCTAACCCTAACCCTAACTCCTATAACCCTAACCCTAACCCTAACCCTGCCCTTAACCAGACCACTACTCCTAACCCGAACCCTATTCCTAAACCCGAAACCATAACCTTAACCCTAAACCTAACACTAAACACTAACCCTTACCTTAATCCTAACCCAACCCTAACACTAACCCTAACCCTAACACTAACCACAACCCCTAACCCTAACCGTAACCCTAGCCCTAACCATATTCTAACCCTAACCTAAACCTAACCCACTTCTAAAACTAAACCTAATAGTAACGCTAACCCTAACCCTAAGCCTAACCCCAACACCAACACTACCCTAACCCTACCCTAACCCTAAACCCTAACTATACCCCTAATCTAAAACCCTAACACTAATCCTAACTTTAGCCAGAGCCCTAGCCCTAGCAATAGCAGTAGCCCTAGCCCTAAAACTATCCCTAGACCTAAACCTAACTTTAACACTAATCCTATCCTGAAACCCTAAACCCTAACCCTACCCTAACCCTAACCCAAACCCTAACACCTATCCTAAGCCTGAACACTTTCCCTAACCCTAACCCTAAGCCTAACACTAAACACTAACACTAACCTTAAACCTAACCCTACCCTAACCCTAACCCTAACCCTAGCCCTAGTCCTAACTCTAACCCTAACCTTAACTTTAACCCTAACACCTATCCTAAGCCTAAACACTTTCCCTAACCCTAACCCTAAACGCTAACCATAACCCCAACCGTAATCCCTAACCCTAACCCTAACACTATACCTAACCCTAATCCTAACCCCTATCCCTATTCCTACCCTAAACTCTAACCCTAACCATAACACTAAACACTAACCCTAACCCTATCCCTAGCCCCAGCCCTAGCCCTAGTCCTAACCTTATCCCTAGCCTAACTATAACCCTAACACTAACCCTAACCCTAACCCCTAACCATAACTCTAACCCTACCCTATACCTTAACCCTAACTCTAACTCTAACCCTAAACCTAAAACCTAAACTGTAACGATAACCCTATGCTTAACCCAACACTAACCCTAACCCCTAACCCTAAACACAACCCCTAATCCTATCTTCCCCTTAACCCTAAACCTAACCCCAACCTTTACCATATCCCTAAACCTTAAACCCTTACCGTAACACTAAACCTAACTCTAACCCTAACACTACCACTAACCCTAACCCTAACCTAACCTTAACCCTAACTCTAAACCCCTAACCCTAACCCTAACCCTAACCCAATCCTAACCCTAAACCTAACTCCAACCCATACCAATACCCCTAACCCTAACCCCTAACCTAACCCTATCCCTAAACCCTAATCCCTAACCCTAATCCTAACCCTAAACACTAACCCTAACCCTAAACATAACCCATAACTAACCCTAACCCTAACCCTAACACTAACCTAATCTTTTCCTAACACTTTTCTATCCCTAACCCTAAATCTAAACCTCTTCTAACCTTAGCACTAACAGTTATGCTAACCCTAATCCTATCCCTAAACCCAACCCCAACCCTAAACCTAACCCCAACCCTAACACTAACACTAAACCTAACCCCTAACCCCAACCTAACTCTATAACCTAACCCTAACCCTAACCCCCTAACCCTAACCCTAACCCCTAACCCTAACCGTAGTCTAGCCCTAGCCCTACCCCTAGCACTAGCACTAGACCAAATCCTATCCTTAGGTCTAACCATACCCCTACCCTTAACCCTAACCCTAAACCCTAAACTCTAACCCTAAAACTAACTCTAACCCTAAATCAACACTAACACAAAACCTAAACCTAACTGCAACCCATACCTCTATCCTTACCACTACCCCTACCCCTAACTCTAACCAAACTCTAACCCTAATGCTAATGCTAACCCAAACACTGACATAAACCCTAACAATAACCCTAAACCTAAAACTAACCCTAACCCTAACCCTAACACTAACACTAACCCTATCCCTAACCCTAACCCTAAATCCTAACCCTAACCCTAAACTGTAACCCTAACCCAAACACTAATCCTAACCCTTACCCTAACTCTAAAAATATAACCCTAACCCTAACCCTAAACACTAACCCTAACACTAACCCTAGCCTAGCCCTAGCCATAGACCTAACACTAGCCCTAGTCTTAACCCTATCCTTAGACCTACCCCTAACCCTACCTTTAACCCTAACCCTAAAAACTAAACCCTAACCTTAGAACTAACTCTAACCCTAACCCAACCTTAACCCAAACCCTAACTCTAACCCCAAAATATACCCCTACCCTTACCCCTACCCCTACCCATTACCCTAACGAAACCCTAACACTAACACTAATGCTAACCCTAACCCTAACACTACCCTAAAGCTAACCCTAACCCTAACACTAACCTTAACCCTAAACCCGAACCCTAACACTAACCCTAACCCAATCCTAACCCTAACACTAACCCCAACACATACCCCTACCCCTGACCCCTAACCCTAACCCTAATCCTATACCTAAACCCTAATACCTAACCGTAACCTTAACACTAAACAGAAACCCTAACCCTAACCATAATCCAAACCTAACCCAACCCTAACCCCTAACCCTAACACTAACACTAACCCCAACCCAACACTAACCCTAACCTTACCCTAACTCTAACCTAACCCTAACCCTATTCTAACACTAACCCTAAACCTAAACCTCTTCTAACCCTAACCCTAACAGTAATGCTAACCCTAATCCAATCCCTAACCCCAACCCCAACCTAAACCTAAACCTACCGTAACCCTAAACCTAAACCTAACACTAACAGTAACCCTAACACCAACCCTAATTCTAAAGCCTAACCTTAACCCTAACTCTTAACCCTAATCCCTAACCATAACCCTAGCCCTAGCCTTAGCAGTAGCCCTAGGCCTAACAGTATCCTTAAGCCTAACACTACCCCTACCCTTAACCCTAACCCTAAACCCTAAACCCTAACTCTAAAACTAACCCTAACCCTAACCAAACACTAACTCTAACCCCTAACCCCAAACCATAACCGTATCCTTACCTCTGCCCCTAAGCCTAACCGTAACCAAACCCTATCCCTAACCCTAGTGCTAACCTTAACACTAACCCTAAACCTAATCCTAACTCTAACCCTATCCCCAACCCTAACATTACCACTAACACTAACACTAATCCTATCCCTAACACTAACTCTAACCCTAACACTAACCCTAAACCAGCCATAACTCTAAAACCTAACCTAACCCTAACCCTAAACCCTAACCCTAACCCTAACCATAGCCCAGCCCTAGCCTTAGCCCTAGCACTAGCCCTTGGCCTAATCCTATCCTTAGGCCTAACCCTACCCGTACCCTTAAACTTAACCCTAAACCCTAAAGCCTAACCCTAAAATTTACCCTAAACCTAACCCAACCCTAACCAAAACCCTAAACCTAACACAACCCATACCCCTATCCTTACCCCTACCCCTACCCCTACCCCTAACCAAACCATAACCCCAACCCTAATCGCTAACCCTAACACTAACTCTAACCCTAACACTAAACCTAATCCTAACCCTAACCCTAAACCCAACTCTAACACTAACCCTAATACTAGCACTAACCCACTAACCCTATCACTAACCCTATCCCTAACCCTAAACCCTAACCCTTTCCCTAAGCCTAACCTCACCCTAATCTCACCCTAACCCTAACCCTAAACCTTAATCCTAAAACTAACGCTAACCCAAACCGAAACCTAAACCTAAGTCCACCCATACACCTAACCCTACACCTATCCCCTAACCCTAACCCTAACCTTATTCCAAAACCTTAATCCCTAACCCTAACCCTAAACACTAATCTTAACCTTTACCATAACATAAAACTAACCCTAACCCTAACCCTAACCCCTAACCATAACCCTAACCCTATCCCTAAACCCTAATCCCTAACCTTACCTAACCCTAAACCAAACCATAACCCTAACCCTAACCCTAACCCTAACTCCAACCCATACCCCTACCCCTAACCCCCAACCCTAAACCTAAACCTATACCTAAACTCTAATCCCTAACCCAAACCCTAAACCTAAACCCTAACCCTAACCCTAAACATAACCCAAACATAACCCTAACCCTAACCCATAATCCTAAACCTAACCCCTAACCCCATCCGCAACCCTAACCCTAACTGTACCCTAACACTACCTAACCCTAACACTAACCCTTTTCTAACCCTAACCCTAAATCTAAACCTCTTCTAACCCTAACCCTAACAGTAAAGCTAACCTTAATTCTATCCCTAACCCCAACCACAACCCTAAACCTAAACATACCCTACCCCTAAACCTAACCCTAACCCTAACACTAAACCCTACCCTAACCCTAACTCTAAAACCTAACCTTAAACCTACCCCGAAATCCTAACCCTAACCCTAACCCTAGCCCCAGCCCTAGCCCCAGCCCTAGCACTAACCCTGGGCCTAACCCTATCCTTAGGCCTAATCCTACACCTACCTTGAATCCTAACCCAAACCCTAAACCCTAACCCTAAAACAAACCCTAACTCTTATCAACCCTAACCCTAAACCTAACACTAACCCCTACCCTTACCCCTACCCCTACCCCTACCCCTACCCAAACCCTAACCCTAACCCTAAACATTACCCTAACCCTAAACGTAACCCAAACCTAACCGTAACCCTAACCCTAACCCCTAACCCTAACCCTAACCCTATGCCACACCTCAACCCTAACCCTAATTCTACCCTAACCCTAAAGGTAACCAAAACCCTAACACTGAACCCTTACCATTACTCTAACCCTAGCCCTAGCCCTAGCACTACCCTCTACCTAGACCAAACCCTAACCCTAACCCTATCCCTAAACAATGAACCCTAACTCTAACCCTAACCCAAACCCCAACACATACCCCTACCTCTAACCCTACCCCTAAGCCCTAATCCTAACCCTGACACAAACCCTAACCGTAAACCCTAACGCTATCCCTAAAGCTTAAATCTTAACACTAAACTATCCCAAATCTAACCCTAACCGTAACCCTCAACCTATCTCTTACTCTAACTCTATCACTGAACCCTAAACCCTAACACTAACCCTAATGCTAAACACAAACACTAACCGAAAACCTTACACAACCCTAAACCTAACCGTAAACCTAACCTCAAACCATTTCCTACCCCTATCCCGAACCCTAACCGTGACCCCTAAACTAACCCAAACTGTAACCCCTAATCTTAACACAGCCATAACCCTAAGACTAAACCCTAACCCTAACCCTAACCCCAACCCCAACCCTAACATTTACCCTAACACTAACACTAAACCTATCCCTAAAGCTAACCCTAAACCCTAAAACTAACACTAAGCCTAACCCTATTCCTAACTCTAAAACCTAACCCTAACCCTAACCCTAACCCTAAACCCTAACCCTAAACCTATCCTGACTCTAGCCATAGCCCCACTACTCCTAGGCCTAACCCTATCCTTAAGCCTAACCCCTACACCTTCCCTTAACCCTAACCCTAAACCCTAAACCCTATCCCGAAAACTAACCGTAACCCTAAGCCAACCTTAACAAAACCATAAACCTAACCCCAACCCATACCCCTACCCTTACCCTTACCCCTAACCCTAACCAAACCCTAACCCTAAACCTGACCCAAATCTTTAATCCTAACACTAACCCTAACTCTAACCGTATCCCTAAACCCTAATCCCTAAACTTAACCCTAACCCTAACCTTACACACTAACCCTAACCCTAAACATAACCCAAACCTAACCCTAAACCATAACCCTAACCCTAATCCTAAACGCAACCCCATTCCTAACCCTCACCGTAGCTTAACTGTAACCTAACTCTAACCCTAACCCTAAATCTAACCCTAACCCTAACCATAATGCTAACCCTTAACCTAACCCTAACACTAACACTAACCCTAACACTAACACTAACCTTAACCCTAACCCTAAGCCTAAAACCTAACCATAACCCTAACCCTAACACTAACCCTAACCCTATCCTAAACCCTGAAACATAACCCTAACCCTAACCCACCCGAACCCTAACCCTAACCCAAACCCCAAGACATACCACTACCCCTACTCCTACTCCTAACCCCTAAGCCTAAACCTGACCAAAACCCTAACCCTAAACCCTAACCCTAACCCTAACCCTAAATTTTAAACCATAATCATAACCCCAACCCAACTCTAGCCCTAACCCTAAACCTAACCATATCCCTTACCCTAACTCTATCACTAAACCCTAAATCCTAACACTAACCCTAACCCTAAACACTAACACTAACCCTAATCCTTATACAACAATAAAACTAACCGTAACGCTAACCCCAACCCATTTTCCTACCCCTACCCCTACCCTCAACCCTAACCATAACCGTAACCCCTAACCTAACACTAACCCTAACCGATAACACTAACCCTAACCTTAACCCCAACCCCAACCCTAACCCTAACCGTAACCTATCCCTAACACTAACCCTAACCTTATGGTAACCATAACCCTAAACCTAAACCTCTTCTAGCCCTAACCCTAACAGTAATGCTAACCCTAATCCTATCCCTAACCCCAACCCCAACACTAAACTTAAACCTACCCTAAACCTAAAGCTAACACTAACCCTAACCATAACCCAACCCTAACCCTAAACCTAAGCCTAACCCCTAACCCTAACCCTAAACCTTACCCTAAACGAAACCTCTTCTAACCCTAACCCTAAGAGTAATGTTAACCCTAACTCTAACCCAACCCTAACCCCAGCCCATACCCTTACAGTTACTCCTACCCCTACCCCTACCCCTAACCGTAAACAACCCTAACCCTAACAGTAACCCTTATCCCAACCTTAACCCTAACCATAACTCAAACACTAACACTAACCCTAACCCTACCCCTAACCCCTAACCCTAACCCTAACCCCAACCCTACCCCTAACCATACCGTAACCCTAACCTTAACCCTAACCATATTCTAACCCTAACTCTAAACCGAAACCTCTTCTGACCCTAACCCTAACCGCACCCTAACCCTAACACTAACCCTAACCCTATGGTAACCGTAACCATAAACCTAATCCTCTTCTAACCCTAACCCTAACAGTAATGCTAACCCTAACCTTATCCCTAACCCTAACCCCAACACTAAACTTAAACCTACCCTAAACCTAAACCTAACATTAACCCTAACCATAACCCAACCCTAACTCTAACCCTAAGCCAAACCCCTAACCCTAACCCTAACCCTTACCCTAAATGAAAACTCTTCTAACCCTAACCCTAAGAGTAATGCTAACCCTAACTCTAACCCTACCATAACCCCAGCCCATAACCTTATCGTTACCCCTAACCATACCCCTAACCGTAAAACAGACCTAACCCTACCCTAACCTTAATGCTAACCCTTACCCCAACCTTAACCCTAACCCTAACTCTAACACTAACACTAACCCTAACCCTAACCCTAACCCTAAACCCTAACCGTAACCCTAACCCAACCCTAACTCTAACCCAAACCCCAACACATACCCCTAACTCTACTCCTAACCCTAAACCCTAAACCTAACCCCTAACCCTAACCCTAAACCTAACCTCTAACCCTAACCCTAAATCAAACCCTAAACCGAAAACCTCTTCTAACCCTAACCTAGAGTAATGCTAACCCTAACCCTAACCCTAACCCCATCCCCAACCCCAACCCTAACCCTAACCATACCCTAACCCTAACCCTATCCCTAACCCTATTCTAACACTAACCCTAATTCAAAACCGCTTCAACCCTAACCTTAACCGTTCTCTAAACCTAACCCTAAACCTAACCCTAAACCTAATCCCATCCTTAACCCCAAACCCAACCCTAAACCTATACCTACCCTAACCATAAACCTAACCCTAATCCTAACCCTAACACCTACCCTTACCCATACCCCTACCCCTAACACTAACCCAACCATAACCCTAACCTAATGCTAACTGCAACACTAACCATTACCCTAAATCTAACCCTAACCCTGACCCTAATCCAATCCCCAACCCATACTCCTACCACTAACTCTAACCCTAACCCTAACCCCTAACCCTAACCCTGAACCAAACCCTAACACTAAACCCTAAACCTAACCCTAACCCCAACCCCTACCCTACCCTCACCGTACACCTAACCCTAACCCCTAACCTTAACCCTAACCCTCAACTGAAACCTCTTTTGGCCCTAACCCTAGCCGTACCCTAACCCTGACCCTAAACCTAACCCTAATCCTATCCCTAACCCCAACCCAAACCCTACCCCTAACCATACCCTAACCCTAACCATAACCCTAGCCTTAACACTAGCACTTGCCCTAGGCCTAACCCTATATCTCGGCCTAACCCTAACCCTATTCTTAACCCTAACCCTAACCCTAAACACTAAACCCTAACCCTAACCGTAACCCTGACTCTAACCCCAAACCCACCCTAACCCGAACCGTACACTAACCCTAAACCTACACCCTAACACTATCCCTAACGCTAACCCTAACACTAATCCTAATCCTCACCCTAACCCTAACCCTAATCCCAATTTTAACACTAACCCTAAACCTAACCCTAACACTAACCGTAACCCTAACCCTAATCATAACCCTAAAACTAACCATAACCCTAACCCTAAGCTAACCCTAACACTAACCCTAAATTCTAACCCTAACACTAACCTTAGTCCAATCCTAACTCTAACCCTAACTCCAACCAATACCCCTAACTCTACCCCTTCCCCAAACCCCTAAAACTAACCCCAATCCTAGCCCCTAATCCTGACTCTAACTTTAATCCTAACACTAAATCCTAACACTATCCCTAACCTAACCCTAACCCTAATAAACTAAATCTAACCCTAACTTTATTCTAATGCTAACCCTAAACCTAAACCTCTTCTACACTCAACCTAACAGGAACACTAACCCTAAACCTAACCCCAACCCCAAACCCACCCTAACCCTAACCCTAACCCTAAACCCTAACCCTAACCCAACCCTAAAGCCTAACCCTTACACTAACCCTAGCTTGAGACCTAGCCTCAGCCCTAGCCCCTAGGACTAGCCCTAGCCTTATTCCTAAACCCAGCCCTAACCCTAACCCAACTTAACCCTAACCCTAAACCTAACCTCAATTCATAACCCTACCCTTAATCCTAACACTAACACTAACCCTAACCCTAATCTAAGCAACTAACCCCTTCCATTACACTAACCCTAACTCTAAACCTAAACCCTAACCCTAACCCTAATGGTACACCCTAACCATAACCCTAACCCAACCCTAACCCTAACCCTAACCCAAACCCCAACACATACCACTACCCCTACCCCTAAACCCGAAACGTAACCCCTAACCCTAACCATAAGCCTAACCCCTAACCATAACTCTAAATCATACCCTAAACCGAAACCACTTCTAACCCTAAACCTAAGAGTAATGCTAACCCTAACCCTAACCTTAACCCTAACCTCAACCCAAACCCTAAACCCTAACCGTACCCTATCCTTAACCCTATCCCTAACCCTATTCTAACCCTAACCCTAAACCAAAACCTCTTCGAACTCTTATCCTAACCATACTCTAACCCTAACCCTAAACCTAATTCTATCCCTAACCCCAAACCCAACCCTAAACCTATACCTATCCTAAACATAAATCTAACCCTAACCCTAACCCTAACACTTACCTTTACCCATACCCCTACCCCTAACCCCTAACCCAACCCTAACCCTTACAATAATGCTAACTTTAACACTAACCATTACCCTAAATCTAACCTAGCCCTAAACCTAAACCTAAGTCTATCCCTAATCCTATTCCTAAACCCTAAACCTTAACCCCAACACTAAACACTAACCCTAACCCTAAGTCTACCCTAACCCTAAGCCTACCCCTAGCCCTAGGGCTAAATCTAACCCTAACCCTAACTTTATCCCTAACACCTATTCTAAGCCTAAACCCTTTTCCTAACCCTAACCCTAACCCCAAACCCTAACCTTGACCCTAAACCTAATTCCTAATCATAACCCTAACCCTAACTCTATGCCTAACCCTAACCCTAACCCTAACCCCTAACACTATCCCTACCCTTAACTCTAACCCTAACCATAACACTAAACACTAACCCTAACCCTTTCCTTAAACCTAGCCCTAGCCCTAGAACTAGCCCTAGTCCTAAACCCATCCCTAGACCTAACCATAAACCTAATTAAACCTAATCCCTAATCCCTAATCCCTAACCCTAACCCTCACCCTAACCCAAAATCATAACTCTAACCCTACCCTATACCTTAACCCTAAACCTAACTCTAACCTTAAACACTAAACTGTAACAATAACCCTAACCCTAACCCAACCCTAACCCTAACTATGACCCTAAACACAACCGCTAACCCATTTCCTCCCCTTAACCCTAACCCTAACTCTAACCCCAACTCTAATCTTAACCGTAACCGTAACCGTAAGCCAAACCCTAACCTTAACCCCAACCCCAACCCTAACCCAAAGCACAATCCCAACCCTAATCCCAACCCCAATCCCAACCCTTACCCCAACCACAACCCTAACCCCAACCCCAAACCTAAGTCTAACCCTAACCCTAACCAAAACCCCTAAACCTAACCCCAACCTTAACTTTAACCCTAACCCTAAACCTCTTCTAACCCTAAACCTAAGAGTAACGCTAACCTTAAACCAACTCTAACTTAGCCTAACCCTAACACTAACCCCAACCCTAACCCACACATACTTTTAACTCTAACCCTAGTCCTACCCCTAACCATAAACCTAAACCAACCCTACCCATACCCCTAACCCTAACGTTCACCCTAACCCAACACTATCCCTACCCCTAACACTAACCCTAAAATCACCCAACCCTAACCCTAACCCTAGCCTAGCCCCAACCCCCTAGCCCTAGGCTTAGACCTACCCTAATGCTAACCCTAACCCTATCCCCAACCCTAACGCTAATCCCAACCCAAACCCTAACACTAAACCCAACCCTAACACTAATCCTAACCTCAACTCCAACCCTAACCCTAATCCCAACCCCAACCGTAACCACAAGCCCAATACCAACCCTAATACCAACCCCAATCCCAACACTAACCCCTACCCCAAACCTAACACTAACCCTAACCCTTACCCCTAACCCTAAACCTAACCCCTAACCCTAACACGGAACCTAACACTAACCCCTAATCCTAACCTTAATCCTAACCCTAACCCCTTACCCTAACCCTAACCCTAAATCTAACGCTAACCCTAAACCTAATGCTAACGCTAATGCTAAACCTAACCTTAACCCTAACCTAACCCTAACTCTAACACTAACCCTAACCCTAACCCCAACCCTAACCCTAATCCAAACCCCAACCCTCACCATAACCCCAAACCTAACCCTAAACCTAACACTAATCACAAACCTAACCCCAACCCCTACTTCAACCCTAATGATAACCCTAACCCTAACCCTAACCCTAGCCCTAATCCTAACCCTAACCCTAATCCCTAACCCTAATCTTAACCCTAACACTATCGCTAACCCTAATTCTAACCCTAAACCTCTCCCTACCCTTAACTCTAACCCTAACCATAACACTAAACACTAACCCTAACCCGAGCCCTAGCCCTAGCCCTAGCCCCAGCACTAGCCCTAGTCCTAAACCTATCGCTAGCACGAACCATAACCCTAACACTAACCCTAAACCTAACACTAAATCAAACCCCAACCCTAACCCTAACCCTAACCAAAACCCTCTAACACTAACCCTAACCCTAACACCTAACCCTAACCCTAACACTAACCCTAACCATAATCCTAACCCTAACCAAAGCCCCTAACCCCAACCCTAACCCTAACACCTAACCCTAACCCTAACCCTAACCCCAACACTAGCCCTAACCCTAAACCTAACCCCTAAACCTAACCCCAACCGTAACAACAACCCTAACACTAACCATAACCCCAACCCTAACTGTAACGCCAACCCTAACCCTAACCCTATCCCGAATTCTAACCCCAACTCTAACCCTAACCGTAACCCTAACCCCAACCCTATCCCTAACCCCAACCCCAACCCTAACCCGAAGCACAATCCCAACCCTAAACCCAACCCCAATCCCAACCCTTACCCAAACCACAACCCTAAACCCAACCCCAAACCGAACCCTAACCCTAACCCTAACCAAAACCCCTAACCCTAACCCTAATTTTAACCCTAACCCTAAACATCTTCTAACACTAAACCTAAGATTAACGCTAAACCTAAATCAACCCTAACCCTAACCCTAACACTAACCCTAACCATAGCCCACACATACCTTTAACCCTAACCCTACTCCTACCCCTAACCGTAAACCTAACCTAACCCTACCCATACCCCTAACCCTAACGATAACCCTAGCCCAACACTACCCCTATCCCTAATGCTAATCCTAAAATCACCCAACACTAACCCTAACCCCTAGCCCTAGCCCAGCCTTAACCCTAGCCCTAGGCCTAGACCTAACCCTAACCCTAACCCTATCCCCAACCCTAATGCTAATCCCAATCCAAACCCTAACACTAAACCCAACACTATCCTAACCCTAACCGCAACCCCAACCCTAACCCTAACCCTAACACCAACCCTAACCACAAGCCCTATCCCAACCCTAACCCCTACCCCAAACCTAACCCCTAACCCTAACCCCTAACCCCTAACACCTAACCCTAAACTTAACACTAACCCTAACACGTAACCATAATCCTAACCCCTTAACTCTAACCTTAATCCTAACCCTAACCCCTAACACTAAACCTAACGCTAACCCTAAACCTAATGCTAACCCTAACGCTAAAATTAACCCTAACCCTAACTTAACCCTAAATCTAACACCAACCCTAACCCTAACCCCAACCCAAACCCTAACCCCAACCCCACCCTCACCATAACCCCAAACTTAACCCTAAAACTAACACTAATCACAAACCTAACACTAACATCTACCCCAACCCTAACCATAACACTAATCCTAACCCTAACCCTAACCCTAAACCCTAACCCTAACCGTAACCCTAACCCCTAACCCTAACCCAAACCCCTAACCCTAACCCTAACCCAATCCTAACCCTAACCCTAACCCTAACCCACACACACCTTTAACCCTGCCCCTACCCCTATCCCTAATCCTAACCCTAACTCCTAAAACTACACCTAACCCCAACCCCCTAAACCGAACTCAAATCCTAGCCCTGACAGTAAGCCCTCAACCTAACCCTAACACTAAACCCTAACCCTAACCCCTAACTTCTAAACGTAACCGCTAACCCCTAACCCTAACCCTTACTCGTCTAAACCTAACACTAACCCTACCGCTACTACTACCACTTACCCAACTGTAACCTTATCCCTAACCCGAAACACTGCCCCTAAACTTACCTGCACCACTACCCCTACCCCTAACCGTAACCCTATCCCTAAAGCCTAAACCCTAACCCTAACCATAACCATAACCATAACCCTAACACTAAACCTAAACCTACCCTAAATCAAACCCTAAACCTAACCCCTAACCCTAACCCTAAGCAAAACCCCTAACCCTAACCCTAACACCTAACCCTAACCGTAACCCTAAACCTAAACCGTAACCCTAACTCTAACCCCTAAACCTAACCCTAACACTAACCCTAACACTAACCCCAACACTAACCGTAATCCCAACCCCATACCTAACCCTAACCCTAACCCCCTAACCCTAACCCTAACCCTAACCCTAAACCTAACCCTAACCCTAACACCTAACCCTAACCAAAACCCTCACCCTAACCCTAACTTTAACCCTAACTCTAAACCTCTTCTAACCCTAAACCTAAGAGTAACGCTAACCCTAAACCAACCCTAACCCTAATGCTAACGCTAATCCACACATACTTTTAACCCTACAGCTACCACCACCACTAACCGTAAACCTAACCCAACCCTACCCATACCCTTAACCCTAACGTTAACCCTAAACCAACACTACCCCTACCCCTAACGCTAACCCTAAAATCACCCAAACCTAACCCTAACCCTAGCCCTAGCCCAGCCATAACCCTAGCCCTAGGCCGAGACCTAAACCTAACCATAACCCTATCCCCAACCCTAACACTAATCCCAACCCAAACCGTAACACTAAACCCAACCTAACCCTAACCCTAACTGCAACCCCAACCCTAACCCTAACCCCAACCCCAACCCTAACCACAAGCCCAATCCCAACCTTAACCCCAACCCCAACCACAACCCTAACCCCTACCCAAACCTAACCCTAACCCCTAACACTAACCCTAATCCTATCCCCAACCCTAACCAAAATCTCTAATCCTAACCCTATCCCTAACCTAAACCCTAACCCTAACCCTAAACCAAACCCTAACCCTTAACCTAACCTTACCCCTAACCCCAACCCAAACCCCTAACCCTAACACTAACCCTATCCCATAACAATAGCCCTAACACTAACCCTAACCAAAACCCCTAACCCTAACCCTAACCCTAACCCCTAACCCTAACCCTAACCCTAACCAAATCCCTAACCCTAACCAAATCCCTAACCCTTACCCTAACCCTAACCATAATCCTAAACCTCTTCTAACCATATACCTAATAGTAACACTAACCCTAACCCTAATTCAAACCCTAACCCTATACCAAACCCTAACCCTAACAAAACCCTAACCCCTAACCCAACCCTAACCCTAACCCTAACCTAACCCTAACCCACACATAACTTTAACCCTACACATACCACTAGCCCTACCCCTAACCCTAAGCCTAACCCAACCCTACCCCTACCCCTAACACTAACCATAAAACTCACCCAACCCTAATCCTAACTCTAGCCCTAGCCCAGCCCTAACCCTAGCCCTAGCCCCAGACCTAACCCTAGCACTAACCCTAACCATAACCCTACCCCTAAACTCTAAACCCTAACCCTAACCCTAACCCTAACCTTATCCCAACCCTGATCCTAACCCTCATCCCAACCCCGAACACTAACCCTAAACCCTCACCCTAATCCTAACCCTAACCTTAACCCTAAACCCTAAACCCCTAACCCTAACCCTAGCGCTAAACCTAGCCCTAACCCTATCCCTAGCCCTTACACTAACCCAAATATTAACCCTAACCCCTAAACCCTAACCCTAACACGACCATAGCCCTATCCCTAACCCAACCAAAGCCCCTACCTCTACCTCTACCCCATCCCTAACCCTAACACCTAACCATAAACCTAACACCTAACCCTAACTCAAATGCTAACCCTAAACTTAAACCCTAACACTAACCCTAACCTTAAAGCTAAACATCTTCTAACCCAAAGCCTAAGAGTAACGCTAACCCTAACTCTAACCATAACCCTAAACTCAACCGTAACCCTAACCCTAACACTAACCCTAAAGCTAACCATAACGCTAAACCTAAATCCTAACCCAAACCCTAAACCTAACCCCTAACCCTAACCCTAACCCTATCCAAAACCCCTAACCCTAACCCTAAACCCTAAAACCTAACACTAACCCTAACCATAACCCTAACCCTACATAACCCTAAATCCTAACCCTATCCTACACTTAAACCCCACAATAACCCCATCCCTAACTCTAACTCCAACCTTAACACTACATTAACCCTAACACTTAACCTAACGCCTAATCCTAACACCAACCCTAACCCTAAAACCAATCCCAACCCTAACCCTAACCCCAAAACCAACCCTAAACCCAACGCCAATCCCAACACTAACCCCAACCCCAACCCTAACCCCAACCCAACCCTAACCCTAACCCTAACCCTAATCCTAAACCCTACCCTAACCCTAATCCTAAACCCTAACCCCAACCCTAACCCTAACCCTAACCCTAACTCCAACCCTAACCCTAACCCCAACCCAAACCCTAACCACAACCACAATCCCAACACTACCCCAACCCCAATCCCAAACCTAACTCCACCCCAACCCTAACCCAAACCCCAACCCTAACCCTAAGACTAAACCTAACCCCTAACCCCTAACCCCTAACCGTAACCTTAAACCTGAACCTCTTCTAACCCAAAACCTAAGAGTAACACTAAACCTAATCTTAACCCTAACCCCAACCCTAAACGCCAACCTAACCCTAACACTAACCTAACCTAACCCTAACCCTAATGCTAACCGTAAACCCTAACCCAAATCCTAAACATAACCCCTGACCCTAACCCTAACCCTAAACAAAACCCCTAAACCTAACCCTAAACCCTAAAACCTAACATTAACCCTAACCATAACCCTAACCCTACATAACCCTAAATACTAACCCTATCCTAACCCTAATCCCCATCCTAACCCCAACCCTAACCCTAACCCCAATCCTAACACTAAATTGACCCTAACACTTACCCTAACCCCAAACCAAACCCTAAACCTAATCCTAAACCTAACCCTAAACCAAACCCTAACCATAACCCTAACCCTAAACCAAACCCTAACCCCTAACTCTAACCCTAACCCTAACCCCTAAACCTAACCCTAACCCTAACCCTAACGCCAAACCCTAACTCTAACACTAACCCTAACGCTAACCCCAACCCTAAACCCTGACTGTGACCTTGAACCTAACCCTAATCCTAACCTAATACTAACCCTAACCGTAAAGCTAAGCCTAAACCATAACCCTAACACTAACACTAACCCTAACCAAAACCACTAACCGTAACCCTAACCTAACCCTAAACCAAACCTTAACCCTAACCCTAAGCCTAACCCTAACCCTAACCCTAATATTAACCCTAACCATAAACCAAACCCCTAAGCCTAACCCTAACTCTAACCTAACCCTAACCCTAACCCTAATCCTAACTTTAACCCTAACACTAGCACTAACCCTAATCCTAACCCCAACCCTATCCCTAACCCTAACCAAACCCCTTAACCCTAATCCTAACCCTAACCATACACAAACCCTAACCGTAAACCTAACCCTAACCCTAACCCTAAACCAAACCCTAAACCTAATCCTAAACCTAACCCTGAACCAAACCCTAACCCTAACCCTACCCTAACATTAACCCTAACACTTAACCTAACCCCAAACCCAACCCTAACCCTAACACCAACCCCAAACTTAAACCTAACCCCAACCCTAACCCCTAACCCTAACCCTAACAATAAACCTAACCCCTAACCCTAACCCTAACCCTATACCTCCTCTATCCCAAAACCTAAGAGTAACGCTAACCCTAACCCTAACCCCTATCCCAACCGTAACACTAACCCCAATCCTAACCACTAACCCTAACCCTAACCATAAACCCTAACCCCTAACCCTAACCCTAACCCCTAACCCTAACCCATACCCTAACCCTAACCCTAACCTAACCCTAACCCTAACCCCAACCCTAACCCTAAACCCTAACCCTAACCCTAACCGCTAACACTATCCCTAACTCTAACCAAAACCGCTAATCATAACCATAACCCTAAACCAAACCCTAACCCTAACCCTAACCCCAACCCCAACCCTAATCCTAACCCCAACCCTAACCCTAACCTTAACCCTAACCCCAACCCTAACCCCAACCCTATCACCAACCCCAACCCCAACCCTAACCAGAACCACAATCCCAACCCTAAACCCAACCGCAATCCCAACCCTAACCCCAACCCCAACCCCTAACCCAACCCCAACCCCTAACCCCAACCCCAACACTAACCCTAACCCTAATCCCTAACCCTACCCCTAACCCAAACCCTAACCCCTCACTCTAACCCTAACACTAACCCTAACCCCTAACCCTAAGCCTAACCCTAACCCTAACACTATCCCTAACGCTAACGCTAACCCTAATGCTAACCCTAACCATAAACCCTGACCCTACCCTGATCCTAATCCTAACCCTAACACTAACCTAACCTAACCCCTAACCTAACCTAACACTAACCCTAACCTCAATCTAACCCTTAACCCTATCCCTAACCTAACCCTAACCCTAATCCTAACCCTAAGCCTAACCCCAACCAAAACCCCTAACGAAAACCCTAACCCCAACCCTAGGGTTGGGGTTTGGGATAGGGCTAGGTTTAGGGACAGGCCTAGTGCTAGGGCTGGGGCTGCGGCTAGGGCAAAGTTTAGGTTTAGGGTTCGTGTTTAGGGTTAGGGTTAGGGTTAGGATTTAGGGTTAGTTTTAGTGTTATTGGTTGGGTTAGAGTTAAAATTAGTTTAGATTTAGGTTTAGGTTTAGGGTTAGTGTTAGTGTTTTTGTTAGGGTTGCAGATAGTGTTAGGTTTGGGGTTAGGGTTAGGGTTAGGGTAGGTTCATGCTTAGGGTTTTGGTTAGGGCTAGGGTAAGGGTTAGGGTTAGCGTTACTGTTAGGGTTAGGGTTAGAAGAGTTTAGATTTAGGGTTAGCATTAGAATAGGGTTAGGTTTAGGGTAGGGTTAGGATTAGAGTTGAGGTTAGGTTTAGGGGTAGGGGTAGGGGTATGGGTAGGATTAGGGGTTGAGGGTAGTGTTAGGGTTAGGGTTAGGGTTGGGTTAGGGTTAGGTTTAGGTTTGGGGCAGTGCTAGGGCTAGGATTTAAAGCTAAGGCTATGTCTAGGTATAGGTCTAGGACTAGGGTTAGGGTTAGGGTTAGGCTAAGGGTAAGATTAGGAGTTGAGGTTAATGTTAGTGTTAGGGTTAGGTTTGGGTTAGGGTTGGGGTTAGGGTTATGTTTGGGATTAGGGTTAGTGTTAGTGTTAGGTTTAGGGTTAGGTCTAGTTTTAGGCTTAGGGTTAGATTTAGGGTTTATGGTTTAGGGTTAGGGTTAGGGGTAGGGTTACTTTTAGGGCAAGGGCTAGTGCTAGGACTATTGTTAGGGTTAGAGTTTAGGGTTAGTGTTAGGTTTAGGTTTAGGATTTAGGGTTAGTGTAGGTATAGGGGTAGGGTTAATGTTACTGGTAGCTTTTAGGGTTTAGGATTAGGTTTAGGGGTTAGGGTTAGGGCTAGGGATAGGGTTAGGGCTAGGGTTAGGGTTAGGATTAGGGGTTAGGGTTCGGATTAGGGGTTAGGGTTTAAGGTTAGGGTTAGGGTTAAGGTTAGGATTAGGGCTAGGGATCGTGCTAGGTCTGGGGCTGGTGCTCGGGTTAGGGCTAGGTCTAGGGCTAGGGTAAATGTTAGTGTTAGGGTTTAGGGTTAGGGCTAGGGTTAGGGTTAGGATTAGAGCTAGGGCTAGGGCTAGGGCTAGAGTTAGGTTTACGGTTAGGGTTGGGTTTGGAGTTAAGGCACGGTAAGGGTTAGGGTTGGGGTTGGGGTTCGGGTTAAGGTTAGCGTTACTGTTAGTTTTGGGCAAGAAGAGGTTTAGATTTAGTGTTGGGTTTAACGTTAGGGGTTCGGGTTATGGTTAGGGTTTAAGATAACGGGTAGGGGTAGTGGTAGGGGTAGGGGAAGGGGTATGGGTTGGGGTTAGGTTTAGGGTTAGTATTAGGGTTGGGTTAGTGTTAGGTTTAGCATTAAGGTTAAGGTTTAGGGTTTATGGTTATGGTTAGGTTTAGGTTTAGGGCTAAATATAGGGTTAGGGGAAAGGGGTAAGGCTAGCGCTAGGGTTAGGGTTAGGGGTTAAGATTAGGTTTAGGATAGTGTTAGGGTTAGGGTTGGGGTTGGGGTTAGGGTTAGGGTTAGGGTTTGGGTTAGCATTACTATTAGGTGTAGGGTTAGAAGAGATTTAGGGTTAGGGTTAGGGTTAGGGTAAGGTTTAGGGGTTTTGATTAGGGTTAGGGTTAGGGTTACGGGTTAGGTTAGGGTTAGGGTTAGGGTTTAGTGTTAGTGTTAGGGTTAGGTTTAGAGTTAAGGTTAGGGTCAGGATCAGGGACAGGGTCAGGGTCAGAGTCAGTGTCAGGGTTTAGGGTTAGGATTAGCGTTAGGGTTAGGGTTAGGGTTAAAATTAGGGAGTTAGGGTTAGTGTTAGGGTTAGGGTTAGGATTAGATTTAGGGTTAGGGGTTAGGGGTTAGGGTTAGGGTTGGGTTTGGGGTTAGGGTTAATGTTAGGGTTAGAGTTAGGGTTAGGGTTAGGGTCAGGATCAGGGACAGGGTCAGAGTCAGAGTCAGTGTCAGGGTTTAGGGTTAGGATTAGCGTTAGGGTTTGGGTTAGAATTAGGGTTAGGGTTAGTTTTAGGGTTAGGGTTAGGATTAGATTTAGGATTAGGGGTTAGGGTTAGGGTTAGGGTTAGGGGTTAGTGTTGGGGTTGGGGTTAGGGTTGGGGTTGTGTTTGGGGTTAGGGTTAAGGTTAGGATTAGGTTTAGGGTTGGGGTTAGAGTTAGGGTTGGGGTTGGTGTTAGGGTTAGGGTTAAGGTTTTGGTTAGGATTAGTTTTGGGTGTTAGGGTTAGGGTTAGGTTTAGGGTTAGGGTTAGGGCTAGGATTTAGAGTTATTGTAGGGTTATGGTTATGGTTAGGGTTAGTGTTAGGTTTTAGGGTTTAGGATTAGTGTTAGTGTTAGGGGTCAAGGCTAGGGATAGGGTTAGGGCTAGGGTTAGGGTTAGTGTTAGGGTTAATATTAAGGTTAGGGTTAGGTTTATGTTGGTTTTAGGGTTAGGGTTAGTGTTACTCTTAGGGTTTGTATTAGGCTTAGGGTTAGGATTAGGGTTTAGGGTTAGGATTAGGTTTAGGGTTAGGGTTAAGTTTAGGGTAAGGGCTAGGACTAGGGTTAGGGTTAGAGTTAGGGTTGGATTTGGTTAGGTGTAAGTGTAGGGGGGGTAAGGTTTCGGGTTAGGGTTACGGTAAGGGGTTAGGGTTAGTATTAGGGCTAGGGGTAGTGGTATGGGGATTGGTTGGAATCAGGGTTAAGGTTAGTGCTATGGTTGGGTTTGGTTTGTTGTTAGGGTTAGAATTACTGTTAGTGTTGGGGTTGGGGTTAGGGCTAGAGATAGGTTTAGTGCTAGGGCTATTGCTAGGGCTATGGCTGGGGCTTAGACTAGGGTTAGGGTTAGGGTTAGAATTTTGGGTTAGGGTTTGGTTTAGGTTATGGTTAGTATTAGGGGTTAGGGTTAGAGTTATCGGTTAGGGGTAGGGGTACGGGTAGGGGAATGGGATGAAATTAGTTTTAGGGTTAGAGTTTGGTTACGGTTAAGGATAGGGTTAGGGTTTATGGTTAAGGGTTAGAGTTAGGTTTGGGTTTAGGGTTGGGGATGGAGTTAGGGTTAGGGTTCAGAGTTAAGGTTAGGGTTAGATTTAGGATTAGGGATTAGGGATAGGGGTAGGGGGTATGGGTTGGGGTTAGGTTTAGGGTTAGCGTTGTGTTAGGGTTAGGGCTAGGGCGAGCATTAGGTTCAGAAATAGTGCCAGAGCTAGGGCTATGGCTGGGTGTAGGGTTAGGTTTTAGGGTTAGTGTTGGGTCTAGGGTTTAATGTTAGGGTTAGGGTTAGGATAGAGTTAGGGTTGGGTTAGGGTTAGGGTTTCGGGTTA
The DNA here is from genome assembly GCA_917880005.1 of Nanger dama. Classification (NCBI taxonomy): domain Eukaryota; kingdom Metazoa; phylum Chordata; class Mammalia; order Artiodactyla; family Bovidae; genus Nanger; species Nanger dama. The sequence continues at coordinate 168,351 of CAKJTW010000206.1, read as the reverse complement.
GGGTTAGGGTTAGGTGTAGGGTTTATGGTTAGGGTCAGGGTTAGGTTTAGTGGTTAGTGTTAGGGTTAGTGTTTGTATTAGGGGTTAGAGTTAAGGTTAGGGGTTGGTTTAGGGGTTGTGGTTATGGTTATGGTTAGTGTTGGTGTTGTTTTTACGCTTAGGTTTAATGTTTAGGGGTTAGGGTTAGAGTTAGGGTTTAGGGTTTCGTGATAGGGTTAGGTTTTGGTAAAGGTTAGAGTTTTAGCTTACGTTTAGGGTTAGTGTCAGAGTTCAGGATTTAGGTTTAGTATTAGGCTTAAAGTTAGGGTTAGGTTTAGGATTGGGTTAGAGTTATGTTTAGGGTTAGGGCTAGGGCTAGGGATATGGTTAGGGATAAGGCTAAGGCTTGGGCTAGGGCTAGGGTTACGGATAGGGTTAGGGATAGGGGTAGGGGTATGGTTAAAGGTATGTGAGGGTTAGGGATAAAGTTACGGTTAGGGTTAGTTGGGTTTGGGTTAGGATTAGGTTTGGGTTAGGGATATGGTTAGGGGTTAGAGTTAGGAATAGGGTTAGGGGTTAGGGTTAGGTTTAGGGTTAGGGTTAGGCGAGTTAAGGTTCGAGTTAGTGTTAGCAGTTAGGGTTAGAAGTAACGGTTAGGGTTAGGGTTTAGTGTTATGGTTAGGGTTAGTTTTAGTGTTAGGGCTAGGGTTTGAGAAAGGGTTTGGGGTTAGGGTTAGGTGTAGGTTTAGGAGTTAGTGTTAGGGGGTTATGAATAGGGGTAAGGGTAGGGTTAAAGGGATGTGTGGGTTAGGTTAGGGTTAGGGTTAGGGTTATTGTTAGGGTTAGGATTAGGGTTAGGTTTGGGTTTGGGGTTGGGGTTAGGGTTGGGATTGTGGTTGGGATTAGTGCTGGTGTTGGGGTTAGGGTTGGGGTTAGGGTTGGGGTTAGGGTTAGGGTTTGGGGTTAGGGTTTGGGTTGGGGTTGGGGTTATGGTTAGGGTTGGTGTTAGGATTAGAGTTAGTTTTGGTGTTAGTGTTAGGATAAGGGTTTAGGGTTAGGGTTAGGGTTTTGTTTAGGCTTAGGGTTAGTGTTTAGGGTTACGGTTAGGGTTAGTGTTAGGTTTAGGGTTAGGGTTAGGGTTTAGGGTTAAGGTTAGTGTTCGGGTTTAGTTTAGGGTTTAGTGTTAGTGTTAGGGGTTGGGAGTAGGGTTAGGGTCAGTGTTGGGTTAAGGTTAGGCTTAGGGATAGGGTTTAGTGTTTGGGTTAGGGGTAGGTTTAGTGTTCGGGCTGGGGTTTGAGTTAGGGTTAGCGGTTAGAGTTAGGTGTAGGTTTAGGAGTTAGGGTTAGGGATAGGGGTAGGGGTAGGGCTAAAGGTATTTGTGGGTTAGAGTTAGAGTTAGTGTTAGGTTTAGGGTTGGGTTTAGGGTTAGGGTTAGGGTTAGGGTTTAGAGTTAGGATTAGGGTTAGAGGTTAAGGTTAGGGTTAGGGATAGGGTTTGGTTTACGGTTAGGGTTAGGGTTAGCGTTACTCCTAGGTATAGGGTTAGAAACGGTTTAGGGTTAGGGTTAGGGGTTTTGTTTAGGGTTAGGGTTAGGGTTAGGGTTAGAGGTTAGGATTAGGTTTAGGGTTAGGGTTAGCGTTTGCGATAGGGTTAGCGTTAGGGCTTGTGTTAGGGTTAGGGGTTAGTGTTAGGGTTAGGATTAGGGTTAGGGATGGGGTTGGGGTTGGGGTTAGGGTTGGGATTGCGGTTGGGGTTAGTGTTGGGGTTCGGGTTACGGTTAGGGTTGGGGTTAGGTTTAGATTTAGGGTTAGGGTTGGGATTGTGGTTGGGTTTAGGGTTGGGGTTAGGGTTAAGTTTAGGGTTAGGGTTTGGTTTAGCTTTAGGGTTAGTGTTTAGGTTTAGGGTTAGGGTTAGGGTTAGGTTTTAGGGTTAGGGTTAGTCTTAGGGTTAGTGTTATGATTTAGGGTTAAGGTCAGAGTCAGGGTCAGAGTCAGGGCCAGGGTTTAGGGTTAAGTTTAGCGTTAGAGTTAGCATTCGGGTTAAGTTCTGGGTTAGGGTTAGCGTTAGGGGTTAGGGTTAGGGTTAGGTTTAGAGTTAGGGGTTAGGGTTAGTGTTAAGGTTATGCTAGTGTTAGGGTTGGGGTGGAGTTAGGGTTGGGGTTGGTTTTAGGGTTGGGGGTTCGGTTTAGGTTGAGGGTTAAGGTTAGGTTTAGGGTTAGGGTTAGGGTTTTGGGTAACGGTTGGGGTTATGGTTAGGTTAAGGGTTAGGGTTTAGTGTTAGCGTTAGGATTAGGTTTAGGGTCAGGGTCAGGGTCAGGGTCAGGGTCAGAGTCAGGGTCAGGGATTAGGGTTAGGTTTAGCGTTAAGGTTAGCATTAGGGTTAGTGTTAGGGTTAGGGTCAAGGTCAGGGTCAGAGTCAGGGTCAGGTTTTAGGGTTAGGTTTAGTGTTAGGGTTAGCGTTAGCGTTAGGTTTAGGGTTAGGGTTAGGTTTTAGAGTTAGGGTTAGGTTTAGGGTTAGGGGTTAGGGTTAGTGTTAGGGTTATGTTAGGTTTAGTGTGGGGTGGGGTTAGGGGTTGGGGTTGGGTTTAGGGTTGGTGTTGGGGTTAGGTTTAGTGTTAAGGTTAGGTTTGGGGTTGGGGTTCGGGTTAGGGTTGGGGTTGGGGTTAGTGTTAGGGTTGGGTTTAGGGTTAGATTTGGGGTTAGTGTTAGGGTTAGGTTTAGAGTTAGGATTTAGGGTTATTGTAGGGTTAGGCTGATGGTAAGGGTTAGTGATAGGTTTTAGGGTTAGGATTATTGTTAGGGTTTGGGTTAGACCGAGGGATAGGGTATGGGCTAGGGTTAGGTTTAGTGTTTGGATTAATATTATGGTTAAGGTTAGGTTTAGGTTAGTGTTAGGTTTAAGGTTAGTGTTACTCTTAGAGTGTGTTTTAGGGTTAGGGGTTAGGGTTTAGAGTTATAGTTAGTGTTAGGGGCTAGGGTTAGGGTTAGGGTTAGAGTTATCGGTTAGGGGTAATGGTATGGGTAGGGGAATGGGTTCAAGTTAGTGTTAGGGTTAGAGTTTGGTTACGGTTAGGGTTACTGTTCGGGTTTAGGGTTTAGGGTTAGAGTTAGGGTAGGGTTTAGGGTTAGGGATGGAGTTAGATTTAGGGTTCACAGTTAAGGTTAGGGTTATATTTAGGGATAGGGATTAGGGATAGGGGTAGGGGTATGGGTTGGTGTTAGGTTTAGGGTTAGCGTTTTGTTAGAGCTAGGGTTAGGTTAGGGTTTGGTTTATGGTTAGGGTTATGTTTAGGGTTTGGGTTAGCATTACTCTTAGGTTTAGGGTTAGAAGAGGATTAGGGTTAGTGTTAGGGTTAGGGTTAGGTTTAGGGGTTTCGGTTAGGGTTAGGATTAGGGTTAAGGTAAATGTTAGGGTTAGGGTTAGGGTTAGGTTTAGGGGTTAGGGTTAGGGTTAGTGTTTAGGGTTATGGTTAGTGTTAGTTTTAGGGTTAGGGTCAGGGTCATGGTCAGAGACAGGGTCAGGGTTTAGGGTTAGGTTTAGCATTAGGGTTAGCGTTAGGGGTTAGTTTAAGGGTGAGGGTTAGGGTTAAGTTTAGGGGTTACGGTTAGTTTAGGGTTTCTGTTGGGTTTAGGGTTAGGGTTGGCATTAGGGTTAGGGTTAGGGTTAGGATATTGGGTTATTGTAGGTTAGGGTTATGGTTAGGGATAGTATTAGGTTTTAGGGTTTAGGGTTACAGTTAGGGTTAGGGTTAAGGGTTTTGGTTAGGGTTAGGGTTAGGGTTAGGGTTAGGGTTAGGATTAGGGTTAGGGTTAGGGATTAGGATTAGGGTTTAGGGTTAGCCTTAGGGTTAGGATTAGTGTTAGGGTTGGGGTTAGGGTCAGGGGTCAGGGTCAGGGTTTAGGGTTAGGGTTAGCATTAGGGTTAGCGTTAGCGTTAGGATTAGCATTAGGATTAGGTTTAGGATTAGGGTTAGGTGTTAGGGTTAGTGTTAGGGTTAGAGTTAGCGGTTGGGGTTGGGGTTAGGGTTAGGGATTAGGGTGAGGGTTAGGGTTAGGGTTGGGTTTGGGGTTAGGGTTGGGGTTGGGGTTGGGGTTAGGGTTGTGATTGCGTTTGGGTTTATGGTTGGGATAGTGGTTCTGGTTAGGGTTGGGGTTAGGGTTAGTGTTGGGGTTAGGATTAAGGTTAGGTTTAAGATTGGGGTTACTGTTAGGATTGGGGTGGGGATAGGATTAGGGTTGGGGTTAGGGTTAGGCTTATGGTTGGTGTTAGGCTTAGGATTAGTGTTAGGGTTAGGGTTTAGTTTAGGGTTAGGTTTAGGGTTACGATTTGCTTTAGGGTTAGGGATAAGGTTAGTTTTAGTGTTAGGGTTAAGATTAGGGTTAGAGATTATTGTTTGGGATAAGGGTTAGGGTTTAGGGTTAGGGTTAGGGAAACTGTTTAGTCTTAGGACATGTGTTAGGGTTAAAGTTAGGGTTAGGGTTAGAGTTAGGCCTAGGGCTAGTTTTAGGGTAGGTTTAAGGTAGGGTTGGCGTTGGGGTTAGGTTTAGGGATAATGTTAGCATTACAATTAGGTTTATTGTTATACAGGTTTAGGTTTGGGGTTATGGTTAGAATAGTGTTAGGGCTAGGGTTAGGGGTAGGTTTAGAGGTTGTGGTTAGTGTTAGGGGTAGGGTTAGTTTCAGGATTGCGATAGGGTTAAGGTAAGGGTTAGTGTTTTGTGTTAGGGTTAGGGTTATGGTTTAGGGTTTAGGGATAGGGTTATGGTTATGAGTAGGGGTAGTGATGCAAGTAAGTTTAGGGGTTGTGGTTAGGGTTAGGGATAAGGTTATGGTTGGGTTAGGGGTAGGGGTAGAGGTAGGTTTAGGGTTAGGTTTAGACGAGTTAGGGTTACGGATAGGGTTAGGGTTAGGGGTTTTGGTTAGGGTAAGTGTTAGGGTTAGGTTTAGGGGTAAGGGTTAGGTTTAGGATTAGGTGTTAGGGTTAAGGTTAGGTTTAGGGTTATGATTAGGGTTAGTGTTAGGGTTTAGGGTTAGGGTTAGGGTTAGGATCACGGTCAGGGTCAGGGACAGGGTCAGAGTCAGGGTCAAGGTTTAGGGTTAGGTTTAGAGTTAGGGTTAGTGTTAGAGTTAGGGTTAGGTTTAGGGTCAGCTTAAGGGTTAATGTTAGTGATAGAGTTAGGTTTAGTGGTTAGGGTTAGTGTTAGGGTTAGGTTAGGGTTAGTGTTGGGGCTAGGGTTAGGATTGGGGTTAGGGTTGGGGTTAGGATTTGGTTTAGGGCTTACTATTTAGGTTTATTGTGCGGGTAGGGTTATGGTTAGGGTTAGTGTTAGGTTTTAGTGTTTACGGTTAGGGTTAGGGTTAGGGGTTTTGGTTAGGGTTAGGGTTAGGGTTAGGGGTTAGGTTTAGGGTTGGAGTTATGGTCAGGGTCAGGGTCAGTGTTTGGGGTTAGGGTTAGTGTTAGGTTTAGGGTTTGGGTTAGGGTTTAGGGTTAGCCTTAGCGTTAGAGTTAGTGTTATGGTTAGGGTTAGGGTTAGGGTTATGGTCAGGGTCAGAGTCAGTGTTTAGGGTTAGGGTTAGGGTTATGGTTAGGGTTGGGGTTGGGGTTGGGGTGGGTGTTAGTGTTGGTGTTAGGGTTAAGGTTAGGTTTAGGGTTAGGGTTAGAGTTTGGTTTTGGGTTAAGGTTAGGATTAGGGTTTGGTTTAGGGTAAGGGTTAGTGTTAGGGTTGAGGTTAGGGTTAGGGTTAGCGTTAGGGTTGGGATTACCGTTAGAGTTGGGGTTGGGGTTAGGTTTGAGGGTTGGGGTTAGTTTTAGGGTTAGTGTTGGTGTTAGGGTTAAGGTTAGGGTTAGGGTTAGGGTTAGGGGTTTGGTTTAGGGTTAGGGGTTAGGATTAGGGTTTGGTTTAGGGTTAGGTTTAGGGTTAGGTTTCGGGTTAGGGTTTGGTTTAGGGTTAGGTTTAGGGTTAGTGGTTTTGGTTAGGGTTAGGGATAGGGTTAGCGGTTAGGGTTGCAGTTAGGGTTACGGTTTAGGGTTAGGATTAGGGTTAGGGTTAGGGTTAGGCTTAGGGTTTATGATTAGGGTTGGTGTTGGGGTTAGGTTTAGGGTTGGGGTTAGGGTTAGGGTTAGTGTTGGTGTTAGGGTTAGGTTAGGTTTGGGTTAGGGTTAGAGTTTGGTTTGGGTTAGGTTAGGATTAGGGTTTGGTTTAGGGTGAGGGTTAGTGTTAGGGTTGAGGTTAGGGTTAGGGTTAGCGTTAGGGTTGGGATTACCATTAGAGTTGGGGTTGGGGTTAGGTTTAGGGTTGGGGTTGTTTGGGTTAGTGTTGGTGTTAGGGTTAAGGTTAGGGTTAGGGTTAGGGTTAGGGTTTGGTTTAGGGTTAGGGTTAGGATTAGGGTTTGGTTTAGGGTTAGGGTTAGGGTTAGGTTTCGGGTTAGGGTTTGGTTTAGGGTTAGGTTTAGGGTTAGTGGTTTTGGTTAGGGTTAGGGATAGGGTTAGCGGTTAGGGTTGCAGTTAGGGTTACGGTTTAGGGTTAGGATTAGGGTTAGGGTTAGGGTTAGGCTTAGGGTTTATGATTAGGGTTGGTGTTGGGGTTAGGTTTAGGGTTGGGGTTAGGGTTAGGGTTAGTGTTGGTGTTAGGGTTAAGGTTAGTTTTAGGGTTAGGATTAGGGTTTGGTTTAGGGTTAGGGTTAGGATTAGGGTTTGGTTTAGGGTTAGGGTTAGGGTTAGGTTTGGGGTTAGTGGTTTTGGTTAGGGTTAGGGATAGGGTTAGCGGTTGGGGTTAGGGTTTAGGGTTAGGATTAGGGTTAGGGTTTAGGATTAGGTTTAGGGTTGGGGTTGGGTTTAGGGTTTAGGGTTAGTGTTACAGTTAGGGTTAGTGATAGGGTTAGGGATAGGGTTAGGTCAGGGGTCAGGGTCAGGGTTTAGTGTTAGGGTTAGCGTTAGGGTTAGGGTTAGGGTTTCATTTAGGGTTTAGGGTTAGTTTTAGGGTTAAGTTTAGGGTTAGGGTTAGGGGTTAGGGATAAGGTTAGGTTTAGGGTTAGGGTTGAGGTTTGGGTTAGGGTTGGTGTTGGGGTCATGGCTGGGATTGGGGTTGGGGTTAGAGTTGGGATTGTGGTTGCGGTAAGGGTTGGTAAGGGTTGGTGTTAGGGTTAGGGTTAGGTTTAGGAGTAAGGGTTAGGGTTAGGGTTTAGGTTTAGGGTTAGGGTTAATGTTAGGGTTAGGGTTAGGTGTAGGGTTAGTGTTAGGGTTGTGTCAGGGTTAGTTTTGGGGTGGGGTTAGAGCTGGGGCTGGGTATGGGGTTGGGGTTGGGGGTTGGGTTTAGGGTTAAGGTTAGGTTTAGGGTTGGGATTAGGGTTAGGGTTGGGGTTGGGGTTAGGGTTAGGGGTTGGGTTTAGGGTTAGTGTTGGGGTTAGGGTTAGGGTTAGGGTTAGAGTTAGGATTTAAGTTATTGTAGGGTTAGGGTTATGGTTAGGGTTAGTGTTAGGTTTAAGGTTTTAGGGTTAGTGTTAGGGTTAATGTTAGAGCTAGGGATACGGTTTGGGCTCGGGTTAGATTTAGTGTTCGGGTTAATATTATGGTTAAGATTAGGTTTAGGTTAGTCTTTTATGTTTAGGGTTAGTGTTACTCTAGGGATTGTTAGGGTTAGGGTTAGGGTTAGGGTTAGGGTTATGGTTAGGTTTAGGTTTAGGGTTAAGGTTAGGGTAAGTGCTAGGGCTAGGGTTAGGGATAGGGTTAAAGTTTTGGTTTAGGGCATGGTTTAGTGTTATGGTTAGTCTTAGGGGTTATGGTTAGGGTTATCTGTTAGGGGTAGGGGTATGGTAGGGGTTTCGGTTAAAGTTAGTGTTAGGGTTGGGGTTTGGTTACAGTAGAGGTTAGGGTTAGGGTTTAGGGTTTAGGGTTATAGTTAAGATTGGGTTTAGGGTTAGAGATGGAGTCAGGGTTAGGGTTCAGAGTTAAGGTTAGGGGTTAGATTTAGGGATAGGGATTAGGGATAGGGGTAGTGGTATGGGTTGGGGGTTCGGTTTAGAGTTAGCGTTGTATTAGGGTTAGGATTAGGGCTAGGGTTGGGTTAGGGTTTGGTTTAGGTTTGGGGTTATGTTTAGTGTTAGGGTTAACGTTACTCTTAGGTTTAGGGTTGGAAGAGGTTTAAGGTTAGTGTTAGGGTTAGGGTTAGGGGTTTTGGTTAGAGTTAGGGTTAGGGTTAGGGTTAGGTTTAGGGTTAGGGTTAGGGGTAAGGGTTAGGGTTAGTGTTAGTGTTTAGGGTTAGGGTTAGTGTTAATGTTAGGGTCAGGGTCAGGGTTTAGGGGTTAGGTTTAGCGTGAGCGTTACGTTTAGTTTTAGGGTTAGGGTTAGCATTAGGGGTTAGTGTTAGGGGTTAGGGTTGAGGGTTAGGGGTTGGGCTTAGTGTTAGGTTTAGGTTAGGTTTAGGGTTGGTGTTGGGGTTAGGGTTTTGGTTAAGTTTAGGGATGGAGTTAAGGGTTAGGTTTAGGGTTAGGTTTTAGGGTTATTGTGGGGTTAGGGTTATGGTCAGGGATTGTGTTAGGTTTTAGGTTTTAGGGTAGGGTTAGGGTTAGGGGTTAGGGGTTTTTGTTTAGGGTTAGGGTTATTGTTAGTGTTAGGTTAGGCTTAGGGTTGGGGTTAGGGTTAGGGATGGGGTTAGGGTTAGGATTTGAGGCTTATTGTATGTTTAGGGTTATGGTTAGGGATAGTATTAGGTTTTAGGGTTTAGGGTTACGGTTGGGGTTATGGTTAGGGTTGGGTTTTGGATAGGGTTAGTGTTAGGGGCTAGGGGTTATGGTTTGGGGTTAGGGTTAGGGTTGGGGTTAGGGGTTAGGATTAGGGATAGGGTTAGGGTTATGGTTAGAGTTTAGGGTTAGCCTTAGGGTTATGGTTAGTGTTAGGGTTAGGGTTAGAGTTGGGTTTAGGGTCAGGGTCAGGGTCAGGGTTTAGGGTTAGGGTTAGCATTAGGGTTAGCGTTAGTGTTAGGTTTAGCATTAGGTTTAGGGTTAGGCTTAGGGTTAGGGGTTAGGGGTTAGTATTAGGGTCAGGGTTTAGGGTTAGGGTTAGGGTGAGGGTTAGGGATTAGGGTGAGGGTTAGGGGTTAGGGTTGGGGTTGGGGTTAGGGTTGGTGTTGGGGTTAGAGTTGGGATTGCGGTTGGTTTGTGGTTGGCATTGTGGTTCTAGTTAGGGTTGGGGTTGGTGTTAGGGTTAGGGTTGGCGTTTGGGTTAGGGTTAGGGTTAGGGTTGGGATTACGTTTAGGGTTGGGGTTAGGGTTAGGTTTAAGGTTGGAGTTAGGGTTTGGGTTATGGTTGGTCTTAGGGTTAGGGTTTAGGTTTCGGGTTAGGGTGGTTTAAGGTTAGGTTTAGGGTTAGTGGTTTTGGTTAGGGTTAGGAATAGGGTTAGCGGTTAGGGTTAGGTTTAGGGTTAGGTTTTAGGTTTAGCGTTACGGTTAGGCGGTTAGGGTTAGTGATAGAGTTAGGGATAGGGTTAGGTCAGGGTCCGGGTCAGGGTTTAGGGTTAGAGTTAGCGTTAGTGTTAGCGTTAGCTTTAGTGTTAGCGTTAGGGTTAGGGTTAGGGTTAGGGTTAGGGTTAGGTTCAGGGTTTAGGGTTAGGGTTAGGTTTAGGATTAGGGTTAGGGTTAGGGTTTTAGGGTTAGCGTTACGGTTGGGGTTAGTGATAGGTTTAGGGATAGGGTTAGGTCAGGGTCAGGGTCAGAGTTTAGGGTTAGGGTTAGCGTTAGTGTTAGCTTTAACTTTAGGGTTAGCGTTAGGGTTAGGGATAGGAAGGGTTAGGTTTAGGGGTTAGGTTAGTGTTAGGGTTAGGGTTAGGGTTTAGGGTTAGGGTTGGGGTTTGGGGTTAGGGATAGGGTTAGGTTTAGCATTAGGGTCCGAGATTGGGGTTAGGGTTCGGGTTGGGATTATGGTGGGGATTGGGGTTGTGGTTAGGTTTGGGATTGTGGTTGGGGCAAAGGTTAGGGTTAGGGTTGGTGTTAGGGACAGGGTTAAGGTTAGGGTTAGGTTTAGGAGTTAGGGTTAGGCTTAGGGTTTAGGTTTAGGGTTAGCTTTAATGTTGGGGTTAGGGTTAGGGGTTACAATTATGGTTAGGGTTAGGGGTTTGGTTATGGTAATGGTTAGGGTTTAGGGTTTGGTTTAGGGTTAGGGTTAGGGTTAGGGTTAGTGTTAGGGTTAGCATTAGCGTTAGCGTAGGATTAGCTTTAGGTTTAGTGTTATGTTTAGGGTTAGTGTTGAGGGTTAGTGTTAGTGTTAGGGTTAGGGGTTGAGGTTAGGGGTTGGGGTTAGGGTTAGGGTTAAGGGTTAGGGATAGGGTTAGGGTTAGAGTTAGGGTTGAGGTTGGGGTTAGGGTTGGGTTTGGGTTTAGGGCTGGGAATGGAGTTGGGGTTAGGTTTGGGATTGTGGTTGGGTTTAGGGTTGGGGTTGGGGTTAGAGTTAGGGTTGGTGTTAGGGTTAGGGTTAGGTTTGGGGTTAGAATTAGGCTTGGTGTTGGGGTTAGGGTTAGGGTTGGGGCTAGGGTTAGGGTTAGGCTTGGTGTTAGGGTTAGGGTTAGGTTTAGGGGTGAGTGTTAGGGTTACGGTTTAGGGATAGGGTTAGATTTAGGTTTAGGGTTATGATTAGGGTTAGGTTTAGTGTTTAGGGTTAGGGTTTGTGTTAGGGTTAGGGTTAGTGTTAGGGTCACGGTCAGGGTCAGGGTCAGGGTCAGGTACGGGTCAGGGTTTAGGGGTAGGTTTAGCATTAGGGTTAGCATTAGAGTTAGGGTTATCTTAGGGGTTAGTGTTAGGGGTTAGGGTTAGGGTTAGGGGTTAGGGTTGGGGTTAGGGTCAGGGGTTAGGGTTATGTTTAGGGTTAGTGTTAGGGTTAGGGTTAGGGTTAGGGTCAGGTTTAGGATCAGTGTCTGGGTCAGGGTCAGGGTTTAGGTTTAGGTTTAGTGTTAGTGTTAGGGTTAGGTTTAGGGTTAGGGTTAGCATTAGGGTTTAGTGTTAGTTTAGGGTTAGGGTTATTTTTAGGGTTAGTGGTTAGTGTTACTCTTATGGTTAGTTTAGGATTAGGGTTGGGTTAGGATTAGGGTTGGGATTTAGGGTTATTGTAGGCTTAGGGTTATGGTTAGGGATAGTGTTAGCTTTAGGGTTTAGGGTTAGGGTTAGTGTTGGGGTTTAGGGTTAGCCTTAGGGTTAGTGATAAGGTTAGGGTTAGGGTTAGGGGTTAGGGGTCAGGTTCAGGGTCAGGGTAAGGGTTTAGGGTTAGGTTTAGCATTAGAGTTAGCGTTAGCATTAGGGTTAGCGTTAGGGTTAGGGTTAGGCTTAGCGTTAGGGGATATTTTTAGGGTTAGGGTTAGGGTTAGGGATTAGGGTTAGGGTTAGTTTTCGGGTTGGGGTTAGGGTTGGAGTTGGGGTTAGGGTTGGGATTGCTGTTGGGTTTATGGTTGGGATTGTGGTTCTGGTTAGGGTTGGGGTTAGTTTTAGCGTTAGGGTTGGTATTAGGGTTAGGGTTAGGGTTTGGTTTAGGGTTAGGGTTAGGGTTAGCGTTGGGTTTAGGTTTAGGGTTAGGGTTAGGGTTAGAGGTTAGGGTTTTGTTTAGGGTTAGGATTAGGGTTAGTGGTTTTGGTTAGGGTTAGGGATAGGTTTAGCGGTTAGGGTTAGGGTTTAGGGTTAGGGTGTTAGTGTTAGTGTTGGGGTTTAGGGTTAACATTATGTTTATGGTTAGTGATAGGTTTAGGGATAGGGTTAGGTCAGGGTCAGGGTCATGGTTTAGGGTTAGGGTTAGCGTTAGTGTTAGCTTCAGCGTTAGGGTTAGCATTAGGGTTAGGGTTAGGTTTAGGTTTAGGGGTTAGGTTTAGTATTAGGGTTAGGGTTAGGGGTTAGGTTTAGCGTTAGCGTTAGGTGTTAAGCATAGGGTTAGGTTTAGGTTTAGGGTTGAGGTTGGGGTTTGGGTTGGAGTGGGGTTATGGTTGGGATAAGGGTTGTGGTTAGGGTTGGGATTGTGGTTGGAGTAAGGGTTAGGGTTGCTGTTAGAGTTAGGGCTAGGGTTAGGTTTAGGAGTTAGGGTTAGGGTTAGGGTTTAGAGTTAGAGTTAGAGTTAATGTTTGGGTTAGGGTTAAGGGTTAGGGTTAGGGTTAGGGATTTGATTACGGTTAGGGTTAGGGTTATGGTTTGGTTTAGGGTTAGGTTTAGGTTTAGGGTTAGTGTTAGGGTTATGGTTCAGGCTAGGAATAGGTTTAGGATTGGGCCTCGTGCTAGGGCTAGTGATAGGGCTAGGGCTGGGGCTAGGGTTACAGTTAGTGATTAGTTTTATGGTTGGGGTTAGGGTTAAGGTTATGGATAGGGTTGGGGTTTAGGGTTAGGGTTAGGGTTAGTATTAGGGTTAAGTTTGGGGTTAGGGATTTGGGTTAGGGGTTAGGGTTAGGGTTAGGGAAATAGTTTAGGCTTAGGATATGTGTTAGGTTTAAAGTTATGTTTAGGGTTAGAGTTAGGCCTAGGGCTAGTTTTAGGGTAGGTTTAGGGCAGGGTTCGCGTTGGGGTTAAGTTTAGGATTAAGGTTAGCATTACTATTAAGTTTATTGTTATACAGGGTTAGGTTTAGGGTTATGATTAGAATAGTGTTAGGAGTAGGGTTAGGGTAGGTTTAGGGGTTGTGGTTAGTGTTGGGGTTAGGGTTAGTGTTAGGGTTGGGTTAGGGTTAAGGTAAGGGTTAGTGTTTAGTGTTAGGGTTAGGGTTAGCGTTATGGTTTAGGGTTTAGGGATAGGGTTACGGTTATGGGTAGGGGTAGTGGTGCAGGTAGGTTTAGGGGTTGTGCTTAGGGTTAGGGATAAGGTTCCGGTTGGGTTGGGGGTAGAGGTAGAGGTAGGTTTAGGGTTAGGCTTATACGAGTTAGGGTTAGGGTTAGCGTTAGTGTTAGGGGTTTTAGTTAGGGTAAGGGTTAGTGGTTAGGGTTAGGGTTAGGATTAGGTGTTAGGTTTAGGGTTAGGGTTAGCTTTAGGGTTATGGTTAGGGTTAGTGTTAGGGTTTAGGGTTACAGTCAGTGTTAGGGTTAGGGTCACGGTCAGGGTCAGGGTCAGGGTCAGAGTCAGGATCAGGGTTTAGGGTTAGATTTAGCATTAGTGTTAGCATTAGGGTTAGGGTTAGGGTTAGCATAGCGGTTAGTGATACGGTTAGGGGTTCGGGTTAGAGTTAGGGTTAGTGGTTACGGTTAGTGTTAGGGTTAGGTTAGGGTGAGGTTTGGGGTTAGGGTTAGGGTTGGCGTTAGGGTTCGGGTTAGGTTTAGGATTTAGGATTATTGTGCGGTTAGGGTTACGGTTAGGGTTAGTGTTAGATTTTAGTGTTTGGGGTTAGGGTTAGGGATAGGGTTGGGGTTAGGGTTGGGGTTGTTGTTAGTTTTGAGGTTGGGGTTAGCATTGAGTTTGGGTTGGTTTTGGGTTGGGATTGTGGTTCTGTTTCGGATTGAGGTTGGGGTTAGGGTTAGGGTTGTTGTTAGGGTTAGGGTTAGGTTTGGGTTGGGGTTAGGGTTGGGATTAGGATTAGGGTTAGGGTTGGTGTTAGGGTTAGTGTTAGGGTTAGAGTTAGGGTTTGGTTTAGGGTTAGGGTTAGAGTTGCCGTTAGGGTTTGTTTTAGGGTTAGGGTTAGGGTTAGGGTTGGGTTTGGGGTTAGGGTTAGGGTGGGGTTTAGGGTCTGGGTTGGGGTTGGTGTTAGGTTTAGTTTTGGGGTTAAGTTTAGGGTTAGGGTTGGGTTATGGTTAGGTGTAAGTGTAGGGTTAGGGTTAGGGTTAGTGTTACGGTTAGGGGTTAGGGTTAGTATTAGGGTTAGTTGTGGGTATGGGATGTGTTGGGGTCAGGGTTAAGGTTAGTGCTATGGTTGGGTTAGGTTTTTGTTAGTGTTAGGGTTAGGGTTTAGTGTTAGTGCTAGGGATAGTGTTAGGGCTAGGGCTTAGAATAGGGTTAGGGTTAGGGTTAGACTTTTGGTTTAGGGTATGGTTTAGGATTATGGTTAGTGTTAGGGGTTAGGTTTAGTGTTAGGGTTAGAGTTATCGGATAGAGGTAGGGGTACGATTAGGGGAATGGGTTGAATTTAGTGTTAGGGTTAGGGTTTGGTTATGGTTAGGGTTAGGGTTAGGGGTTTATGGTTTACAGTTAGAGTTAGGGTTGGGTTTAGGGTTAGGGATGGATTTAGGGTTAGGGTTCAGAGTTAAGGTCAGGGTTAGATTTAGTGTTAGGGATTAGGGATAGGGGTAGAGGTATGGGTTGGGGTCATGTTTAGGGTTACCATTGTGTTGGGGTTAGGGTTAGGGTTAGGATTAGGTTCAGAAATATTGCCAGAGCTAGGGCTACGGGTAGGTGTATTGTTAGGGTTCAGGGTTACTGTTAGGTTTCGGATTTAATGTTAGGGTTAGGGTTAGGGATAGAGTTAGGCTTGGGTTAGGGTAAGGGTTTAGGGTTAGGGTTAGGGTTGGGTTTAGGGTATAGGGTTAGGGTCAGGTTTAGGTTTAGTGGTTATTGTTAGGGTTAGTGTTAGGATTAGGGGTTAGGGTTAAGGTTAGGGGTAGGTTTAGGGGTTGTCGTTAGGGTTAGGGTTAGGGTTAGTGTTGGTGTTGTTTTAGGGTTAAGTTTAATGTTTAGGTTTAGGGTAGGGTTAGGGTTTGGGTGTTTCGGGATAGGGTTAGGGTTGGAATAGTGTTAGAGATATAGCTTACGTTTAGGGTTAGTGTTAGAGTTCAGGGTTTAGGTTTAGGACTAGGGTTAATGTTAGGGTTAGCTTTAGGGTTGGGATAGTGTTATGGTTAGGTTAGGGGCCTGGGCTAGGGATATGGTTAGGGCTAGGGCTGGGGCTTGAGCAATGGCTAGGGTTAAGTTTAGGGTTAGGGATAGAGTTGGGTTAAGGGTTACGGTTGGATTAGGTTTGGGGTTAGTGTTTGGGTTTAGGGTTAGGGTTAGTGTTAGGATTTGGGTTTAGGGGTTAGGGTTAGTGTTAGAGGTAAGCTTAGGGGTTGAGTTTATGTTAGGTTTAGGGATAGGGTTAGGTTTGGGTTGGTGTTAAGTTTAGAGTTAGTGTTTAGTGTTAGGGTTAGAGTTAGGGTTAAGGTTTAGGGTTTAGGGATAGGGTTAGCTTTAATGTTAGGGTTAGTGATAGGAGTAGGGGTAGGGATAGAGGTGGTGGTTAAGGTTAGGATTAGTGTTAAGGTTAGGGTTGTGTTAGGGGTTGGGGTAAGGGTAGGTTGATGGGTAGTAGTAGGTTTAGGGTTAGGGTTAGACGAGTTAGGGCTAAGATTACAGTTAGGGTTACGGTTGGGGTTAGGGTTAGGGTTATGGGTAAGGTTTTGGGTTAGGATTAGGGTTAGTGTTAGGGTTTAAGTTTAGGGTTAGCATTTGAGTAACGGTTAGGTGTTAGGTTTATGGTTAGGTGTTAGGGTTAGGGATAGGGGTTGAGGTATGAGTAGGGGCATTGGTTGGGTATAGGGATAGGGTTAGGGTAAGTGTTAGGGTTAGGGTTTAGGGTTTAGGGTTAGGGTTTAGTGTTAGGGATAGGGTTAGGGTTGGGGCTACGGCTGGGGCTAGGGTTAGGATTATGGTTAGGGTTTAGGGTTAAGGTTAGGGTTAGGATTAGGGTTAGGGTTTAGGGTATTGTTAGGGGTTGGGGTTAGGGTTAGGGTCAGGGTTGGGATAAGGTTAGGGTTGGGGTTAGGGTTGGGATTTAAGTTTAGGGGTAGAGTTATGTTTAGGGTTAGTGTTGGGGTTGGGTCTGGGGCTGGGGCTAGGTTTAGGGCTGACTAGAGCTAGGGTTAGTGTTAGGATTGGGTGAGTTTTATGGTTAGGGTTAGGAGTAGGGGTAGGGTTGGGTTAGGGTTAAGTTTGGGGTTAGGGGTAGGGGTAGGGTTGGGTTAGGTTTAGGGTTAGGTGTAGGGGTAGCGGTAGGGTTAAAGCTATGTGTGGGTTAGGGTTGGGGTTATGGTTAGGGTTAGTGTTGGGTTGGGTTTAGGGGTTGGGTTTGGGGTTACGGTTAGGGGTTAGGGTTAGGGTTAGCGTTCGGGGTTAGAGTTAGGGTGAGGTTTTGGTTTAGGGTTAGGGTTAGGGTTAGGGTTAGTGATACTCTTGGGTTTAGGGTTAGAATAGCTTTGGGGTTAGGTTTGGGGTTAGGGTTAAAGTTAGGGTTGGGAGTTTTGGTTACGGTTGGGGTTGGGGTTAGGGGTAAGGGTTACAGTTAGGTTCAGGGTTGGGGTAGGGGTTGGGTTCAGGGTTTGGATTGGGGTTTGGGTTTGGGATTGTGGATGGGGTTAGGTTTGGGATTGGGGTAGGTGTTAGGGATGGGTTTGGGGTTGAGGTTAGGGTTGGGATTGCGGTTGGTGTTAGGGATGGGGTTTGGGTTAGGGTTAAGCTTGGGGTTAGGGTTAGGATTAGGGTTGGGTTTGGGGTTACGGTTAGGGTTGAGGTTGGTGTTATGGATAGGGTTGAGGTTGGAGTTAGGGTTAGGGTTGGTGTTAGGGTTAAGGTTAGGGTTAGGGTTAGGGTTTGGTTTAGGGTTAGGGTTGAGGTTTGGTTTAGGGTTAGGTTTAGGGTTAAGGTTAGGATTAGGATTAGGGTTTGGCTTAGGGTTAGGATTAGCGTTAGGGTTAGGGGTTTTGGTTAGCGTTAGGTTTAGGAGTTAGGGTTGGGGTTACGATTAGGATTAGGGCTTAGGTTTGGGGTTAGGGTTAGAGTTATGGTTTAGGATTAGGGTTAGGGTTAGGGTTGGTGTTAGGGTTAACGGTTAGCGTTATGGTTAGGGTTAGTGTTAGGGTTAGGGTTGGGTTTAGATTCAGGGTCACAGTCAGGGTTTAGGGTTAGGGTTAGCATTAGGGTTAGCGTTAGGGTTAGGGTTAGGGTTAGGTTTGGGGTTAGGGTTAGGGTTGGGGTTTGGGTTAGGGGTTGGGTTTAGGATTAGGATTAGGGTGGGAGTTAGGGTTGGGGTTAGGGTTAGGGTTAGGTTTAGGAATTAGGGTTAGGTTTAGTGTTAATGTTAGGGTTTAGGGTTAGGGTCATGTTTGGGGTTAGTGTTAGGGTTAAGGTTAGGGTTAGGTTCAGGGTCCCGGTCAGGGTTTAGGTTTAGGGTTAGCATTCTTGTGAGCGTTAGGGTTAGGGTTAGGGTTGGGGTTAGGATTAAGGTTAGGATTGGGGTTAGGGTTAGGGTTGGGGTTGGATTTAGGGGTTAGGGTTAATGTTAGGGTTACAGTTAGGGGTTAGGTTTAGGATTAGGGGTTAGGGATAGGGTTAGTGTTAGGGTTAGCTTGGGGTTGGGGTTAGGGTTGGGGTTGGGGTTGGGGTTAGGGTTGGGGTTGGTGTTGGGGTTGGGGTTGCGGTTAGGGTTAGGGTTAGGGTTAGGTTTAGTGATTTGGGTTAGGGTTACAGTTAGGGTTAGAGTTAGGGTTAGGGTTAGGGTTTGGGTTAGGGGTTTGGTTAGGGTTAGGGTTAGGGTTAGGGATTAGGATTAGGGTTAGGGTTAGGATTAGGGCTTAGCATTACGGTTGGGGTTAGGGTCAGGGTCATGGTTTACTGTTAGGGTTTTCGTTAGCGTTAGCATTAGCTTTTGTTAGCATTAGGGTTAGGGTTCGGGTTAAGGTTGGGGTTAGGGTTAGGGCTGGGGTTGGGTTTAGGGTTAGTGTTGGTGTTAGGGTTAGGTTTAGGTTTAGGGTTTGGTTTATGGTTGTGGTTAGGTTTAGGTTTAGGGTTTGGTTTAGGGTTAGGGTTACGGTTGGGGTTAGGGTTTGGTTTATGGTTAGCATTAGGATTAGGGTTAGGGGTTTTGGTTAGGGTTAGGGATAGGGTTAGCGGTTATGGTTAGGGTTAGTGTTTAGGATCAGAGTTAGTGTTAATGTTAGGGTTAGGGTTTAGTATTAGCGTTAGGGTTAGGGTTAGAGTTTAGGGTAAACGTTACGGTTGGGTTTAGTGTTAGGGTTGGGGTTAGGGTTTAGGGGTCAGGGTCACCGTCAGGGTTTGGGGTTAGGTTTAGCGTTAGGGTTAGCATTAGCATTAGGGTTAGGGTTAGGGTTAGGGTTAGGTTTAGGGGTTAGGGTTAGGGTTAGGGGTTAGGGTTAGGTTTGGGGTTGGGGTTGGTGTTAGGGTTGGGGTGGGGGTTAGGTTTGGAGTTGGGGTTGGGTTAGGGTTGGGATTGGGGTTTGGGGTTAGGGTTGGGTTTGGGGTTAGGTTTAAGGTTGGGGTTAGGGTTAGGGTTAGGGTTGGGGCTGGGGTTAGGTTTAGGTTTGGGTTTGGTTAGGTTTAGGGTTGGGGTTATGGTTAGGGTTAGGGGTTTTGATTAGTGTTATAGTTAGGGTTAGGGGTTAGGTTTAGGGTTTGGGTTAGTGTTTAGGGTTAACGTTAGGGTTAGGGTTAGGCTTAGGTTTAAATGTTAGTTTTAGTGTTAGGGTTAGGGTTAGGGGTTAGGATTAGGGTTAGGTGTAAGTGTTAGGGTTAGGGTTAGGGGTTAGGGGTAGGGTTAGGTTTTAGTGTTAGGGTTAGGGTTAGTGGTTAGGATTAATTTAATGGTTAGAGTTGGTATATGGGTTACGGTTAGGGTTAGGTGTTAGGGTTGGGGTTATGGTTGGGGTTGTGGTTAAGGTTAGGGTTAGGGTTAGCGTTACTCTTATTCTTTGGTTTAGAAGGGTTTAGGGTTAAGTTAAGGGTAAGGTTAGTGGTTAGGGTTAGGTTTAGGGTTGGGGTTGGTTTTAGGGTTGGGGTTGTGTTTAAGGTTGGGATTGGGGTTGGAGTTAGGGTTGGGATTGTGGTTGGGTTTAGGCTTTGGCTTGGAGTTAGGTTTAGGGTTGGGCTTGGGTTAGGGTTAGGGTTAGGGTTGGGGTTAGGGTTAAGGTTGGGGTTGGGGTTAGGTTTAGGGTTGGGGTTGTGGTTAGGTTTAGGTTTGCTGTTAGGGTTAGGGTTAGGG
Source organism: Nanger dama (assembly GCA_917880005.1). Classification (NCBI taxonomy): domain Eukaryota; kingdom Metazoa; phylum Chordata; class Mammalia; order Artiodactyla; family Bovidae; genus Nanger; species Nanger dama. The sequence continues at coordinate 149,462 of CAKJTW010000206.1, read as the reverse complement.
TTTGGTTTACCGTTAGGTTTAGGGTTAGGGTTAGGGTTTGGTTTAGGTTTAAGGTTATGGTTAGGTTTAAGTTTAGGGTTTGGTTTATGGTTAGGTTTAATATTAGGGTTAGGGGTTTTGTTTGGGTTTACGGTTAGCGGTAAGGGTTAGGGTTATTTTGGGGTTAGGGTTTAGGGTCAGGGTTAAGGTTAGTGTTCTTGTTATGGTTTAGGATTAGGGTTAGAGTTAGAGTTGGGGTTTAAGTTAAATGTTACGGTTAGGTTTAGTTTTGGGTTACGGTTAGGTTTAGGGTCTGGGTCATGGTCAGGGTTTAGGTTTAGGGTTAGCGTTAGGGTTAGCGTTAGCGTTAGGGTTAGGGTTAGGTTTAGGGGTTAGGGTTAACATTAGGGTTAGGGTTAGGGGTTAGGGTTAGGGTTGGGGGTTAGTGATAGGGTTAGGGTTAGGGTTGGGGTTGGGTTAGGGTTTGGGTTGGGGTTAGGGTTGGGATTGGGGATGGTGTTGGTGTTAGGATTGGTGTTGGGGTTAGTTTTGGGTTTGGGGTTAAGGTTAGGGTTGGGGTTAGGGTTGGGGTTAGGGTAAGGGTTGGGGTTCGGTTTAGGTTTAGTGATGGGGTTAATGTTAGGGGTTGGGTTTAGGGTTAAGGTTTAGGGTTAGGTTTAGGGGTAAGGGTTAGGGTTAGGTTTGGGATTGGGGTTAGGGTTAGGGTTAGGGTTAGCGTTACTCTTAGGTTTATTGTTAGAAGAGGTTTAGGGTTAGGGTTAGGGTTAGTGGTTAGGGTTAGGATTAGGGGTTAGGGTTAGGGTTAGGGTTGGACTGGGGTAGTGTTGGGGTGGGGTTAGGGTTGGGATTGTGTTTGGTGTTAGGGTTGGGGTTTGATGTTAGGGTTGGGATTGAATTTGGGGTTAACGTTACGGTTGGGGTTGGCTTTAGGTTTGGGGTTGGGGTTATGGTTAAGGTTAGGGTTGGTGTTAGGGTTAGGGTTAAGGTTAGGGTTTGGGTTAGGCTTAGGTTTAGGGTTTAGAGTTAGGGTTATGTTTAGGTAGAGGTTAAGTTTGGGGTAAGTGCTAGGGCTGGGGTTAGGGTTAGGTTTAGGGTTAGGTTTAGTGTTAGGGTTGGGTTGGGGTTAGGTGTAAGTGTAGGAGTAGGGTTAGGGTTAGTGTTACGGTTGGGGGTTAGGGTTAGTATTAGCTTTAGGGGTAGTGGTATGAGGATGGGTTGGGGTGAGTGTTAAAGTTAGTGCTATGGTTGGTTTAGGTTTGTTTTTAGGGTTAGATTTAGGGTTAGTGTTTGATTTGGGGCTAGAGATAGGGTTAGGGCTGGGCCTGTTGCTGGGGCTATGTTTGGGGCTTAGACTAGGGTTAGGGATAGGGTTAGACTTTTGAGTTAGGGTATGGTTTGGGTTTATGGTTAGTGTTAGGGGTTAGGGTTAGGGTTAGGGTTAGAGTTATTGGTTGGGAGTAGGGTTTACGGGTAGGGAATGGGCTGAAGTTAGTGTCAGGGTTTAGGGTTTGGTTACGGTTAGGGTTGGGTTAGGGTTTATGGTTTAGGGTTAGGGTTAGGGTTGGGTTTAAGGTTAGGGATGGAGTTAGGGTTAGGGTTCAGAGTTAAGGTTAGGGTTAGATTTAGGGTTAGGGATTAGTGATAGGCGTAGGGGTATGTGTTGTGTTACGTTTGGGTTTAGAGTTAGTGTTAGGATTTGGGTTTGGGTTTAGGGTTAGGGTTAGGGTTAGAGGCAAGGTTAGGGATTGTAGTTAGTGTTGGATTTAGGGATAGGGTTAGGTTTGGGTTAGTGTTAGGATTAGGGTTAGTGTTTAGTGTTACTGTTAGGGTTAGGGTTAGGGTTTAGGTTTTAAGGATAGTGTTACCTTTAATGTTAGGGTTAGTGTTCGGAATAGGGGTAGGGATAGGGGTGGTGGTTAAGGTTAAGATTAGTGTTAAAGTTTGGGTTGTGTTAGCGGTAGGGGTAATGGTAGGTAGATGGGAAGTAGTAGGTTATAGGGTTAGGGTTAGACGAGTTAGGGTTAAGATTAGGGATAGGGTTTCGGTTAGGGTTAGCGTTAAATGTAAGGTTTCGGGTTAGGGTTAGGGTTAGTGTTAGGGTTTAAGTTTAGGGATAGCGTTTGGGTTAGGGTAACGTGTTAGGTTTATGGTTAGGTGTTAGTGTTAGGGATAGGGGTAGAGGTATGGGTAGGGGCATTGGTTGGGATTAGCGATAGGGTTGGGGTTAGTGTTAGTGTTAGTGTTAGGACTAGGATTGGGGTCAGGGCTAGGGTCAGGGGTTGCGGTTGGGGGTTGGGGTTAGGGCTGGGGCTGGGGTTGGGGCTGGGGTCGGGGTTGGGGTTAGGGTTGGGGTTGGGGTTGGGGCTAGGGTTAGGGTTGGGGTTAGGGGTCAGGGTCAGGGGTTGGGGCTGGGGCTGGGGGTTGGGGTCAGGGCTAGGGCTGGGGTTAGGGTCAGGGTCAGGGGTCAGGGGTCAGGTTCAGGGGTTAGGGTCAGGGTCAGGGTCAGAGTCAGGGTCAGGGGTTAGGGTTGGGGTCAGGGGTCAGGGTCAGGATTAGGGTTACGGTTGGGGTTAGGGTTAGGGTTAGGGTTAGAGGTTAGGGTTAGGGTTAGGGTTGGGGCTAGGGTTAGGGTTAGGGTTAGGGTTAGAGGGTTAGGGGTTAGGGTTAGGGTTAGGGTTAGGGTTTAGGGTTAGGGTTAGGGGTTAGGGTTAGGGTTGCGGTTAGGGTTAGGGTTAGGGTTGGGGTTTAGGGTTTAAGGTTAGGGTTAGGGTTACGGTTAGGGTTTGGGTTAGGGTTAGGGTTAGGGTTAGGGTTTAGGTTTAGGGTTAGGGTTATGGTTGGGGTTGGGGCTGGGGTTTAGGGTTAGGGTTGTTAGGTTTAGGGTTGGGGTTAGGGTTGGGGTTGGGGTTAGGAGTTAGGGTTAGGGTTAGGGTTAGGGTTAGGTTTAGGATTAGGGTTAGGGTTAGGGTTAGTGTTAGGTTCAAGGTCACGGTCAGGGTTTAGGGTTAGGGTTAGCGTTAGGGGGGCGGTTATGGTTAGGGACTTTGGTTACTGTTAGGGTTAGGGTTAGGGTTTGGTTTAGGGTTAGGATTAGGGTTAGTGTTAGGGTTAGTGTTAGGGTTAGGGTTAGGGGTTAGGGTTAGGTTTAGGGTTAGGGATTAGGTTCAGGGTTATGGTTTAGGGTTAGGCTTAGGGTTGGGGTTAGGGTTGGGATTGGGTTTAGGGGTTTGCGGTTACGGTTATTGTTAAGGTTTGTGTTGGGGTTGGGTAGAAAGTTAGGGTTTGGGTTAGGGTTAATGGTTTTGGTTACTCTTAGGGTTAGGGAAAGGGTTTGGTTTGGGGTTAGTTTTGGGGTTATGATTCGGGCTAGGGATATGGTTAGGATTGGGGCTAGTGCTAGGGCTATGCATGGGGCTAGGGCTAGGATTAGGGTTTGTGATTAGTGTTATGGTTGGGGTTAGATTAAGGGTAGGCATAGGGTTAAGGGTTAGAGTAGGGTTAGGGTTGGGGTTAGGGTTAGGGTTAGGGTTGGTGTTAGTGTTAGGTTTAGCGTTAGGGTTAGGGTTATGGTTGGTTTGGTTTAGGGTTATGGTTAGGGTTAGGCTTAGGGTTAGGGTGAGGGTTGGTTTAGGGTTAGGGTTAGGGTTAGTGTTAGGGTTAGTGATTTTGGTTAGGGTTATGGTTAGGGATAGGGGTTACGGTTATTGTTATGGTTAGGTTTTAAGATTAGGGTTGGGGTTAGGGTTAGGGTTACGGTTTAGGGTTAGGGATTGGGTTACGGTTAGGGTTTAGGGTTAGCGTTACGGTTAGGGTTAGTTTTAGGGTTAGGGTAAGGGTTGGGGTCAGGGTCAGTGTCAGGGTTTAGGGTTAGGGTTAGCGTTAGGGTTAGCCTTAGCGTTACGATTCGCGTTAGAGTTAGGTTTAGGGTCAGATTTAAGTTTAGGGTTAGGGTTTGGGTTAGGGTTGGGGTTAGGGTTAGTGTTACTCTTATGTTTTGGGTTAGAAGAGGTTTGGTTTTAGGGTTAGGGTTGGGGTTGGGGCTTAGGATTGGTTTCAGGGTTAACGTCAGGGTCCTGGTCAGGGTTTAGGGTTAGGGTTAGCATTAGGGTTGGATTAGCGTTACGGTTGGCGTTAGGTTTAGTGTTAGGCTTAGGGTTAGGTGTTAGGGTTAGTGTAAATGTTAGGGTTAGGTGTTAGGGTTAGGGTTAGTGGTAAGGGGCCGGGTTAGTGTTAGGGATTAGGGTTTGTGTTAGTGGTAGGGGTAGGGTTAGGGTTAGGGTTTAGCGTTAGGGTTAGGGTTAGGGTTTAGGGTTAGGGTTAAGGTTAGTGGTTAGGATTAGGTTTAGGTTGGGGTTGGGTTAGAGTTTAAGGTTAGGTTTAGGCGTTAGGGTTAGGGTTAAGATTAGGTTTGGGGTTAGGGTTAGGGTTAGTGTTAGGGTTAGCGTTACTCTTAGGTTTTGGGTTAGAAGAGGTTTAGTGTTAGGGTTAGGATTAGGTATAGGGTTTGGTTAGGGTTAGGGTTAGGGTTAGGTTTGGGGTTAGGATTTGGTTTATGGTTAGGGTTACTATTAGGGTTAGGGGTGTGGTTAGTGTTAGGGATAGGGTTAGCGGTTAGGGTTATCATTAGGGTTAGGGTTTAGGGTCAGGGGTAGGGTTAGCTTTATGGTTGGGGTTTAAGATTAGGATTAGGGTTAGTGTTTGGGTTTAGGGTAAACTTTACGGTTAGGTTTAGTGTTAGGTTTGAGGCTTAGGTTTGGGGTCAGCGTCAGGGTCAGGGTTTAGGGTTTAGGGTTAGCGCTAGGGTTGGTTTTAGCATTATGATTAGCGTTAGGGTAAGGGATAGGTTTGGGTTTAGGGGTTAGGGTTAGTGTTAGGGTTAGGGTTAAGGGTTTGGGTTAGGGTTAAGATTTGGGGTTATGGATAGTGTTAGGGTTAGGGTTAGGGTTGGGTTGGGGTTGGGGTTGGGTTTGGGGTTAGTGTTGGGATTGGGGTTTGGGTTAGGGTTGGTTTTGGGTTTAGGGTTAGGGTTGGGATTGGTTTTAGGGTTAGGTTTGGTGTTAGGATTAGGGGTTAGGGTAAGTGTTAGGGTTAATGTAGTGTTAAGGTTGGGGTTAGAGTTAGGAATGGGGTTATTGTGGGGTTTAAGTCTAGGCTAGGGTTAGGATTTGGGGTTATGTGGGGTTAGGGTTAGGGTTAGTGTTAGGTTTTAGGGTTTAGGGTTAGGGGTAGGGGTTTTGGATAGGTTTAGGGTTGGGGTTAGGGGTTAGGTTTGGGGTTTGGGTTGGGATTTAGGTTTAGCATTATGGTTGGGTTTAGGGTTAGTTTAGGGTTAAGGTTAGAGTTGAGTTTAGGGTTAGGGTTAGAGTTAGGGTTAGCGTTACTCTTAGGTTTTGTGTTAGAAGGGTTTAGCTTTAAGGTTGGGGTTGGGGTTAGGGGTTAGGGTTAGTGTTAGGGTTAGGGTTGGGGTTGGGGTTAGGTTTGGGATTAGAGTAAGGGTTAGCGTTACTCTTAGGTTTTTGATTAGAAGAGGTTTAGGGTTAGGGTTAGGGTTAGGGGTTTGGGTTAGGGTTAGGGTTAGGGTTACAGGTTATGTTTAGGGATTGAGTTAGGGTTTAGGGTTAGCGTTAGGGTTAGGGTTAGGATTAGGGTTAGTGTCAGTGTCAGGGTCAGGGTTTGGGGTTAGGGTTAGCGTTAGGGTTAGGGTTAGGGTTAGGGATTTTGGTTACAGTTAGGGTTAGGGTTAGGGTTAGGGTTAGCATTAGGGTTAGGGTTAGGGATTTTGGTTACCGTTAGGGTTAGGGTTAGTTTTTGGTTTAGGGTTAGGATAAGGGTTAGGGTTAGGGTTAGTGTTAGGGTTTTGGTTCGGGCTAGAGATATTTTTAGGATTAGATCGAGTGCTAGGGCTAGGGATAGGGCTAGGGCTGGGGCTTGGATTTGGGTTAGTGTTTAGTGTTATGGTTGGGGTTCGAGTTAAGGGTAGGGATAGGGTTAGGGTTAGGGTTAGAGTTGGGGTTAGGATTAGAGTTAGGGTTGGTGTTAGGGTTAGTGTTAGGGTTTGGTTTAGGGTTAGTTTTAGGATTAGTTTTAGAGTTTGGTTTAGGGTTAAGGTTAGGGTTAGGGTTAGTTTTAGGGTTAGGGTTTGGTTTATGGTTAGGGTTAGGATTAGGGTTAGGGGTTTGGTTAGGGTTAGGGATAGGGTTAGCAGTTACGGTTAGCGTTAGAGTAGCGTTTAGGGTCAGGGGTTACGGTTAGCTTTAGGGTTAGTGTTTAGGATTAGGGTTAGGGTTAGTGTCTGGGTTTAGGGTAAACTTTACGGTTGGGTTTTGTGTTAGTGTAGGGTTAGGTTTAGGGTCAGGGTCAGGGTAGGGTTTAGGGTTAGTGTTAGCGTTAGAGTTAGTTTTATCGTTAGGGTTAGCGTTAGGGTAACGGTTGAGGATAGGTTTAGGGGTTAGGGTTAGTGTTAGCGTTAGGTTTAAGGGTTAGGGTTAGGGGTTAGGTTTAGGGCTTAGGGATAGATTTATGGTTAGTGTAGGGTTGGGTTGGGGTTAGGGTTGGGGTTGGTGTTAGTGTTGGGTTTGGGGATGGTGTTAGGGTTGGTTTTGGGGTTAGGGTTAGGGTTGGGATTGGTTTAAGGGTTAGGGTTGGTGTTAGGGTTAGGGGTTAGGGTAAGTGTTAGGGATAATTTAGTGTTAGGGTTGGGGGTTAGATTTACGGATGGGTTTAGGGTGCGGTTTAGGGTTAGGATAGGGTCAGGATCAGGGTTATGTAGGGTTAGGGTTATGGTTAGGGTTCGTGTTGGGTTTTAGGTTTTAGTGTTAGGGTTAGGGGTTTTCGTTAGGGTTAGGGTTAGGGTAGGGGTTAGGCTTAGGGTTTGGGTTAGGGTTTACGGTTAGGGTTAGGGTTAGGGTTAGTGTTAAGGTTAGGATTAGGTTTGGGGTTGGGGTTAGGGTTAGGGTTAGGGTTAGTGTTACTCTTAGGTTTTGGGTTAGAAGAGGTTCAGGTTTAGGGTTATAGTTAGGGTTAGGGTTTAGGGTTAGTCTTAGGGTTAGGGTTGGGGTTGGGTTAGGGTTGGTGTTGGGGTTAGGCTTGGTGTTGGTATTGTGGTTGTGGTTAGGGTTTGGGCTGGGGTTAGGTTTAGGGTATGAGTTAGGTTTAGGGTTAGGGTTAGGGTTGGGGTTAGGGTTTAGGATTAGTGTTAGGGTAAGGGATAGGATTAGGGTTTAGGATTAGGGTTAGGGTTAGTGTTAGGGTTATGGTTTAGGGTTTGTTTTACGGTTGGGGTTTAGGGTTAGGCTCAAGGTCACGGTCAGGGTTTAGGATTAGGGTTAGCGTTAGGGTTAGGATTAGTGTTATTTTTAGGTTTATGGCTGGAGTTAGGTTTAGGGTTAGGGTTAGGTTTAGGTTTAGGGGTTAGGGTATGGGGTTACTGTTAAGGTTAGTGTTAGGGTTGGGTAAAGGTTAAGGTTTGTGTTAGGGTTAGGGGTTTTGGTTAGTGTTAGGGTTAGGGTTAGGGTTTGGTTTAGGGTTAGGGTTCGGGTTAGTTTTGGGGTTATGGTTCGGACTAGGGATATGTTTAGGATTAGGGCTAGTGCTAGGGCTATGGATAGGGCTGGGACTAGGATTTAGGTTAGTGATTAGTGTTATGGTTAGGGTTAGTTAAAGGTTATGGATAGGGTTAGGGGTTAGGGTTAGGGTTGGGGTTAGGGTTAGGGTTGGGGTTAGGGTTAGGGTTAGGGTTGGTGTTAGTATTAGAGTTAGTGTTAGGGTTAGGGTTATGGTTGCTTTGGTTTAGTTTAGGGTTAGGGTTAGGCTTAGGGTCAGGGTTAGGGGTTGGTATAGGGTTAAGTTTTGGGTTAGGGTTAATTGTTTTGGTTAGGGTTATTGTTAGGTTTTGGGGTTATGGTTGGGGTTATGGTTAGGGTTGGGGTTAGTGTTAGTGTTACGGTTTAAGATTAGGGATTGGGTTACGGTTGGGGTTAGTGTAAGGGTTAGGGTTACGGTAGGGTCAGGGTCAGGGTCAGGGTTTAGGGTTAGGGTTAGCGTTAGCGTTAGGATTCGCTTTAGAGTTAGGGTTAGTGTTAGGTTTAGGTTTGGGGTTAGGGTTAGGGTTAGGGTTACTCTTATGTTTTGGGTTAAAAGGCTTAGGTTTAGGATTAAGGTAATGGTTAGGGGTTAGGGTTAGTTTTAGGGTTAGATTCACGGTCCTGGTCAGGGTTTAGGGTTAGGGTTAGCATTAGCATTAGGGTTCGTGTTAGGTTTAGGGTTGAGGCTTAGGGTTAGGTGTTACGGTTTGTGTTAGGTTTAGGGTTAGGGTTAGGTTTAGGGTTGGGGATAGGGTTAGGGTTAGGGTTAGTGTTACCCTTAGGTTTGGGTTAGAAAGGTGCAGGTTTAGTGTTACGGTTGGGGTTAGAGGTTAGGGTTAGTCTTAGGGTTAGGATTGGGGTTGTGGTTAGGGTTGGGATTGGGGTTGGGGTAGTGTTGGGATTGTGGTTGTGGTTAGGGTTTGGGTTGGGGTTAGGGTTAGGGTTGGAGTTAGGTTTAGGTTAGGGTTATGGTTGGGGTTAGGGTTTAGGATTAGGGTTAGATTTAGTGTTAGGGTTATGGTTTAGGGTTAGCTTTACAGTTAGGGTTATTGTTAGGGTTAGGTTTAGGGTTGGTTCAAAGTCTCGGTCAGGGTTTAGGGTTAGGGTTAGCGTTAGGGTTAGGATTAGCGTTAGGTTTAGGGTTAGGGTTGGAGTTAGGTTTGGGGTTAGGGTTAGGGTTGGGGTTAGGATTTAGGATTAGTGTTAGGGTAAGGGTTAGGATTAGGGTTTAGGATTAGGTTAGGGTTAGTGTTGGGGTTATGGTTTAGAGTTTGTTTTACGGTTGGGGTTAGTGTTAGTGTTAGGGTTAGGGTTAGGCTCAAGGTCATGGTCAGGGTTTAGGATTAGGGTTAGCGTTAGGGTTAGGGTTAGCATTAATTTTAGGTTTAGGGCTGGAGTTAGGTTTAGGGTTAGGGTTAGGTTTAGGTTTAGGGTTTAGGGTTTAGGGTTACTGTTAAGGTTAGTGTTGGGGTTGGGTAAAGGTTAGGGTTTGTGTTAGGGTTAGGGGTTTTGGTTACTGTTAGGGTTAAGTTTGGGGGTTGGTTTAGGGTTAGGGTTCGGGTTAGTTTTAGGGTTATGATTCGGGCTAGGGATATGTTTAGAATTAGGGCTAGTGCTAGGGTTATGGATAGGGCTAGGACTAGGATTAGGGTTAGTGATTTGTTATGGTTAGGGTTAGTTTAATGGTATGGATAGGGTTGGGGGTTGGGGTTGGGGTGGGGGTTAGGGTTAGGGTTAGGGTTGATGTTAGTGTTAGAGTTAGCATTAGGGTTAGAGTTATGGTTGCTTTGGTTTAGGGTTAGGGTTTGGCTTAGGCTTAGGGTTAGGGTTAGGGGTTGGTTTAGGGTTAGGTTTTGGGTTAGGGTTAGTGGTTTTGGTTAGGGTTATGGTTAGGTTTTGGGGTTACGGTTGGGGTTATGGTTGGGGTTTAAGGTTAAGGTTGGGGTTAGTGTTAGTGTTATGGTTTAGGATTAGGGATTGTGTTACGTTTAGGGTTTAGGTTTAGCGTTACGTTTGGGGTTAGTGTAAAGGTTAGTGTTACGGTAGGGTCAGGGTCAGGGTCAGGTTTTAGTGTTGGGGTTAGCGTTAGCGTTAGGGTTTAGGGTTAGGGTTAGTGTTATCTTATGTTTTGGGTTAGAAGAGGTTTAGGTTTGGGGTGAGGTTAAGGGTTAGGGATTAGGGTTAGTTTTAGGGTTAGAGTCACGGTCCTGGTCAGGGTTTGGGGTTAGGTTTAGCATTAGCACTGGGGTTAGTGTTAGGTTTGGGGTTAGGCTTAGGGTTGGGTGTTGGGGTTGGTGTTAGGTTTGGGGTTAGGGTTAGGTTTAGGGTTGGGGTTGGGGTTAGGGTTAGGGTTAGTGTTACTCTTAGGTTTTGGGTTAGAAAAGTGCAGGTTTAGGGTTACGTTTAGGGTTAGGGGTTAGGGTTAGTCTTAGGGTTAGGATTGGGGTTGTGGTTATGGTTGGGGTTGGGGTTAGGGTTGGGATTGGGGTTGGGGTAGTTTTGGGATTATGGTTGTGGTTAGGGTTTGGGTTGGGGTTAGGGTTAGGGTTGGAGTTAGGTTTAGGTTTGGGGTTATGGTTGGGGTTAGGGTTTAGGATAAGGGTTAGATTTAGTGTTAGGGTTATGGTTTAGGGTTAGGGTTAGTGTTAGGGTTAGATGTTAGGGTTAGTGTTAAGGTTAGTGTTGAGTTTGGGGTTAGGGTTGGGATTGGGGTTGGGGTTAAGGTTTGGGTTGTGGTTAGGGTTAGGGTTGGGGTTAGGTTTAGGGGTAGGGTTAGGGTTGGGGTTAGGGTTTAGGGTTAGGGTTTAGGTTTTAGGATTAGGGTTAGGGTTAGTGTTAGGGTTATGGTTTAGGGTTAGCTTTACGGTTGGGGTTAGTGTTAGGGTTAGGTTTATGATTAGGTTCAAGGTCACGGTCAGGGTTTAGGGTTAGGGTTAGCATTAGGGTTAGGGATTTTGGTTACTGTTAGGGTTAGGGTTGGGGTATTTTAGGGTTACGATTAGGGTTAGGGTTAGGGTTAGTGTTAGGGTTTTGGTTCGGGCTAGGGATATGTTTTGAATTAGATCGAGTGCTAGGGCTAGGGCTAGGGCTAGGGCTAGGGCTAGGATTAGGGTTAGTGTTTAGTGTTATGGTTGGGGTTCGAGTTAAGGGTAGGGATAGGGTTAGGGTTGGGGTTAGAGTTGGGGTTAGGATTAGAGTTAGGGTTGGTGTTAGGGTCAGTGAAGGGTTTGGTTTAGGGTTAGTGTTAGGATTAGGTTTGGGGTTTGGTTTAGGGTTAAGGTTAGGGTTAGGGTTAGTTTTAGGGTTAGGGTTTGGTTTATGGTTAGGGTTAGGATTAGGGTTAGGGGTTTGGTTAGGGTTAAGGATAGGGTTAGCGGTTACGGTTAGCGTTGGGTAGGGTTTAGGGTCAGGGTCAGGGTTAGCTTTAGGGTTAGGGTTTACGATTAGGGTCAGGGTTAGTGTCTGGGTTTAGGGTAAACTTTACAGTTAGGTTTTGTGTTAAGGTAGGATTAGGTTTAGGGTCTGGGTCAGGGTAGGGTTTCGGGTTAGTGTTAGCGTTAGAGTTAGTTTTATCGTTAGGGTTAGCGTTAGGGTATGGGTTGAGGTTAGGTTTAGGGGTTGGGGTTAGTGTTACCATTAGGGTTAGGGGTTAGGGTTAGGGTTAGGTTTGGGGGTTAGGGATAGGGTTAGGGTTAGGGTTAGGGTTGGGTTGGGGTTGGGGTTAGGGTTGGGGTTGGTGTTAGTGTTGGGTTTGGGGATGGTGTTAGGGTTGGTTTTGGGGTTAGGGTTAGGATTGGGATTGGTTTTAGGGTTAGGGTTGGTGTTAGGGTTAGGGTTGTTGTTAGGGTAAGTGTTAGGGAAAATTTAGTGTTAGGGTTGGGGTTAGATTTACGGATGGGTTTAGGGTGTGGTTTAGGGTTAGGATACGGTCAGGATTCAGGGTTATGTAGGGTTAGGGTTATGGTTGGGGTTCGTGTTAGGTTTTAGTTTTTAGGGTTAGGGTTAGGGGTTTTCGTTAGGGTTAGGGTTAGGGTTAGGGGGTTAGGTTTAGGTTTTGGGTTGGGGTTTAAGGTTAGCGTTAGGGTTAGGGTTAGGGTTAGTGTTAAGGTTAGGGTTTGGTTTGGGGTTGGGGTTGGGGTTAGGGTTAGGGTTAGTGTTACTCTTAGGTTTTGGGTTAGAAGAGTGTTCAGGTTTAGGGTTACAGTTAGGGTTAGGGGTTAGGGTTAGTCTTAGGGTTAGGGTTGGGGGTTGGGATAAGGGTTGGTGTTGGGGTTAGGGTTGGGATTGGGGTTGGGGTAATGTTGGAATTGTGGTTGTGGTTACGGTTTGGGCTGGGATTAGGTTTAGGGTTGGAGTTAGGTTTAGGGTTAGGGTTGGGGTTGGGGTTAGGGTTTAGGATTAGGGTTAGGGTTAGTGTTAGGTTTATGGTTTAGGGTTTGTTTTAAGGTTAGGGTTAGTGTTAGGGTTAGGGTTAGGGTTAGGCTCAAGGTCACGGTCGGGCTTTAGGATTAGGGTTAGCGTTAGGGTTTGGGTTTTCGTTATTTTTAAGTTTAGGGCTGGAGTTAGGTTTAGGGTTAGGGTTAGGTTTAGGTTAGGGGGTTAGGGTTTAGGGTTACTGTTAAGGTTAGTGTTAGGGTTGGGTAAAGGTTAGGGTTTGTGTTAGGGTTAGGGGTTTTGGTTACTGTTAGGGTTAGGATTAGGGTTTGGTTTAGGGTTAGGGTTCGGGTTAGTTATGGGGTTATGGTTCAGGCTAGGGATATGTTTAGGATTGGGGCTAGTGCTAGGGCTATGGATAGGGATAGGACTAGGATTAGGGTTAGTGATTAGTGTTATCGTTAGGGTTAGTTTAAGGGTATGGATAGGGTTGGGGTTTGGGGTTAAGGTTGGGTTTAGGGTTAGGGTTAGGGTTGTGTTCAGGGTTTAGGAATAGGGATAGGTTTAGGTTTGGGGCTAGGGAGAGAGTTGGGGCTACAGTAATTGCTAGGGCTAGGGCTGGGGTTGGTGTGGGGTTGGGGTTCAGGGTTGGGGTTATAGTTAGGTTTAGGGTTAGGGTAGTGTTAGGGTTGGGGTGGGGTTGGAGTTAGGGTTGGGGTTGGGGTTACTGTTACGCTAAATTTTAGGTTTAGAAGAGGTTTTGGTTTATTGTTAGCGTTAGAAAAGGGTTAGGGTTAGGTTAGGGTATTAGGGTGAGGGTTAGGTTGGGGCTAGGGTTTAGGGTTAGGGTTAGGGTTATTGTTCAGGTTAAGGTTTAGGGTTAGCGTTGGGGTTAGGGGTTAGGGGTAGGGGTAGGTGTATTGGTATAGGATGGAGTTAGGGTTAGGGTTAGCATTGTGTTGGGGTTAGTGTTGGGGTTAGGGTTTAGGGTTTAGGGTTAGGGTTAGGATAGGTTTAGGGTTAGGGATAGTGTTAGTGTTAGAGTTAGGGTTAGTTGTAGGGGTAGGTTTAGGGGTTGTGGTTAGGGTTAGGGATAGGATTTGGGGTTAGGGTTAGGGTTTAGGGTTAGGGTTAGGGTTGGGTTTAATGTTAGGGTTAGGGTTAGTTTAGGGTTAGTTTTAGGGGTAGGGTTTACGATTTGGGGTTACGGTTAGTGTTAGGGTTAGGATTAGGGTTAGTGCTAGTATTGGTGGTTACGATTACTGTTAGCGTTATAGTTGGGGTTGTGTTAGCATTAGGATTAGGGCTAGTGTTTAGAGTTACGGTTAGGGTTGGGATAAGGGTTTAGGTATAGGGTTAGGGTTAGGGTTGGTTTAGGGTGAGTGTTAGGGGTAGGGTTTAGGGTTTAGGGTTAGGGTTAGGGTTAAAGGGTTAGTGTTAGTATTGGTGGTTACGGTTACTGTTAGCGTTAGGGTTAGGGTTGTGTTAGCATTAGGGTTAGGGTTAGTGTTTAGAGTTAGGGTTGGGGTTAGAGTTTGGGGTTTAGGGATAGGGTTAAGGTTGTGTTAGGGTTAGAGTTACGGGTAGGGTAGCGGTAGGGGAGTGCGGTTTGGGTGTAGTGTTAGGGTTAGGGTGAGGTATAGGGTTGGGTTAGGTTTAAGGTTAGGGTATAAGGTTTGGGTTTTGGGTTGGGGTTACGGTTTTGTGTTTAGGATTAGAGATAGGTTAGAGTTAAGGTTGGGGCTAGGGTTGGGGTTGGGGCAGGGGCTGGTGCTAAGGCTGGGGCTACGGCTGGGTCTGAGGATAGGTTTGGGGTTAGTGTTCAGGGGTTGGGGTGAGGGTTACTGTTTGGTGTTGGGGTTGGGTTAGGGGTTGGGTTTGGGTTTGGGGCTATGGCTGGGGTTGGGGCTGGGGCTGGTGCTGGGGCTGGGGGTTACGGCTGGGGCTAGGATTGGGGTAAGGTTTGGTGTTTAGTGTTACGGTTGGGGTTAGGATGAGGGTTAGGTTTTTATGGTTTAGGGTTATTGTTAGGGTTGGGGTTGGGGTTAGGGCAGTTTTAGATTTGGGGTTAGAGTTTGGTGTTAGTGTTAGTGTTAGAGTTTAGGGGTCAGGGGTTAGGATTAGCGTTAGTGTTAGGGTTACCCTTATGGTTAAAAGTTAGGTTTAGGGTTAGGGTTAAAGTTATGGTTAGGGTTATGGTTGGGTTTAGGGTTGGGGTGAGGGTGAGGGATAAGTTTGGGGTTAGAGTTAGTGTTAGGGTTATCATTAGGGTTGAGTTAGGGTTAGGGTTGTGGTTGGGGTTAGGGTTAGGTTTAGGGTTAGGGTTAGATTTGGGGTTAGGGTAGGTTTAGTTTTAGTGTTGGGGTTGGGGTTAGGGATAGGATTAGGGTTAGCATGACTGTTAGGGTTAGGGGTAGAAGAGGTTTAGGTTTGGGGTTACAGTTAGAATAGGGTTAGGGTTAGGGTTAGGGTTAGTGTGCGGTTAAGGTTGGGGTTGGGGTTGGGTTTAGATTTGGGGTTCGGGCTGGCGTTACACTTGGGGTAAGGGTAACAGAGGTACAGTTTAAGGTTAGGGTTTGGGTTGGGGTTAGGTATAGGGGTAGGGTTAGTGTTAAGATTGGGTTAGGGTTAGTGTTAGGGTTTGGGGTTTATGGTTAGGTTTGGGGTTGGGTTAAGGGGTAGGGTAAGAGGTTGTGGTTAGTTTTAAAGTTAGGTTAGTGTTAGGGTTAGGGTGTGGGGTTTGGGGTTGGGTTTAGGGAAAGGGTGTAGAGTTTAAGTTTACGGATAGGGTTAGGGTTAGGTTTGGGTTTGGGGTTTAGGGTTATGGTTATGGTTAGGGTTATGGTTAGGGTTTGCAATAGGGTTAGAGTTTGGGGTTGGGGTTAGGGTTTAGAGATTGTGCATAGTGTGAGGGTTACGGTTACTGTTAGGATTAGGGTTTGGGGTTGTGGTTGGGGTTGGGTTAAGGGTTAGGGTTGGGTTAGTGTTAGAGATGTGGTAGGTGTTGGGTAGGGTTGGGTTTAGGGTTAGGGTTAGGAATAGGGTTAGGTTTAAGGTTAGGATTAGGGGTAGGGTTAGGTTTAAGATTTGGGTTAAGGTTAGGGTTACAGTTAGGGTTAGGGGTTAGGGTTAGGGTTAAGGATTAGGGTTAAGGTAAAGTTTAGGGTTAGTGTAGGTTTAGGTTTAGTGTTGGGGTTGGTGTTAGAGATAGGATTAGTTTTAGTGTTACTGTTAGAGTTAGGTATAGAAAAGTTTTAGGTTTGGGGTTACGGTTAGAATAGGGTTAGGGTTAGGGTTAAAGTACGGTTGGGGTTAGGGTTGGGGATGGGGTTGGGGTTGGGGTTAGGGTTAGCGTTACACTTAGGGTAAGGCTGAAGAGGTTCGGTTTTCGGTTAGGGTTAGGGTTTGGGTTACGATTAGGGGTAGGAGTAGGGGTAGGGTTAGTGTTAGGATTGGGTTGGGGTTAGGGTTTAGTGTTTATTGTTAGGGTTACGGTTAGGGTTAGGTTAGGGGTGTTGGTTGGGGTTAAGTTTAGGATTAGGGGTAGGGTTAAACTTTTGGTTAGGGTGAGGGTTAGGATTAGGGGTAGGGTCAGAGGTTGTGGTTAGGTTTAGTGTTAGTGTTAGGCGTACGGTTGGGGTTGGGGGTTAGGTTTAGGTTTAGGGTAGGTTTAGAGTTGGGGTGGGATTCGGGTTAGGGTTAGGTTTAGGGTTAACGTTGCTGTTCGGTTAGGTTTAGAAGAGGTTTGGGTTTAGAGTTAAGGTTAGAATAGGGTTAAGGTTAGGTTTATGGTATTAAGGTTATGGTTGGGGTTTAGGATTTAGGGTTAATGTTGGTTTAGGGTTAGGATTACGGTTTAGGGTTCAGGTTAGGGTTCCGGTTGGGGTTAGGGTTAGGTTTAGCGTTACTGTTAGGGTTAGAAGAAGTTTCGGTTAGTGTTAGGGTTAGGGTTGGGGTTTGGTTTTAGGGTTAGGGTTGGGTTAAGTTTAGGGTATTAAGTTTACGGTTGGGGTTGAGGATACAGGTTTAGGGTTAGGGTTGTTTTAGGTTTAGGGTTGGGGTTGGGGTAGAGTGTTTGGGGTCCGAGTTGGGGCTGGGGCTGGGGTTAGTGCTAAGGCTGGGGCTAGGCCTGGGGTTATAGTTAGGATTAGGATTAGGGTTAGGTTAGGGTTAGGGTTAGGATTATGTGTTGTGGTTAGTATTAGGGTGGGTTAGGGTTAGGGTTGTTTAGCATTAGGGTTAAGGTTAGTGTTTAGGGTTAGGGTTAGGGTTAGGGTTGGGTTAAGAGTTTAGGGATAGGGTTAGGGTTAGGGTTAGGGTTGGTTTAGGATTAGTGTTAGGGGGTAGGGTTTGGGGTTTAGGATTAGTGTTAGGGTTAGGGTTAGTTTTAGTACTGGTGGTTACGGTTACTGTTAGCATTAGGGTTAGGGTTGTGTTAGCATTAGGGTTAGGGTTAGTGTTTAGAGTTAGGGTTAGGGTTGGGGTTTAGGGTTGGCGTTAGGTGAGGGTTGGGGCTATGGCTAGTGTTACATCTGGGCCTAGTGCTGGGGCTGGGGCTAGGATGAGGGTAAGATTTGGAGTTTGGGGTTAGGGTTGGGGTTAAGATTATGGTTGGGTTTTTAGGGTTTAGGGTTAGTGTTAGGGTTAACTTTTAGGGTTTAGGCTTAGAGTTATGGTTCAGGTTAGGGATAGGGCTAGGGATAGGGTTGGGGCTAGGGTTGGGGTTAGGTTTAGGGTTTGGGGTTATGTGTAGGGGTAGGGGTAGGGGAAGTGGTATGGCTAGGGGTTAGGGTTAGTTTTGGGTTAGGGCTGGGTTGGGGTTATGTTGAGGTTGGGGTTTGGGGTTTAGGGTTAGGGTTAGGGTTAGAGTTAGGGTTGGTTTAGGGCTAGGCATAGGGGTTAGAGCAAGGGATAGTGCTAGGGCTAAGTTTGGGGTTAGGGTTAAGTTTGGGGTTAGGTTTAGGGGTAGGGGTAGGATTAGGACTTCTGGTTAGGTTTAGGTTTAGGATGATGTTTGGATTAGGGTTGGGGTTAGGGTATATAGTTTAGGGTTAAGGTTAGTGTTAGGGTTAGGGTTTAGGGTTAGGGTTGGGTTTAGGTTTAGGATTTAAGGTTAGGGTTTGGGTTAGGGTTAAGGTGTAGAGTTTTGGGTTGGGGTTAGGGTTAGGGTTGGGCTTTGGGGTTAAGGTAGCGTTAGGGGTAAGGGTGAGAGTTAGGGTTAAGGATAGTGTTAGATTTAGGGTTAGGGTTAACGTTAGTGTTAGTGTTAGGGTTAGGGTTAGGATTGGGCTTAGTGTTGGGGTTAGGGTTAGGTTTAGGGTTAGGGTATGTTTAGGGTTAGGGTTGGGGGTTGGGTTTACGGTTGGGGTTAGGGTAAGTGTTACTGTAGGGTTAGGGTTAGACAAGTTTAGATTCAGGGTTAGGGTTAGAATAGGATTATGTATAGGGTTAGGGTAGGGTTAGGGTTAGAGTTGGGGTTTGGGTTGGGGTTAGGGTTATGATTAGCTTTACTGTTAGCATTAGGGTTAGAAGAGGTATAGGTTTAGGGTTACGGTTAGAATAGGGTTAGGGTAAGGATTAAGGTATTGGGGTTATGGTTAGCGTTTAGAATTTGGGTTTAGGGTTGGGTTGGGGTTAGCGTCAGGGTAGGGTGAGGGGCTAAGTTTAGGGTTAGAGCTAGGGTTGGGTTGGGGTTAGGGTTATTATTCGGGTAGGGTTAGGGCTAGGGATAGGGTTAGGGCTAGGTTTGGGTTTGGGTTTTGGGGTGAGGGTTATGGGTAGGGATAGGGGAAGGTGTATAGCTTGGGGTTGGGGTAAGGATTAGGGTTAGGGTTAGGTTTAGGGTTAGGGTATGTTTAGGGTTAGGGTTGTGGTTGGGTTTAGGGTTAGGGTTAGGGTTAGTGTTACTCTTAGGGTTAGGGTTAGAAGAAGTTTAGATTCAGGGTTAGGGTTAGAATAGTGTTATGGATAGGTTAGGGTAGGGTTAGGGTTAGATTGGGGTTTGGGTTGGGGTTAGGGTTATGGTTAGCTTTAATGTTAGCATTAGGGTTAGAAGAGGTTTAGGTTTAGGGTTAGGGTTAGAGTAGGGTTAGGGTAAGGTTTAAGGTATTAGGGATACGGTTAGCGTTTAGGAATTTAGGTTTAGGGTTAGGTTGGGGTTAGTGTTAGGGTAGGGTTAGGGCTAAGTTTAGAGTTAGAGTTAGGGTTGGGTTAGGGTTATGGTTAGTATTCAGGTAGGGTTAGGGCTAGGGATAGTGTTAGGGCTAGGTTTAGGTTTAGGTTTTGGGGTGGGGTTTACGGGTAGGGATAGGGGAAGGTATATAGCTTGGGGTTAGGGTGAGGGTTAGGATTAGGGTTAGGGTTAGGGTTTAGGGTTAGGGTTAGGGTTAGGGTTCCGGTTAGGGTTAGGCTTTATGGTTAGGGTTAGCGTTAGGGTTAGGGTTAGTGTTAGGTTTAAGATTAAGTTTAGGGTTAGGGTAGGGTTAGGGTTCTGCTTGGCATTGGGTTTAGCGTTAGCGTTAGATTTAGGGTTAGGGTTAGGGTTGGTGTTAGGTTTGGGATTAAGTTTAGGGTTAGGGTAGGGTTAGGGTTCTGCTTAGCATTGGGTGTAGCGTTAGCGTTAGGTTTAGGGTTAGGGTTAGGATTTATGGTATAGGGATAGGGTGAGGGATAGATTTAGGGTTAATGTTAGGGTTGGGTTGGGGTTAGGGTTAGGTTTAGGGCTAGGGCTGGGGCTAGTGTTAGGGTTAGTGATAGGGTTGGGGGTTGGGGTTAGGGTAGGGTTAGGGTTAGGGTTGGAGTTGGGGTTAGGGTTAGGGTTAGCATTACTCTTTTGTAGGGTAAGAAGAGGTTTAGTTTTAGGGTTAGTTTTAGCGTTACGGGTTCGGGTTAGTGTTAGGATTTAGGGTTATGGGTTGCGGTAGGTTTTGGTGTGGGAGAAGGGGTATGGGCTGGGGTTGGGGTTAGGTTTGGGGTTAGGTTGTGTTAGTGTTAGGGTTAGCATTAGGGTTAGGGTTTAGGGATAGGGTTAGGGTTAGGTTTGGGTTTAGGACTAGGGATAGGGTTAGAGCTAGGGTTGGGGCTGGGGCTATGGTTGGGGTTAAGTTTAGGAGTAGGGTGGGGTTAGGGTTGGGGTTGGGTGTGGGGTTGGGGTTAGGGTTAAGGTTGGGGCTATGGCTGGGGTTAGAGCTAGGGCTGAGTACTAGGGCTAGTGCTGGGGCTGGGAGCTAGGGTTAGCAAGGGTTAGGTTTTAGGGTTGGGGTAGGGGTTACGATTTGGGTTAAGTGTTTGGGGTTAGCATTAGGGTTGGGGTTAGGGTTAGGGCAGGGTTAGGTTTGGGGTTAGAGTTCAGGGTTACGGTTGGTGTTAGAGTTTAGGGTCAGGGGTTAGGATTAGTGTTAGGGTTAGGGTTACTCATAGGGTTAGGAGTTAGGGTTAGGGTTAGGTTTACGGTTATGGTTTGGGTTAGGGTTACGGTTAGGATTAGTGGTTAGGGTTACGGTTAGTGTTGGGGTTATGGTTAGGGTTGAGTTAGGGTTAGGGTTGTGGTTGGGGTTAGGGTAAGGTTTAGGGTTAGCATTACTGTTAGGGTTTAGGTTTAGGGTTAGGTTTAGAAAAGGGTTAGAGTTAGGGTTAGGGCTTAGGGTTAGGATTAGGATTAGTGTTAGTATAGGTGGTTACGGTGAGGGTTAGCATTAGGGTTAGGGTTGTGTTAGCATTAGGGTTAGGGTATGTGTTTAGAGTTAGGGTTAGGTTTGGGGTTTAAGGAAAAGGTTAGGTTTATGGTTAGGGTTAGAGTTGTGTTAGGTTTAGGGTTACTGGTAGGGTAAGGGGTAGGTGTGCGGTTTGGGTGTAGGGTGAGGCTTAGGGTTAGGGATAGGTTTGGGTTAGTGTTTGTATTAGGGTTAAGGTTGGGGTATGGGGTTTAGTTTAAGGGTTAGGTTTAGGATTAGGTTTAGTGTTAGAGTTAGGGCTAAGGCTAGGGATAGGGTAAGAGCTAGTGCTGGGCCTGGGGCTATGGTGCTAAGGTTGGTGTTAGGGTTAGTGTTTAGAGTTAGGATTAGGTTTGGATTTGGAATTTGGGGTTAGGATTAGGGTTAGGGTTGGCGTTAGTGTTATGTTTTAGGGTTTAGGGTTAGGGTTAGGGTTAGGTTTGGGGTTAGGGTTAGGGTTAGGTTTGGGGTTAAGGCTAGGGTTAGGGTTAGGGTTAGGGGTTAGGGTTATGTGTAGGGGGTAGGTGTGGGGGACGGGGAAACGGTATGGCTAGGGGTTATGGTTTGGATTAGGGTTAGGGTTAGGTTAGGGTTAGGGTTAAGGTTAGGGTTGAGGGTTAGGGTTAGGTTTGGGGTTAGGGCTAGGGATAGGGTTAGAACTAGGGATAGTGCTGGGGCTAAGTTAGGCTTAAGTTTAGGGTTAGGATTAGGGGTAGGGGTAGTGGTAGGGGTAGCCTTCTGGTTAGGGTTAGGGTTAGGGTTATGGTTGGATTAGGGTTAGGGATAGGGTTAGGGTGTAGAGTATAGGGTTAAGGTTAGTGCTAGGGTTAGGGTTTAGGGTTAGGGTTAGGTTTAGGTTTAGGATTTAGGGTTATTGTAGGGTTAGGGTTAGAGTGTAGAGTTTATGGTTAGGGTTAGTGTTGGGGTTAGGCTTTAGAGTTAGGGTTAGCTTTAGAGGTTAGGGTTAGGGTTACGGTTAAGGTTAATGTTAGACTTAGGGTTAGGGTTAGGGTTAAGATTGGGGTTAGAGTTAGGGTTAAGGTTAGGTTTACTGTTAGGGTATGTTTAGGGTTAGGGTTGGGGTTGGGGTTGGGGATAGGGTTAAGGATTAGTGTTACTGTTAGGGTTAGGGTGAGAAGAAGTTTAGATATAGGGTTATGGTTAGAATAGTATTAGGGTTAAGTTTATGGTAGGGTTAGGGTTAGAGTTGGGGTTTGGGTTGGGGTTAGGGTTATGGTTAGCATTACTGTTAGGGTTAGGGTTAGAAGAGGTATAGGTTTAGGGTTAGGGTAAGAATAGGGTTAGGGTTAGGTTTAGGTTATTAAGATTACGGTTAGCGTTTAGGATTTAGGGTTAGGGTTAGGTTAGTGTTAGGGTTAGGGAGGGTTAGGGCTAAGGTTAGGGTTAGAGTTATGGTTGGGTTAGGGTTAGTATTGGGGTAGGGGTAGGGCTACGGATAGGGTTAAGGCTAGGGTTAGGTTTAGGGTTTGGGGTCAGGGTTATGGGTAGGGATAGGGGAAGGGGTATGGCTTGGGGTTAGGGTTAGGGTAAGGGTTAGGGTTAGGGTTGGGTTAGGGTTAGTGTTATGGTTTAGGGTTTAGGTTTAGGGTTAGGGTTAGGGTTAGGGTTCCGGTTAGGGTTAGGCTTTATGGTTAGGGTTAGCATTATTGGTTATGGTTAGGGTTAGGGTTAGGGTTCATGTTAGGTTTAGGGTTAAGTTAGGGTTAGGGTAGGGTTAGGGTTAGGTTTACGGTTAGGGTGTAGAGTTTAGGGTTAGAGTTAGTGTTAGGGTTAGGCTTTAGTGTTAGGGTTAGCGTTAGGGGTTAGGGTTAGGGTTAAGGTTAGTGTTAGATTTACGGTTAGGGTTAGTGTTAGTGTTAGGGTTAGGGTTAGGGTTAGGGATGGGGTTAGTGTTAGGTTTAAGGTTAGGATTAGGTTTAGGGTATGTTTAGGGTTAGGGTTGGGGTTGGGTTTAGAGTTAGGGTTAGGGTTGGTGTTACTGTTAGGTTTAGGGTTAGAAGAAGTTTAGATTTAGTGTTAGGGTTAGAATACGGTTAGGGTTAAGTTTAGGATAGGGTTAGGGTTAGAGTTGGGGTTTGGGTTAAGTTTAGGGTTAAGGTTAGCTTTACTGTTAAGGTTAGGTTTAGAAGAGGTTTAGGTTTGGGGTTAGGGTTAGAATAAGGTTAGGTTTAGGTTTAGGGTATTAGGGTTACAGTTAGCATTTAGAATTTAGGGATAGGGTTAGGTTGGGGTTACGGTTAGGGTTAGGGTTAGGGTTAGAGTTGGATTTCGGTTAGGTTTAGGGTTAGGGTTAGGGTTGGGTTAGGGTTGTGTTAGTGTTAGGGTTAGCATTATGGTTAAGGTTTAGGGTTTATGGTTATGGTTAGGTTTAAGTTTAGGGCTAGGGATAGGTTTAGGGCTAGGTTTAGGGTTAAGTTTAGCTTTAGGGTAGGGTTAGGGTTAGGGTTGGGGTTGGGGATAGGGTTAGGGTTAGACAGGGTTAGGGCTATGGCTAGGGTTGGGGCTAGGACTAGTGCTAGGGCTGGGGCTACGGCTAGGGCTAGGGTTAGGGTAAGGTTAGGGTTAGGGTTAGGGTTAGGGTTAGGTTTGGTTTTAGAGTTAGGTTTAGGGTTAGCGTTGGGGTTAGGGTTAGGATTGAGGGTTAGGTTTAGGGTTAGGATTAGGTTTGGTTTTAGAGCTAGGTTTAGGGTTAGCGTGGGGTTAGGGTTAGGGTTGAGGGTGAGGGTTAGGGTCAGTGTTAGAGTTAGTCTTAGGGTTAGGGGTTAGGATTAGTGTTAGGGTCAAGGGTTTTGGTTAGGATTAGGGTTAGGGTTAGGTTTGGGTTAAAGTTAAGATTAGGGTTAGATTTAAGTGTAGGATTAGGTGTTTTGGTTAGTTTTAGGTTTAGGTTTAGTGTTAGGGTCAGTGTTGGCTTAGTGTTATGTTTATGGTTAGGATTAGGGTTAGGGTTAGGGTTAAGGTTAGGGTTAGGTTTAGGGTTCGGTTTAGGGTTAGAGTTAGGGTTAGGTTTAGCATTAGGGTTAGGGTCAGGTTTCGGTTAAGCTTAGGGTTAGGGTTAGTGTTCAGGGTTAGGGTTAGAGTTCTGGTTTAGAGATAGGGTTTCGAAAAGGGTTTTGGTTAGAGTAAGGGTCGGTTATGGTTACAGTTAGGGTTAATGCTAGGGCTAGGGCTAGGGCTACTGTTAGGGTTAGTGTTAAGTTTAAGGGTAGGGTTAAGGGTTGTGGTTAGGTTTGGGTTTCAGTTAGGGTTAAGGTTAGGGTTTAGAGTTTAGCGTTATGGCTAGGGTTAGGGTTAGGACTAGTGCTAGGGTTAGATCTAGGGCTAGGGCTAGGGTTAGGGCTTGGGCTAGGGTTATGGTTAGGGTTAGAGTTGGGTGAGTTTTCGGGTTAACGTTAAGGGTAGGGGTAGAGTTGGGTTAGGTTTAGGTTAGGGTTAGGTGTAGGGGTAGGTTTGTGTTAGGTTTAGGGTTAAGGGTGGGGGTAGAGGTAGGGTTGGGTTATGTTTAGGTTTAGACGAGTTAGTGTTAGGGTTACGGTTAGGGTTACAGTTAGGGTTAGGGGTTAAGGTTAGTGTTAGGGTTATGGTTACAGTTAGGGTTAGGGTTAGGGTTCAGTGTTAGGTTTTGAGTTAAGGTTAGGGGTTATGATTAGTGTTAGGGTTAGGGTTAGGGTTAGTGTTAGGGTTAGGGTTAGGGTTAGTGTTTAGGGTCAAATTGAGGGTTAGGGATCAGGGTTTTGGGAAAGGGTTAGGGTTAGGGTTAAGGGTAGGGTTAGGGATTGAGATTAGGGTTACGGTTAGGGTTAGGGTTGGGTTAGCATTAGGGTTAGGGTTAATGCTAGGGCTAAATTCTAATCCTTTCACTAACCTTAACTCAATCCTAACCCTAAGCCAAACCCCAACAGATACCCCTACACCTACCCCTACCCCTTCCCTAACCCTAACCCCAACCCTAACACTAACCTTAACATTAACACTAACCCTAACACTAACCCTAACCCTAAACACTAACCCTAACCCTAAACCCTAACCCTAATCCTAATTCTAACCTAACCCTAACCCTAACCCTAAATCCTAACCCTAACACTAACCCTAACCCTAACTCCAACGCATACCCCTACCCCTACCCCTATCTCCTAAACCTAACCCTAACCCTATCCTTAAACCCTATTCCCTAACCCTAACCCTAACCCTAACCCTTAACACTAACCCTAACACTAACCCTAACACCTAACTATAAGCCTAAACCTAACCCTAAAAATAACCCTATCGCTAACTCTAACCCTAATGCTAACCATAAACCTAAACACTGACCCTGACCCTGAACCTAACCCTAACCCTAACCCGAACACTAACCCTAACGATAACGCTAACCCTAAACCCTAACACAAACCCTAACCATAACCCTAACCCTAAGCCTAACCCTAACCCTAACCTTAACCCTAACCCTAACCAAACCCCTAACCCTAACCCTAAATCCTAAAACCTAACACTAACCCTAACCATAACCCCAACCCCTACAATAACCCTAAATCCTAACCCTAACACTAACCCTAACCCCAACCCTAGCCCTAACCTCAACCCTTACCCTAACCTAACCCTAACACTAACCCTAACCTCTAACCCTAATCCTAACCCTAATCCTAACCCCTAACGCTAACCCTAACCCTAACTCTAACCCTAACGCTAACCCTAACGCTCAACCTAACCCTAAACCCTGACCCTGACTGTGACCCTGATACTGACCCTGACCCTAACACTAACCCTAACCCTAAAACTAACCCTAACCCTAAAACCTAACCCTAAGCCTAAGCCTAACCCTAACCCTAAACCAAGCCCTATCCCTAACTCTAACCCTAACCCTAACCCTAAACCAAACCAACCTAACTCTAACCCTAACGCTATCACTAACACTAACACCAACCCAAATCCTAACCCTTACTCCAACCCTTACCCTAACCCTAACCCCTAACCCTATCCCTACCCTTAACTCTAACCCTAACCATAACACTAAACACTAACCCTAATGCTCAACCTAACCCTAAACCCTGACCCTGACTGTGACCCTGATACTGACCCTAACCCTAACCCTAACACTAACCCTTACCCTAATGCTAATCCTAAACCCTAACCGAAACCCTAAACCTAACACCTAACCCTAACCCTAACACTAACACTAACCATAACCCTAAACCTACAATAACACTAAATCCTAACCCCTAACCCTAACCCTAACACTAACCCTAACCCTAAACCCTGACCCTGACCCTAACCGTAACCCTAAACCCCTAACCCTAACCCTAATCCTAAACCCTAACCCTAACCTAAAACCCTAACATTAACCCTAACCCTAACCGCTAACACTATCTCTAACCCTAACCAAAACCCCTAACCCTAACCAAAACCCCTAACCCTAACCCTAAACCAAACCCTAACCCTAAACCTAACCCTAACCTAACCCCTAACCCCAACCCCAACACTAACCCCTAACCCCAAATCTAACCCTAACCCTAACCCTAACCCCAACCCTATCCCTAACCCCAACACCAACCCTAACCAGAACCACAATCCCAACCCTAAACCCAACCGCAATCCGAACCCTAACACCAACCCCAACCCTAACCCAACCCCAACGGGAACCCCAACCCCAACACTAACCCTAACCCTAACCCTAATCCCTGACCCTAACCCTAACCCTAACCCAAACCCTAACCGCTAACCCTAACCCTAACCTAACCCAAACCCTAACCCCTAACCCTAAACCTAACACTATCCCTAATGCTAACACTAACCCTAATGCTAACCCTAACCCTAAACCCTGACCCTGACCTGATCCTAACCCTAACACTAACCCTAACCCTAAGGCTAACCCTAAACCCTATCCATAACCCTAACCCTAACCCTAATCCAAACCCCTAACCCTAACCTAACCAAAACCCCAACCCTAAGGGTTGGGGTTGGGGATAGGGCTAGGTTTAGGGACAGGGCTAGTGCTAGGGGTAGGGCAAATTTTAGGGTCAGGGTTGGGGTTTAGGGTTAGGGTTAGGGTTAGGATTTAGGGTTAGTGTTAGGGTTATTGGTTAGGTTAGAGTTAAGATTAGTTTAGATTTAGGTTTAGGTTTAGGGTTAGTGTTAGTGTTTTTGTTAGGGTTGCGGATATTTTTAGGTTTAGGGTTAGGGTTATTGTTAGGGTAGGTTCATGCTTAGGGTTTCGGTTAGGGCTAGGGTAAGGGTTAGAGTTAGCATTACTGTTGGGGTTAGGGTTAGAAGAGGTTTAGATTTAGGGTTAGGGTTAGAATAGGGTTAGGTTTAGGGTAGGGTTATGGTTAGAGTTGAGGTTAGGTTTAGGGGTAGAGGTAGGGGTAGGATTAGGGGTTGAGGGGAGTGTTAGGGTTAGGGTTAGTGTTGGGTTAGGGTAAGGTTTAGGTTTGGGGGTAGTGCTAGGGCTAGGATTTAAAGCTTTAAAGCTAGGGCTATGTCTAGGTATAGGTCTAGGACTAGGTTTAGGGTTATGGTTAGGGGTAAGGGTCGGATTAGTGGTTGAGGTTAATGTTAGTGTTAGAGTTAGGGTTGGGTTAGGGTTGGGGTTAGGGTTATGTTTGGGATTAGGGTTAGTGTTAGTGTTAGGTTTAGGGTTAGGTCTAGTTTTAGGGTTAGGGTTAGGGTTTATGGTTTAGGGTTAGGGTTAGGGCTAAGATTAGTTTTAGGGCAAGGACTAGTACTAGGGCTATTGTTAGGGTTAGAGTTTAGGGTTAGTGTTAGGTTTAGGTTTAGGATTTAGGGTTAGTGTAGGTTTAGGGTTACTGGTAGCTTTTAGGGTTTAAGATTAGGTTTAGGGTTAGGGTTAGGGCTAGGTTTAGTGTTAGGGCTAGGGTTAGGGTTAGGATTAGGGGTTAGGGTTACAGGTAGGGGTAGGGGGTAGGAGTAGGGGAAGGTGTATGGCTTGGGGTTAGGGTTAGGGTTAGGGTTAGGTTTGGGTTAGGGTTAGGGTTTGGGTTTAGGGTTTATGGTTAGGTTTAGGGTTAGGGCTATGGCTAGTGTTAGGGCTAATGTTAGGTTTAGGATTAGGTTAGTGTTAGGGGTTAGAGGCAGCGGTAGGGGTAGGGGTTTGGGTTTGGGTTTGGGTTATCTTTAGGGTTGGGTTACGATTAGGGTTAGGGTTTAGGGTTTAGGGTTAGGGTTAGGGTTAGGGTTAGGGCTAGGGATCGGGTTAGAGCTAGGGCTGGTGCTCGGGTTAGGGCTAGGGCTAGGGCTAGGGTAAAGGTTAGGATTAGGGTTTAGGGTTAGGGCCAGGGTTAGGGTTAGGATTAGAGCTAGGGCTAGGGCTAGGTCTGGAGTTACGGTTAGGGTTAGGGTTGGGTTTGGGGTTAGGGCAAGGTTAGGGTTAGGGTATGGTTAGGGTTAGGGTTGGGGTTGGGATTGGGGTTAGGGTTAGCGTTACTGTTAGTTTTGGGCAAGAAGAGGTTTAGATTTAGGGTTAGGTTTAGCGTTAGGGGTTCTTGTTATGGTTAGGGTTTAAGATTACGGGTAGGGGTAGTGGTAGTGTTAGGGGAAGGGGTATGCGTTGGAGTTAGGTTTAGGGTTAGTATTAGTGTTGGGTTAGTGTTAGGTTTAGCATTAAGGTTAGGGTTTAGGGTTTAGGGTTAGGGTTAGGTTTAGGTTTAGGGCTAGGGATAGGGTTAGGGCAAGGGGTAAGGCTAGGGCTAGGGTTAGGGTTAGGGTTTAGTTTAGGTTTAGGGTAGTGTTAGGGTTAGGGTTGGGGTTGGGGTTAGGGTTAGGGTTAGGGTTAGGCTTAGGGTTAGGGCTATGGCTAGGGTTAGGGCTACGGCTAGTGCTAGGGCTAGGGCTATGGCTAGGGTTAGGGTTAGGGTAAGGTTTAGCTTTAGGTTTAGTGTTAGGGATAGGGCAGGGTTAGCTTTAGGGTAAGGGTTTAGAGTTATGTTTTAGGGTTAGGGGTTAGGATTAGGGTAAGGGTTAGGGTTACTCTTGGTGTTAGGAGTTAGGGTTAGGGTTAGATTTATGGTTATGGTTAGGGTTATTGTTGGGGTTCGGGTTAGGGGTTAGGGTTAGGGTGAGGAATAGAGTTTAGGGTTAGGGTTAGTGTTAGGGTTAGTGTTAGGGTTAAGGTTGGGTTAGGTTTAGGGTTGGGGGTTGGGGTTAGGGTTAAGTTTAGGGTTAGCGTTACTGTTAGGGTAAGGGTTAGAAGAGGTTTCAGGTTAGGGTTAGGTTTAGAAAAAGGTTACGGTTAGGGTTAGGGTTTAGATTTAGGATTAGGGTTAGTGTTAGTATTGGTTGTTACAGTTAGGGTTAGCATTAGGGTTAGGGTTGTGTTAGCATTAGTGTTAGGGTAAGTGTTTGGAGGTAGGGTTAGGGTTAGGGTTTAGTTTTTAAGGATCGGGTTAGGGTTATGGTTATGGTTAGGGTTGTGTTAGGATTAGAGTTAGGGTTAGGGTTTGTTTTAGGGTTAGGGTTAGCGTTATTATTAGGTTTAGGGTTAGAAGAGATTTAGGGTTAGGGTTAGGGTTAGGGTTAGGTTTAGGGGTTTTGGTTAGGGTTAGGGTTAGGGTTAGGGGTTAGGTTAGGGTTAGGGTTTAGGGTTAGGGTTAGGGTTAGGTTTATGGTTAGGGTCAGGATCAGGGACAGGGTCAGGGTCAGAGTCAGTGTCAGGGTTTAGGGTTAGGTTTAGCGTTAGGGTTAGGGTTAGCGTTAGTGGTTAGGGTTAGGGTTAGGTTTAAGGTTAAGGGTTAGGGTTAGTGTTAGGGTTATGTTAGGGTTAGGGTTGGGGTGGGGTTAGGGTTGGGGTTGGGTTTAGGGTTGGGGTTGTGTTTAGGTTGAGGGTTAAGGTTAGGTTTAGGGTTAGGGTTAGGGCTTGGGGTAACAGTTAGGGTTATGGTTAGGTTTAGGGTTAGGGTTTAGTTTTAGCGTTAGGGTTAGGGTTAGTGTCAGGGTCAGGGTCAGGGTCAGAGTCAGGGTCAGGGATTAGGGTTAGGTTGAGCATTAGGGTCAGGGTTAGGGTTAGGGTTAGGTTTAGGGTTAGCGTTAGGGGTTAGAGTTAGGGTTAGGTTTAGGGTTAGGGGTTAGTGTTACTGTTATGGTTATGTTAGGGTTCGTGTGGGGTGGGGTTAGGGTTGGGGATGGGTTTAGGGTTGGGGTTAGGGTTAGGGTTGGGGTTGGCATTAAGGTTAGGATTGGGGTTAGGATTAGGGTTAGGTTTGGTGTTAGGGTTAGGTTAAGGGTTAGGTTTAGGGTTAGGGTTTGGTTTAGGGTTAGTGTTAGTGTTGAGGGATAAGGTTAGTGTTAGGTTTAGTGTTAGGTTTAGCGTTAGGGTTAAAGTTTAGAGTTAAGGTTAGTGTTAGGATTAAGTTTAGGGTTTAGTGTTAGTGTTAGGCCTTGGGGTTAGGGTTAGGGTCAGGGTTGGGTTAAGGTTAGGGTTAGGGATAGGGTAGAGTGTGAGGGTTAGGTTTAGGTTTATTGTTAGGGCTAGGGTTTGAGTTAGGGTTAGGGGTTAGGGTTAGGTGTAAGTGTAGGGGTAGGTTTAGAGTTAGGGTTACGGTTAGGGCTTAGGGTTAGTATTAGGGTTAGAGGTAGTGATATGTGGATGAGTTGGGGTCAGGGTTAAGGTTAGTGCTATGGTTGGGTTAGGTTTGCTGTTAGGGTTAGGAATTAGGGTCAGGGTTAGTGTTAGGGTTAGGGCTAGTGATACGGTTAGGACTAGGGCTATTGCTGGGGCTATGGCTATGGCTTAGACTACGGTTAGGGTTAGGGTTAGAATTTTGGGTTAGGGTATGGTTTAGGGTTATGGTTAGTGTTAGGGGTTAGGGTTAGGGTTAGAGTTATCGGTTAGGGGTAGGGGTAAGGGTAGGAAATGGGTTGAAGTTAGTGTTGGGATTAGAGTTTGTTTACAGTTAGGGATAGGGATAGGGTTTATGGTTCAGGGTTAGATTTAGGTTTGGGTTTAGGGTTGGGGATGGAGATAGGGTTAGGGTTCAGAGTTAAGGTTAGGGTTAGATTTAGGTTTAGGGATTAGAGATAGGGGTAGGGGTTATGGTTAGGGTTAGGGTTGAGTTAGCGTTAGTGTTAGGGTTAGATGAGTGTAGGGTTAGGGTTAGGGTTAGGGGTTTTGGTTAGGATTAGGGTTAGTGTTAGTGTTTATGTTAGGGATTGTGGTTAGTGCTAGGGCTGGGGTTAGTGTTAGGGTTGGGTTAGGGTTAAGGAAAGGGTTAGTGTTTAGTGTTAGGGTAAGAGTTAGGGTTATGGTTTAGGGTTTAGGGATAAGGTTATGGTTATGGGTAGGGGTATGTGTGCAGGGAGGTTTAGGGGTTGTGGTTAGGGTTAGGGTAAGGTTACGGTTGGGTTAGGTGTAGGGGTAGAGGTTAGGGTTAGGGTTAGGTTTAGGCGACTTAGGGTTCGGGATAGTTTTAGCAGTTAGGGTTAGAGTTAGGGTTAGGGTTAGGGTTTAGTGTTATGGTTAGGGTTAGGTTTAGTGTTAGGGCTAGGATTTGAGTAAGGGTAGGGTTAGGGTTAGGTGTAGGTTTAGGGGTTAGTGTTAGGGTTAGGGATAGGGGTAGGAGTAGGGTTAAAGGTATGTGTGGGTTAGGGTTAGGGTTAGGGTTAGGGTTGAGTTAGCGTTAGGGTTAGGGTTAGGGGTTAGGATTAGGGTTAGGGATAGGGTTTGGTTTAGGGTTAGGATTAGGATTAGCGTTACTCAGGTTTAGGTTTAGAAGAGGATTAGGGTTAGGGTTAGGGTTAGCGTTAGGTGATTTGGTTAGGGTAAGGGATAGGGTTAGGGTTAGGGTATAGTGATACGGGTTTTGGCTAGGGTTAGGGTTAGGGTTAGGGGTTAGGGTTAGGTATAGGGGTAGGGGGTAAGGCTAAAGGTATGTGTGGGTTAGAGTTAGAGTTAGTGTTAGGTTTCGGGTTGGGTTTAGGGTTAGGTTTAGGTTAGGGTTAGGATTAGGGTTAGGGGTTAGGGTTAGGGTTAGGGATAGGGTTTGGTTTACGGTTAGGGTTAGCCTTAGCGTTACTCGTAGGTTTAGGGTTAGAAGCGGTTTAGGGTTA
The DNA here is from genome assembly GCA_917880005.1 of Nanger dama. Taxonomy (NCBI): domain Eukaryota; kingdom Metazoa; phylum Chordata; class Mammalia; order Artiodactyla; family Bovidae; genus Nanger; species Nanger dama. The sequence goes on along the minus strand of CAKJTW010000206.1, from coordinate 118,717 downwards.
TGGTTAGGGGTTAGGGTAAGGGTTTTGTTAGGGTTAGGGTTAGGATTAGGGTTAGCTTTTTGCATTACGGTTAGCGTTGGTAGGTTAGAGTTAGGGTTAGGGTTAGGGTTAGGGCTTAGAGTTTGGGTTAGGGTGAGAGTTAGGGGTTAGGGTTAGGTTTAGGGTTTGAGTTATCGGTTAGGGGTAGGGGTAAGGGTAGGGAAATGGGTTGAAGTTAGTGTTGGGATTAGAGTTTGTTTACGGTTAGGGATAGGGTTAGGGTTTATGGTTCAGGGTTAGAGTTAGGTTTGGGTTTAGGGTTGGGGATGGAGATAGGGTTAGGGTTCAGAGTTAAGGTTAGGGTTAGATTTAGGGTTAGGGATTAGGGATAGGGGTAGGGGTCTGGGTTGTGGTTAGCTTTAGGGTTAGCTTTGTGTTAGGTTTAGGGCTATGTCTAGGATTAGGTTCAGAAATAGTGCCAGAACTAGGGTTAGTGTTAGGGTTAGGAGTTAGTGTTAGGGTTAGAATTAGGGTTAGAGTTGTGGTTGGGGTTGTGGTTAAGGTTGGGATTGCAGTTGGGGTTAGTGTTGGGGTTCGGGTTACGGTTAGGTTTGGGGTTAGGGTTGGGGTTAGGGTTAGGGTTAAGGTTAGGATTGGGGTTAGGTTTGGGATTGTGGTTGGGGTTAGGGTTAAGTTTAGGGTTAGGGTTTGGTTTAGTTTTAGGGTTAGTGTTTAGTTTTAGGGTTAGGGTTAGGGTTAGGGTTAGGGTTTAGGGTTAAGGTTAGTGATAGAATTTAGGGTTAAGATCAGAGTCAGGGTCAGAGTCAGGGCCAGGGTTCAGTGTTAAGTTTAAAATTAGAGTTAGCATTCGGGTTAAGGTCCGGGTTTGGGTTAGCGTTAGGGGTTAGGGTTAGGGTTAGCGTTAGGGGTTAGGGTTAGGGTTAGGTTTAAGGTTAAGGGTTAGGGTTAGTGTTAGGGTTATGTTAGGGTTAGGGTTGGGGTGGGGTTAGGGTTGGGGTTGGGTTTAGGGTTGGGATTGTGTTTAGGTTGAGGGTTAAGGTTAGGTTTAGGGTTAGGGTTAGGGTTTAGGGTAACAGTTAGGGTTATGGTTAGGTTTAGGGTTAGGGTTTAGTTTTAGCGTTAGGGTTAGGGTTAGTGTCAGGGTCAGGGTCAGGGTCAGAGTCAGGGTCAGGGATTAGGGTTAGGTTGAGCGTTAGGGTCAGGGTTAGGGTTAGGGTTAGGTTTAGGGTTAGCGTTAGGGGTTAGAGTTAGGGTTAGGTTTAGGGTTAGGGGTTAGGGTTACTGTTATGGTTATGTTAGGGTTCGTGTGGGGTGGGGTTAGGGTTGGGGATGGGTTTAGGGTTGGGGTTAGGGTTAGGTTTGGTGTTAGGGTTAGGTTAAGGGTTAGGTTTAGGGTTAGGGTTTGGTTTAGGGTTAGTGTTAGTGTTGAGGGATAAGGTTAGTGTTAGGTTTAACGTTAGGGTTAAAGTTTAGAGTTAAGGTTAGTGTTAGGATTAAGTTTAGGGTTTAGTGTTAGTGTTAGGCCTTGGGGTTAGGGTTAGGGTCAGGGTTGGGTTAAGGTTAGGGTTAGGGATAGGGTAGAGTGTTAGGGTTAGGTTTAGGTTTAGTGTTAGGGCTAGGGTTTGAGTTAGGGTTAGGGGTTAGGGTTAGGTGTAAGTGTAGGGGTAGGTTTAGGGTTAGGGTTACGGTTAGGGCTTAGGGTTAGTATTAGGGTTAGAGGTAGTGATATGTGGATGGGTTGGGGTCAGGGTTAAGGTTAGTGCTATGGTTGGGTTAGGTTTGCTGTTAGGGTTAGAATTAGGGTCAGGGTTAGTGTTGGGGTTAGGGCTAGTGATACGGTTAGGACTAGGGCTATTGCTAGGGCTATGGCTAGGGCTTAGACTACGGTTAGGGTTAGGGTTAGAATTTTGGGTTAGGGTATGGTTTAGGGTTATGGTTAGTGTTAGGGGTTAGGGTTAGGGTTAGAGTTATCGGTTAGGGGTAGGGGTAAGGGTAGGGAAATGGGTTGAAGTTAGTGTTGGGATTAGAGTTTGTTTACGGTTAGGGATAGGGTTAGGGTTTATGGTTCAGGGTTAGAGTTAGGTTTGGGTTTAGGGTTGGGGATGGAGATAGGGTTAGGGTTCAGAGTTAAGGTTAGGGTTAGATTTAGGATTAGGGATTAGGGATAGGGGTAGGGGTATGGGTTGTGGTTAGCTTTAGGGTTAGCTTTGTGTTAGGGTTAGGGCTATGGCTAGGATTAGGTTCAGAAATAGTGCCAGAACTAGGACTACGGCTAGGTGTAGGGTTAGGGTTTAGGGTTAGTGTTAGGTTTAGTGTTTAATTTTAGGATTAGGGTTAGGGTTAGGGGTAGAGTTAGGGTTGGGTTAGGGTTAGGGTTTTGCGTTAGGGTTAGGGATAAGTGTAGGGTTTATGGTTAGGGTCAGGGTTAGGTTTAGTGGTTAGTGTTAGGGTTAGTGTTAGGATTAGGGGTTAGGGTTAAGGTTAGGGGTAGGTTTAGGGGTTGTGGTTAGGGTTAGGGAGAGTGTTGGTGTTGTTTTACGGTTAAGTTTAATGTTTAGGGTTAGGGTTAGAGTTAGGGTTTAGGGTTTCGGGATAGGGTTAGGTTTGGGTTAAGGTTAGAGTTATAGCTTACGTTTAGGGTTAGTGTTATAGTTCAGGGTTTAGGTTTAGGATTAGAGTTAAAGTTAGGGTTAGGTTTAGGGTTGGGTTAGCGTTATATTTAGGGTTATGGCTAGGGCTAGGGATATGGTTAGGGCTAAGGCTAAGGCTTGGGCTAGGGCTAGGGTTACGGTTAGGGTTAGGGATAGAGTTAGGGTAAGGGTTAGGGTTTGATTAGGATTAGGGTTAGTGTTTGGGTTTAGGGTTAGGGTTAGTGTTTGGATTTAGGTTTAGGTATAGGGTTAGGGGTTAGGGTTAGAGGTAAGGTTAGGGGTTGTGGTTAGTGTTAGGTTTAGGGATAGGGTTAGGTTTGTGTTAGTGTTAGGGTTAGGGTTAGAGTTTAGTGTAAAGGTTAGGGTTAGGGTTTAGGTTTTAGGGTTAGGGTTATTATTAGGGTTAGTGTTAGGGCTAGGGATAGGGTTAGGGCTGGGGCTAGGGCTAGGGTTAGAGTTATGGTTGGGGCTTAGGGTTGAAGGTTAGGGTTAGGGTTTAGGGTTAGTGTTAGGGTTTGGGGTTAGGGTTAGGGTCAGTGTTGGGTTAATATTAGGGTTAGCGTTACGGTTAGCGGTTAGGCTTAGAAGTTAGGGTTAGGGTTAGGGCTTGTGTTAGGGTTAGGGTTAGGTTTAGTATTAGGGCTAGGGTTTGACTTTGGGTTAGTGTTTAGGGTTAGGTGTTGGTTTATGGGTTAGAGTTAGGGATAGAGGTAGGGGTACGGTTAAAGGTATGTGTGGGTTAGGGATAGAGTTAAGGTTAGGGTTAGGATTAGGTTTGGTTAGGGTTAGGATTAGGGTTACGGTTAGGGGTTAGAGTTAGGAATAGGGTTAGGGGTTAGGTTTAGGTTTAGGGTTAGGGTTAGGATTTGGTTTAGGGTTAGGTTTAGGGTTAGGGTTAGCGTTATTCTTAGGTTTAGGGTAGGATGAGTGTAGGTGTAGGGTTAGGGTTAGGGGTTTTGGTTAGGATTAGGGTTAGTGATAGTGTTTATGTTAGGGATTGTGGTTAGTGTTAGGGCTAGGGTTAGTGTTGGGGTTGGGTTAGGGTTAAGGAAAGGGTTAGTGTTTAGTGTTAGGGTAAGGGTTAGGGTTATGGTTTAGGGTATAGGGATAAGGTTATGGTTAGGGGTAGGGGTATGGGTGCAGGTAGGTTTAGGGCTTGTGGTTAGGGTTAGGGTAAGGTTACGGTTGGGTTTGGTGTAGGGGTAGAGGTAGGGTTAGGGTTAGGTTTAGACGACTTAGGGTTCGGGTTAGTTTTAGCGGTTAGGGTTAGAAGTTAGGGTTAGGGTTAAGGTTTAGTGTTATGGTTAGGGTTAGGTTTAGTGTCAGGGCTAGGGTTTGAGTAAGCGTAAGGGTTAGGGTTAGGTGTAGGTTTAGGGGTTAGTGTTAGGGTTAGGGATAGGGGTAGGCGTAGGGTAAAGGTATGTGTGGGTTAGAGTTAGGGTTAGGGTTAGGGTTGAGTTAGCGTTAGGGTTAGGGTTAGGGGTTAGGATTAGGTTTAGGGATAGGGTTTGGTTTAGGGTTAGGGTTAGGATTAGCGTTACTCTTAGGTTTAGGGTTAGAAGAGGTTTAGGGTTAGGTGATTTGGTTAGGGTTAGGGATAGGGTTAGGGTTAGGGGATAGCGATACAGGTTTTGGTTAGGGTTAGGGTTAGGGGTTAGGGTTAGGTATAGGGGTAGGGGGAGGGCTAAAGGTATGTGTGGGTTAGAGTTAGAGTTAGTGTTAGGTTTAGGGTTGGGTTAGGGTTAGGTTTAGGGTTAGGGTTAGAGGTTAGGGTTAGGATTAGGGTTAGGGGTTAGGGTTAGGTTTAGGGATAGGGTTTGGTTTACAGTTAGGGTTAGGGTTAGCATTACTCGTAGGTTAGGGTTAGAAGCGGTTTAGGGTTATGGTTAGGGGTAAGGTTTAGGGGTTTTTGTTAGGGTTAGGGTTAAGATTAGGGTTAGCTTTTGCATTACGGTTAGCGATAGGGTTAGAGTTAGGGTTAGGGTTAGGGTTAGGGCTTAGAGTTTGGGTTAGGGTGAGGGTTAGGGGTTAGGGTTAGGTTTAGGGGTTAGTGTTAGGGTTAATGTTAGGGTTAGGAGTTAGGGTTAGAATTAGGGTTAGAGTTGTGGTTGGGGTTGGGGTTAGGGTTGGGATTGCGGTTGGGGTTAGTGTTGGTGTTCGGGTTACGGTTAGGTTTGGGGTTAGGGTTGGGGTTAGGGTTAGGATTAAGGTTAGGATTGGGGTTAGGTTTGGGATTGTGGTTGGGGTTAGGGTTAAGTTTAGGGTTAGGGTTTGGTTTAGTTTTAGGGTTAGTGTTTAGTTTTAGGGTTAGGGTTGGAGTTAGGGTTAGGGTTTAGGGTTAAGGTTATTGATAGAATTTAGGGTTAAGGTCAGAGTCAGGGTCAGAGTCAGGGTCAGGGTTCAAGGTTAAATTTAAAATTAGAGTTAGCATTCGGGTTAAGGTCCAGGTTTGGGTTAGCGTTAGGGGTTAGGGTTAGGGTTAGCATTAGGGGTCATGGTTAGTGTTAGGTTTAGGGTTAAGGGTTAGGGTTAGTGTTAGGGTTATGTTTGGGTTAGGGTTGGGGTGGGGTTAGGGTTGAGGTTGGGTTTAGGGTTGGGGTTGTGTTTAGGTTGAGGGTTAAGGTTAGGTTTAGGGTTAGGGTTAGGGTTTAGGGTAACGGTTAGGGTTATGGTTAGGTTTAGGGTTAGGGTTTAGTTTTAACGTTAGGGTTAGGGTTAGTGTCAGGGTCAGGGTCAGGGTCAGAGTCAGGGTCAGGGATTAGGGTTAGGTTGAGCGTTAGGGTCAGGGTTAGGGTTAGGGTTAGGTTTAGGGTTAGCGTTAGGGGTTAGAGGTAGGGTTAGGTTTAGAGTTAGGGGTTAGTGTTACTTTTAGGGTTATGTTAGGGTTCGTGTGGGGTGGGGTTAGGGTTGGGGATGGGTTTAGGGTTGGGGTTAGGGTTAGGGTTGGGGTTGGCATTAAGGTTAGGATTGGGGTTAGGATTAGGGTTAGGTTTGGTGTTAGGGTTAGGTTAAGGTTTAGGTTTAGGGTTAGGGTTTGGTTTAGGGTTAGTTTTTGTGTTTAGGGATACGGTTAGGGTTAGGTTTAGTGTTAGGTTTAGGGTTAGGGTTAAAGTTTATTGTTAAGGTTAGTGTTAGGATTAAGTTTAGTGTTTAGTGTTAGTGTTAGTGTTAGGGGTTGGGGTTAGGGTTAGGGTCAGGGTTGGGTTAAGGTTAGGGTTAGGGATAGGATTTAGTGTTAGGGTTCGGTTTAGGTTTAGTGTTAGGGCTAGGGTTTGAGTTAGGGTTAGGGGTTAGGGTTAGGTGTAAGTGTAGGGGTAGGTTTAGAGTTAGGGTTACGGTTAGGGCTTAGGGTTAGTATTAGGGTTAGAGGTAGTGGTATGTGGATGGGTTGGGGTCAGGGTTAAGGTTAGTGCTATGGTTGGGTTAGGTTTGCTGTTAGGGTTAGGAATTAGGGTCAGGGTTTAGTGTTAGGGTTAGGGCTAGTGATACGGTTAGGACTAGGGCTATTGCTAGGGCTATGGCTATTGCTTAGACTACGGTTAGGCTTAGGGTTAGAATTTTGGGTTAGGGTATGGTTTAGGGTTATGGTTAGTGTTAGGGGTTAGGGTTAGGGTTAGAGTTATCGGTTAGGGATAGGGGTACGGGTAGGGAAATGGGTTGAAGTTAGTGTTGGGATTAGAGTTTGTTTACGGTTAGGGATTGGGTTAGGGTTTATGGTTCAGGGTTAGAGTTAGGCTTGGGTTTAGGGTTGGGGATGGAGATAGGGTTAGGGTTCAGAGTTAATGTTAGGGTTAGATTTAGGGTTAGGGATTAGGGATAGGGTTAGGGGTATGGGTTTGGGTTAGCTTTAGGGTTAGCATTGTGTTAGGGTTAGGGCTAGGGCTAGGATTAGGTTCAGAAATAGTGCCAGAGCTAGGACTACGGCTAGGTGTAGGGTTAGGGTTTAGGCTTAGTGTTAGGTTTAGTGTTTAATTTTAGGGTTAGGGTTAGGGTTAGGGTTAGGGGTAGAGTTAGGGTTGGGTTAGGGTTAGGGTTTCACGTTAGGGTTAGGGTTAGGGGTAGGGTTTATGGTTAGGGTCAGTGTTAGGTTTAGTGGTTAGTGTTAGGTTTAGTGTTAGGATTAGGGGTTAGGGTTAAGGTTAGGGGTAGGTTTAAGGGTTGTGGTTAGGGTTAGGCTTAGTGTTGGTGTTGTTTTACGGTTAGGTTTACTGTTTAGGGTTAGGGTTAGAGTTAGGGTTTCGGGTTTTGGGATAGGGTTAGGTTTGGGTTAAGGTTAGAGTTATAGCTTACGTTTAGGGTTAGTGTTAGAGTTCAGGGTTTAGGTTTAGGATTAGGGTTAAAGTTAGGGTTAGGTTTAGGGTTGGGTTAGCGTTATGTTTAGGGTTATGGCTAGGGCTAGGGATATGGTTAGGGCTAAGGCTAAGGCTTGGGCTAGGGCTAGGGTTACTGTTAGGTTAAGGGATAGAGTTAGGGTAAGGGTTAGGGTTTGATTAGGATTAGGGTTAGTGTTTAGGTTTAGGGTTGTGTTAGTGTTTGGATTTAGGTTTAGGTATAGGATTAGAGTTAGGTTTAGAGGTAAGGTTAGGGGTTGTGGTTAGTGTTAGGTTTAGGGATAGGGTTAGGTTTGTGTTAGTGTTATGGTTAGGGTTAGAGTTTAGTGTTAAGGTTACGGTTAGGGTTAGGGTTTAGGGTTTAGGGTTAGGGTTATTATTAGGGTTAGTGTTAGGGCTCGGGATAGGGTTAGGGCTAGGGCAAGGGCTAGGGTTAGGGTTATGGTTAGGGCTTAGGGTTAAGGTTAGGGTTAGGGTTTATGGTTAGTTTTAGGTTTTGGGGTTAGGGTTAGGGTCAGGGTTGGGTTAATGTTAGGGTTAGCGTTACGGTTTGCGGTTAGGCTTAGAAGTTAGGGTTAGGGTTAGGGCTTAGTGTTAGGATTAGGGTTTGACTTTGGGTTAGGGGTTAGGGTTAGGTGTAGGTTTAGGGGTTAGGGTTAGGGATAGAGGTAGGGGTACGGTTAAAGGTATGTGTGGGTTAGGGATAGGGTTAGGGTTAGGGTTATTTTTGGGTTAGGGTTAGGATTAGGTTTGGGTTAGGGTTAGGGTTAGGGTTAAGGTTAGGGATTAGTGTTAGGAATAGGGTTAGGGGTTAGGGTTAGGTTTAGGGTTAGGGTTAGGGTTTGGGTTAGGGTTAGATTTAGGGTTAGGGTTAGCGTTATTCTTAGGTTAAGGTTTAGATGAGTGTAGGATTAGGGTTAGGGTTAGGGGTTTTGGTTAGGGGATTATGGTTAGTGTTAGGGCTAGGGTTAGTGTTAGAGTTGATTTAGGGTTAAGGAAAGCGTTAGTGTTTAGTGTTAGGATAAGGGTTAGGGTTATGGTTTAGGGTTTAGGGATAAGGTTATGGTTAGGGGTAGAAGTAGGGGTGCAGGTAGGTTTAGGGGTTGTGGTTAGGGTTAGGGTAAGGTTACGGTTGGGTTTGGTGTAGGGGTAGAGGTAGGGTTAGGGTTAGGTTTAGACGACTTAGGGTTCGGGTTAGTTTTAGCGGTTAGGGTTAGAAGTTAGGGTTAGGGTTAGGGTTTAGTGTTATGGTTAGGGTTAGGTTTAGTGTTAGGGTTAGTGTTAGGGGTAGGGGTAGGGATGGGGTGGTGGTTTGGGTTAGGATTAGTGTTAAAGTTAGTGTTTTGTTAGGGTTAGGGGTAGGTATAGGTGGAGGGGTAGTAGTAGGTTTAGGGTTAGGGTTAGACGAGTTAGGGTTAAGATTAGGGTTAGTGTTACAGTTAGGGTTAGGGTTAGCGGTAAGATATCGGTTTAGGGTTAGGTTTAGGTTTAGGGTTAGTGTTATGGTTTAAGGATAGGGTTAGCGTTTGAGTTACGGTTTGTGGTTAGGTTTATGGTTAGGTGTTAGGGTTAGGGATATGGGTACAGATAGGGGTAGAGGTATTGGTTGGGGTTAGGGATAAGGTTAGGGTTGTGTTAGGGTTAGCATTTAGGGTTTAGGGTTAGAGTTAGGGTTAGTGTTAGTGTTAGTGTTAAGGCTAGGGATAGGGATAGGGCTAGGGCTAAGGCTAGAGTTCGGGTTATGGTTAGAGTTTGTGTTACGGTTAGAGTTAGTGTTAGGGATAGGGTTAGGTTTAGTGTTTAGGGTTAGGGTTAGGGTCAGTGTTTATGGTTTAGGGATAGGGTTAGGGTTAGGGTTAAGGTTAGGGGTATGATTAGGGGTTGTGGTTAGGGTTAGGGTTAGGGTTAGGGATAGGGTTTGGTTAGGGTTAGGATTAGGGTTATAGTTTAGGGTTAGGGTTAGTGTTAGGGTTAGGGTTCAGTATTTAGTGTTAGGGTTAGGGTTGGGTTAGAGTTAGGATTAGTATTTAGTGTTAGGGTTAGGGTTAGGGTTTATGGTTTAGGGATAGGGTTAGGGTTAGGGTTAAGTTAGGGATAGCAGTAGGGTTAGGGGTTTAGTTTAGGGTTAGGGTTAGGGTTGGGTGAGGTTTAGGGTTATGGGTAGGTGTAGGTGTAGGTGTTGGTGTTAGCGTTAGGGATAGGGTTAGGGTTAGTGTTGGATTAGGGTTATGGTTAGGGCTTAGGGTCTAGGGTTAGGGATAAGGTTAGGGTTAGGGTTAGGATTAGGGGTTAGGGTCAATGTTAGGGTTAGGGTTAGGGTTAGGGGTTCGGTTTAGTGTTAGAGTTAGGGTTAGGGTTAAGTTTAGTGTTAGGGTTGGTGTTGGGTTAGGGGTAAGGGTTACGGTTAGGGGTTGGGTTAGGGGTAGATGTAGGGGTATGGGTTAGGGTTTGGGTTAGGGTTAAGGTAGGGTTAGAGTTACCAGTAGGGATAGGTGTACGGGTAGCAATAGGGTTAGGATTAGGGTTAGGGTTAGTGTTAAACGAGTTACTGCTAGGATTAGGGTTAGGGTAAGGGCTAGGGTTAGTGTTATGGTTAGCGGTTAAGGTTAGGGTTTAGGGTTAGGGTTAGGGTTAGGTTTAGTGTTACGATTAGGGGTTGTGTTAGGGGTAGAGGTAGGGGTATGGGTTAGGGTTAGGGTTAGGGTTGGGTTAGAGTTAGCGGTAGGAGTAGGTGTACGAGTAGCAGTTGGGTTAGGTTTAGGGTTAGGGTTAGTGATAGACGAGTTACTGTTAGGGTTAGGGTTAGGGTTAGGGATTAGTTTAGGGTTAGGGTTAGGGTTATGGGTTAGGGTCAATGTTAAGGTTAGGGTTAGGGTTAGGGCTAGGGTTAGTGTTATGGGTATGATTAGGAGTTAAGGTTAGGGTTTAGGGTTAGGGTAAGGGTTTAGGGCTTATGGATAGGTTTAGGGTTAGTTAGGTTTAGGATTAAAGGTAGGGGTAGGGTTAGGGGTTAGGGTTAGGGTTACGGTTAGGGATAGGGTGAGGGTGAGGGTGAGGGTGAGGGTTAGGGTTTAGGGTTAGGGTTAGGGTTAGGTTTAGGGCTACGGCTAGGGCTAGGACTAGGGTTAGGGTTAGGTGTAGGTTTAGGGCTTGTGGTTAGTGTTAAGGTTAGAGTTAGGGTTAGGGTTGAGTTAGGGTTAGAACTAGTGTTAGTGTTTAGTGTTAGGGTTAGGGTTAGGGTTAGGGTTAGAGTTTAGGGTTTAGGGATAGGGTTAGGGTTAGAATAGGGTTAGGGCTAGGGTTAGGGGTAGGTTTAGGGGTTGTGGTTAGTGTTAGAATTAGGGTTAGTGTTAGGGTTGGGTTAGGGTTAGGGTAAGGGTTAGTGTTTAGTGTTAGGGTTATGGTTATGGTTATGGTTTAGGGTTTAGGGATAGGGTTAAGGTTAGGATTAGGGATAGGGGAGGTGTAGCATTAGGGGTTGTGGTTAGGGTTATGGTTAGGTTGGTTTAGGGGTAGGGGTAGGGTTAAGGTTAAGGGTAGATAAGTTAGGGTTAGGGGTTAGGGTTAGGGGTTAGTGCTAGGGTTAAGGTTTAGGGTTAGGGTTAGGGTTAGGTGTAGGTTTAGGGGTTAGGGTTAGGTTTTAGGATAGGGGTAGGGGTACGGTTAAAGATATGTGTTGGTAAGGGTTAGGGTTAGGGTTATGTTAGGCTTAGGGTTAGGGTTAGGGTTTAGGGTCAGGTGTAGGGTTAGGGTTAGGGCAAGGGATAGGTTTAAGTCTAAGGCTGGTGTTTTGTCTAGGTCTAGGGCTAGGTCTAGGGCTAGAGTTAGTCTTAGGGTTAGGGTAGGGTTAGGGTTAGGGTTAGTGCTAGGGCTAGGTTTAAGGCTACAGCTAGGGATATTGTTAGGACTAGGGCTATGCTAGGTCTAGGGTAAGGGTCAGGGGTATAGTTAGGGGTAGGGTTAGGGGTTGTGGTTAGTGTCAGGGTTATGGTTAGGGTTAGGGTTTGTTTAGCGTTTAGATTAGGGTTAGTGTTTAGTGTTAGGGTTAGGGTTTAGGATTTAGGGATATGGTTAGGGTTAGGGTTAGGGTTAAGGGGAGGGATAGGGTTAGGGGTTGTGTTTAGGGTTAGGGTTTGGTTTAGGGTTGGGTTAGGGTTAGGGTTATCATTAGGGTTCAGGGTTTAGGGTTAGAGTTAGGGTTAGGGTTAAGGTATAGGGTAGGGTTAGAGTTATAGTTAAGGGTTAGGGTTAGGGTTAGGGGTTAGGGTTAGTATTAGGGTTAGGGTTAGGGCTATGGATAGGGTTACGACAAGGGCTAGTGCTAGGGCTAGGGATAGGGCTAGGGCAAGTGATAGGGTTAGGGTTAGTGTTTAGTGTTATGGTTAGGGTTAGGGTTAGGGTTAGTGTTAAGGGTAGGGAAAGGGTTAGGGGTTAGGGTTCGGGTTAGGGATAGGGTTAGTGTTAGGGTTAGGGTTAGGGATTAGAGTTAGGGTTAAGGTTTTGGGTTAGGGTTATGGTTAGAAAAAGGGTTTAGGCTTAGGATAGGTGTTAAGGTTAAAGTTAGGGTTATGGTTAGAGTTAGGACTAGGACTATGGTTAGGGTTAGGATTAAGGTAGGGATAAGGTTAGGGTTAGGGTTAGGGTTTAGGGTTTAGAGATAGGATTAGGGTTAGGGTTGGGGTTGGGGTTAGGGTTAGGATTAGGGTTAAGGGGAGGGACAGGGTTAGGAGTTTTGTTTAGGGTTAGAGTTAGGGTAGGGTTAGAGTTAGGTTTGGGCTTGGGTTTAGGTTTAGTTTTAGGGTTAGCATTACTGTTAGGTTTAGGGTTATAAGAGGTTTAGGGTTATGGTTAGGGTTAGAATAGGGTTAGGGTTAGGTTTAAGGTATAAGGGTTAGTGTAAGTTTTTAGGATGTAGGGTTAATGTTAAGTTAGTGTTAGGGTTAGGGTTTTGAGTTAGGTTTAAGGTTAGTGTTAGGGTTGCGTTAGGGTTAGGTTAGGGTCAGAGGTTAGGGGTAGGGGTAGGATTAGAGGTAGGGTTATGGTTTTGGGTTAGCGTTAGGGTTGAGTTAGGGATAGGGTTAGGGTTAGGGTTTAAGGAAGAGAGTTTGGGTTAGGGTTAGGGTTAAGGTAGGGCTAGGGCTAGGGCTACACTCCCGAAACCCCAACACTAACCCTAACCCTAAACATTAAACCTAACCCTAAAACAACACCAACACTAACTCTAACCCTAACCCTAACCACAACCCCTAAACATACCCCTAACCTTAACCCTAACCCCTAATCCTAACACTAGCCCAAACTCTAACCACTAAACCTAACCCTGACCTTAACACTAAACCTAACCCTAACCCTAAACCCTAATCCTAACCCAACCCTAACTCTATCCCTAACCCTATCCCTAACATTAAACCCTAAATCTAACACTAACCCTAAAACCTAACCCTACACTTAGCTGTAGCCCTAGCTCTGGCACTATTTCTGAATCAAATCCTAGCCCTAGCCCTAACCATAACACAATGCTAACCTTAAACCTAACCCCAACTCATACCACTACCCCATCCCTAATCCCTAACCCTAAAACTAACCCTAACCTTCACTCTGAACCCTAACCCTAACTCCATCCCCAACCCTAAACTCAACCCTAACTCTAACACTAAATCGTAAACCGTGACCCTAACTCTAACCATAACCAAACCCTAATCCTAACCCCAAAACTAATCCTAAACCCTAAAACATAACACTAACCCTAACCATAACACTAACCCTACAATAACCCTAAATCCTAACCCTAACCCTAACCTTAAACCTAACCCTAACCCTAACCCCAACCCTAACCCTAACTTCAACCCTAACCCTAACCCTAACACCAACCCCAACCCTAACCCCAACCCTAAACCTAACCGTAACCTTAACCCTAACCCCAACCCCAACCCCAAACCTAACCCAACTACAACACTAACCCTAACCCTAATCCCTAACCCTAACCCTAATCCTAACCCTAACCCTAACCCTAACCACTAACCCTAACCCTAACTCTAACATTAACCCTAACGATAAATCTAACCCTAAACCCTGACACTGACTCTGACCCAGACCCTGACCCTGATCCTGACCCTAACCCTAACCCTAATCACTAACCCTAACCCTAACCCTAACCCTAAACACTTACCCTAACCCCTAACCCTAACCCTAATCCTAACCCTAAACCTAACACTACCCCTAAACCCTAACCTTAACACTAACCCTAACAATAAACCTGACCCTAAACCCTGACACTGACTCTGACCCAGACCCTGACCTTGATCCTGACCCTAACTCTAATCCTAACCCTAACCCTAAACCCTAACCCTACCTCTAACCCTAAACAAAACCCCTAACCCTAACCCTAACCTCTTCTAACCCTAAACCTAAGTGTAAAGCTAACCCTAACCCTAACCCTAACCCTAACCAAACCCTAAACCTAACCCCTAACACTTACCCCTAACCCTAACCCTAACACTAACCCTAACTCTAACCAAAACACCTAACCCTAACCCTAACCCTAAACCTCTTCTAACCGTAAACCTAAGAGTAAAGCTAACCCTAACCCTAAACCTAACCCTAACCCAAACCCTATCCCTAACCCTAACCCTAAACCCTAACCCTAACCCAACTCTAACCCTAACCGTAACCCTAACCCCAAGCCATACCCCTTCCCCTAACCCTACCCGTAACCCTAATCCCTAGCCCTAACCCTAACCCTAGCCCTACCCTATCCCTAGCCCTAACCCTAACCCAATACTAACCCTAACCCTAAACCTAAACCTAACCCTAAAACTAAACTAATCCTAACCCTAAATCATAAATGCTAACCTTAACCCTAATTCCCTAATCATAACTTTAACTCTATTCTAACCATAACCCTAGACCTAAACCTCTTCTAACCCTAACCCTGAGAATAAATCTAACCATGACCCTAACCCTAACTCTACCTTAACCCTAAATCCTAAACCCTAAACCTAATCCTAACCATACTCTAACCCTAACCCTAACCATAAGCCCAAGCCATAGCCCTTCCCCTATCCCTACCTGTAACCCTATCCCCAAACCCCAAACCTAACCATAGACCTAACCCTATCCCTAGCCCTAACCCTTCCCCAATACTAACGCTAACCCTAACCCAACCATAACTCTAACCCCAATCTTAGCCCTAACCCTCTCCTAACCCTAACCCTAACCCTAACCTCTCCCTAACCCTAAATCCTAATCACTAATCGTAACCTTAATACCCTAAAAGTAACCCTAACCCTATTCTAACCCTAACCCTAAACCTAAACTGTTTCTAACCCTAACCCTAAAAGTAAAGCTAACCATAAACCTAACCCTAACCCAAACCCCAACTCTAACACTAACACTACCCTAACCTTAACCCTAACCCTATTTTAAACCTAACCCTTAATCTAAACTTCTTCTAACCCTAACCCTAACAGTAACAGTAACCCTAATCCTAACCCTAACCCCAACCCCAACCCTAACCCTAAACATACCCTAACCCTAATCCTAACCCCAACCCCAACCCTAGCCCTAAACACACCCTAACCCTAAACCTAACCCCTAACCCTAAGCCTAACCCTAACCCTAACCTAAACATAAATCCTAAACCTAAACCTAACCCTAACCCTAAACCCTAACCCTAACACTAACCTTACCCTAAACTCTACACCCTATCCCTAAACTTACCCCTAATCCAACCATAACCATAACCCTAAACCCAACCACAAGTCCTACCCCTACCCCTAACCATAACCCTAAACTTAACCCTTACCCTGACCCTAACTCTAGCCCTAGCACTATCCCTAGCTCTAACCCTATCCGTAGCCCTAACCCTAACCCAACCCTAACCCTAACCCCTAGCCATACTCCTTCCCCTACCGCTACCCCTATGTCTACACATAACCCCAACCCTAACCCTAGCCCTAAACCTATCCCTAACCCTAACCCTAACCCTAAGCCTAAATCCTTAAACCTAACACTAGAGCCAACCTTAACCCTAACCATAACTCTAACCCTAAATCCTAAATGTAAACCTAACCCTAACCCTAAACACTAACCCTAACCCTAACATTAGCCCTAGCCGTAGCCCTAGCCCTAGCAATAGCCCTTGACCTAACACTAGCCTAGCCCTAACCCTAACCCTAACCATAACCATAACCCTAAAGCCTAAACCCTAACGCTAACCCTAAACCCTATACCCTAACCTTATCCCTAACCCAAACGTTAACCAAACCCTCTCCCTAACACTAACCCTACACCCAAACCGTACCCTTACCCCTTACCCTACCCGTAACCCTAACCCTAACACAACCCTAACCATAACCATATCCCTAACCCTATCCCTAAACCCTATACCCTAACCATAAATCTAACTCCAAACACTTACCCTAACCCTAATGCTAACACAACCCTAAACCTAATGCTAACCCTAACTGTAACCACCAATACTAACACTAACCCTAATCCTAACTCTAAACCCCAACCTTAACTGTAACCTTATTTTAAACCTAACCCTAAACCTAAACCTCTTCTAACCCTTACCCTAACAGTAATGCTAACCCTAAACTTAACCCTAACCCCAACCACAACCCTAAACCTAACCCAACCCTAACCATAACCCTAACACTAACCCTAACCCTAAACTCTATTCCTCACCCTAACCCTAACCCCTAACCCTAACCCTAACCGTAACACTAACCGTAACCCTAACTCCTAACCCTAAGAGTAACCTTAACCCTAACCCTAACCTAACCCTAACCCTAAACCCTAACCCTAAAGCTAACCCTGCCCTATCCCTAACCCTAACCCTAACACTAACCCTTACCCGAAACCTAGCCCTAGCCATAGCCTTAGCCCTAGCACTAGCCCTAGCCCAAACCCTAGCCATAGCCCTAACCCTAAGCCTAACCCTAACCCTAACCCTTACCCTAACCCTAGCCCTAGCTGTAGCCCTAGCCCCAGCACTAGCCCTAGCCCCAACCCCTAGCCATAGCCCTAACCCTAAGCCTAACCCTAACCCTAACCATAACACTACCCTAAACCTAAACTTAACCCTAACACTAACCCTAACCCTAGCCCTAGCCCTAAACCTTGCCCTAACCCTATCCCTAGCCCTAAACCTAAACCTAACCATAACCATAAACCCTAAACCCTAACCTTAATGCTAACCCTAACACTACCCCAACCCTAACACTAACCCTAACCCCAACCCATACCCCTTCCCCTACACCTACCCCTACCCCTACCAGTAACCTTAACCCCTAACCTTAAACCAAACCCCTAATGTTAAACCTAACCCTAAATTCAAACCTCTTCTTAACCTAACCTAACAGTAATGCTAACCCTAACCCTAACCCTACCCTAACCCCAAACCCAACCCTAACACTCAACCTAACTCTATCCCTAGCCCTAGCTCTAGCTGTAATCCTAACCCCTAACCCTAACCCTAAACCCTAATCCTAACCTTTACCCTAGCCCTAGCCCTAGCCCTAACCCTATCCCTAGCCCTAATCCTAACCCTAACCCTAAACCCTAAACCATAACCCTAACCCTAACTCAACCATAAAGATAACCCTAACCCAAACCCAAACCCCTACCACTATCGCTGCCTGTAACCCCTAACCCTAACCCTACCCTATTCTAACCCTAACCCTAAATCTAAACCTCTTCTAACCCTAACGCTAACAGTAATGCTAACACGAACCCTTACCCTAGCCCCAAACCAAACCCTAACCATGAACCTACCCTAACCCTAACCCTAACCCTATCCCTAACACTAAACCCAACCCTAACCCTAAACCTAACACTAACCCTAAACCTAAACCTAAATCTAAACTAATCTTAACCCTAACCCTAACCAATAACACTAACCCTAACCCTAAAGCCTAACCATAATTCTAACCCTAAACACTAACACTAACCCTAAATTTTGCCCTAGCCTTAGCCCTAGCCCTAGCACTAGCCTTGTCCCTAAACCTAGCCCTATCCTTAACCCTAACCCTACCCCTAACCCTACCCCTAACCCAACTCTAACCCTAACCCTAACCCTAGCAACAACACTAACTGTACCCCTACCCCTACCCCTAACCTTAACCCTGAACACTAACCCTAACCCTAACTCAACCCTAACCCTAACCCTAACACTAACACTCACACTAACCCTATCCGTAAACTCTATCCCTCACTCTAACCCTAAACCTAACCCCTAACCATAACCGTAACTGTAACCCTAACCATAACCGTAACCCTAACCCTAACTCCTAACCCTAAGAGTAACCCTAACCCTAACACTAATCCTAACCCTAACCCTAATCTCTAACACTAACCCTAACCCTAAACCCTAACCAAAACCTAACCCTGTCCTAACACTAATCCTAACCCTAACGCTAACCCTAAACCCTAAAAACCTAACCCTAACCCGAACCATAACCCTAACCCTAAACCCTAACCCTTACCCTAACCCTAACCCTAAACCTAACCCTAGCCATAGCCCTAACCCTAAGCCTAACCCTAACCCCAATCCCAACCCTAACCCTAACCTAACCCCTAAACCTAATCCTAACCATAACACTAACCCCAACCCTAACCCTAACGCTAACACTAACCCTAATCCTAACCCTAAATCTAACACTAACCTTAACCTTAACCCTAACCCTAACCCCTAAGGCTAATCCTAACCCTAAGCCTAACCCTAACACTAACCCTAACCCTATACTCTACACCCTAATCCCAACACTAACCCTAACCCTACCCAAATCCTAAATCCTAAATCTAACCCTAACCCTAACCCTAAACCCTATCACTAACATTAACTTTAACCCTAAACTCTACACCCTAACCCTAACCCTAACCCTAATCCAACCATAAACCTAACCCTAACCCTAACAAGAAGACCTAACTCTACCCGTACCCCAAACCCTAACCCTAAACTTAACCCTAACCTTAGCCTTAGCACTATCTCTAGCTCTAACCCTATCCCTAGCCCTAACCCTAATCCTAACCCTAACCCTAAACCCTAAACCATAACCTTAACTCTAACCCTAACCCACCCCTAACCCTATCCCTAACCCTAAACCCTAAACCCTAACCTTAACCTTACACTAACACTATCCCTAGACCTAACCCTAACCCTAACCCTAAACCTAACCCAACCCTAATCCTAATAACAACACTAACCCTACCCCTACCACTAACCCTAACCCTAACCCAAAATACTAACCCAAAACCTAACCCCACCCTAACCCGAACCCCTAACACTAATCTCACCCTCTCACCCTTACCCTACCCCTAACCATAACCCTAGTCTTAGCCCTAGCCCTAGCCTTATCCTTAGCCTTAACACTAGCCCTAGCACTAGCCCTAAACCTAGCCCTACTCCTAACCCTAACCCTAACCCAACCCTAACCATAACCCTAGCTCTATCCCTAACCCTAACCCTAAACACTCAGCCCTAACCCTAATATTAACCACAACCCCTAAACCTACCCCTTCCCTCAACCCTAACCCTAACCCTAAAAAAGAACCTAACCCTTAACCTAACCCTAAACCTAAACCTCTTCTACGCTAACCCTAACAGTAACACTAACCTCAACTTAAACCCTTCCCCTACCCCTAACTCTAAACTAACCCTAGCCCTAGCCCTAGCCCTAAACTTAACCCTAACCCTAACCCAACCCTAACCCTAACTCTATGCCTCACCACATCCCTAAACCATAAACCCTAACCATAACACTAAACACTAATCCTATACCTAACACTAACCCTAACCTCAACACCCGAACCCTAACTCTAACCCTAACCCTAAGCTTAACCCTAACCCTAACACTAACCTTAACCCTAACCCTAGCCCTAGCACTAGCCCTAGTACTAACTGTATCCCTAGCCCTAACCGTACCCATAACCCTAAACCATAAACCATAACCCTAACCCAACCGAAACCCTAACCCTAACCCCAACCCCAAGCCATAACCCTTGCACTAACCCTACCTGTAACCTTAATCCCTAACTCTAACCCTAGCCCTAACCATACCCCTAGCCCAAACACTAACACAATACTAACCCTAACTCTAATCCTAACCCATCCCTAACCCTAACCCTAACCCTACCCTAGCACTAACCCTAACTCTAACATAATCCTAACACTAAATCATAAACTCTAACGGTAACCCTGATTCCCTAAACTTAACCCTAACCTTATTCTAACCCTAACCCTAAACCTAAATCTCTTCTAATCATAACACTAACAGTAAAGCTAACCATAACCGTAACACTAGCCCTAACTCCAACTCTAACCCTAACCCTACCCTAACCCTAATCCTAACCCTATTCTAATCCTAACCCTAATCTAAACCTCTTCTAACCCTAACCCTAACAGTAATGCTAACCCTAATCCTAACCATAACCCTAACCCTAAACACTAAACCAAAACCCTAACATAACCCTAATCCTAACCCTAACCCAACCCTAACCCTAAGCCTAACCCCAAGCCATACCCCTTCCCCTAACCATAACCATGACCCTAATCCCTAGCTCTAACCCTAACCCTAGCCCTAATGCTAACCCAATACTAACCCTAACCCTAATCATAACCCATCCCTAACCCTAAACCTACCCCTAACCCTAACTCTAAACCTAACCCTAACCCTAAACTAACCCTAACCCTAAATCATAAATGCTAACCGTAACCCTAATTCCCTAATCATAAGTTTAACCCTATTCTAACCATAATCCTAAACCTAAACCTCTTCTAACCCTAACCCTAAGAGTAAAGCTAACCATAACCCTAACCCTATCCCTAACTCTACCTTAACCTTAAACCTAATCCTAACACTAAACTAGCCCTAACCCTAAATCATAAATGCTAACAATAAACCTAATTCCCAAACTTAACCCTAACCCTATTCTAACCCTAATCCTAAACCTAAACCTCTTCTAACCCTAACCCTAAGAGTAAATCTAACCCCTAACAATAACCCTAACCCCAACCCAACCCTAACCCTAACCCCAACTATAACCCTAACCCCAACCCCTGACCCTACCCCCCTACCCCTACCCCTAACCCTAACCCCAGCCCTAGTGCTAGCCCTAACCCTAACCCTAAATCTAAAACTAACCTTAATACTAACACTAACCTTAACCCCTAACGCTAACCCTAATCATAAAGCCTAACCCTAACACTAACCTTAACACTAAACTCTACACGTTTACCTTAACCCTCACCCTGACCCTAACCTAACCCTAAATTCTAAAAATAAACCTAACCCTACCCTAAACCTTAACCCTAACATTAATCTTAACCCTAAACTCTACACCCTAACCCTAACCCTAACCCTAATCCAACCATAACTGTAAACCTAACCCCAACCACAAGTCCTAAGCCTACCCCCACCCTACCAATAACCCTAAACTTAACCCTAACCCCTGACCCTAACTCTAGCCCTAGCACTATCCCTAGCTCTAAACCTATCCCTAGCCCTAACCCTAACCCTAACCCTAACCCTAAAACTAACCCCAACCCATACCCCTAATCTTACCCATACCCCTACCCCTAAATGTAACCCAATCATAATCCTAACCCTAACCCTAAACCTAACCCTAACACTAACCCTAACCTTAACCCTAAACCCTAAACCCTAATACCCTAAACCTAACCCTAACCCTATTCTAACCCTAACCCTAAACCTAAACCTGATATAACCTAACCTAACAGTAATGCTAATCCTAAAACTAAACCTAACCCCAACCCCAAACCTAACCCTAACCCTAACCCTAAACCCTAACCCTAACCCCTAACACTAAACACTAACCCTTACCTTAACCCTAACACGACCCTAACACTAACCCTAACCATAACACTAACCACAATCCCTAAACCTACCCCTAACCCTAGCCTTAACCCTATTCTAACCCTAACCCTAACCCTAACCCTAAACCTAACACTAAACCCTAACCCTAACCCTAACCCTAACCCCTAACCCTAACACCAACCCTAAACCTAACCCCAACACCAACACTAACCTTAAACCCAACCCTAAACCGAACCCCTAACCCCAACCCTAACCCTAACCCATATCCCAACCCTAACTCTAAATCTAATCCTAACCACTAACCCTAAACCTAATCCTAAACCCTAACAGTAACCCTAACCCTAACCCTAACCAAAACCCTAACTCTAACCCTAACCCCAACCCAAAACCAAACCTTAACCCTAACCCTAACCCTAACCCCAAATCTAACCCCTAACCCTAACCCCAACACTAACTCCAGCCTCTAACCCTAAACCCAAACCTAACCCTAACGCTAACCCTAACACTATTGCTAACTCTAATGCTAAACCTAACTGTAAACCCTGACAGTGACCCTGACACTAAACTTAAACCTAACCCTAACCCTAACCCTAAACCCTAACCCCTAACACTAATCCTGAACCCTAACCCTAACCCTAAACAACCCTAATGCTAAACCTAACCCCAACCCTAACCCTAACCCAAACCCGAACCCTAACCCTAACCACAACCCTAATCCTAACCATAACCCCAACCCTAACCACAACCCTAACCCTAACCTCTACCCCAACCCTAACTCTAAAACTAATCCTAACCGATAACCCTAACCTAATCCTAAACCCTAACAGTAACCCTAACTCCAACCCTAACCAAAACCCCTAACTTTAACCCTTACCCTATACCTAAACCAAACCCCTAACCCTATCCCGTGCTCTAACTCTAGCCCTAAACCAAACCCTAAACGTAAGACTAACAATAACCCTAACCCTAACCCTTACCCTAACACTAATCCTAAACTCTAAACCTAACCCCAACCCTAAACCCCAAAACTAACCCCTAACTCTAACCCTAACCCTAACGCTAAACAAAACACTTAACCTAACCCTAACCCTAACCCTAAACGTCTTCTAATCCTAAAACTAAGAGTAATGCTAACCTTAACCCTAACACTAACCCTAACACTAACCCTAACCCCTAACCCTAACCCTAACCCTACCTAATTCTAACTCTAACCTTAGCCCTGACTATAACCCTAAAACATATCCTAAGCCTGAACTTTCCTTAACCTTAACCCTGAAACCTAACCCTAACCCTAACATTAATCCCTAACCCTAACTTTAACACTAACACTATCCATAATCCTAACACTAACACCTAAACCTATCCCTACCCGTAACTCTAACCCTAACCATAACACTAAACACGAACCCTAACCCCAGCCCTAGCCGTAGCCCTATCCCTAGACCTAGCACTAGCCCTAGACCTAAACCTATCCCTAGCCCGAACCATAATCTTTACACTAACCCTAAACATAACCTCATCCTAAACCAAACCCTAACCCTAACCCTGACTCTAAGCAAAACCCCTAATGCTAACTCTAACCCTAATCCCAAACTTAAACCTAACCCCAATCCCAAACCTTAACCCAACCCCAATACCAAACCCAATCTCAACCCTAAACCCAACCTCAACCCTAAACCCAACCCAAACCCTAACCCTAACCCTAACCCCTAACTCTAACCCCAACCCTAACCCTAACCCTAACCCTAACCCTAACACATATCGTAAGCCTGCGTTCTTTCCCAACACTAAGCCTAAACCCTAACCCTAACCCTAACCCTAATCCCTAAACCTAACCTTATCCCTAACACTATCCCTAACCCTAAGCCTAACCCCTAACCCTAACTCTAAAGCTAACCCGAAACCTAACACTAAACCCTAACCCTAAACCGAACCCTAACACCAACCCTAACCCAAGCCCTAACCCCAACCCTAACCCCTAACCCCAACCCCATTCCTAACCCTAACCCCAAACCTAACCCTAACCCTAATCCTAACCCCAACCCCAACTCTAAACCCAACCACAATCCCAACCCTAACACCGAACCAAATCCCAACCCTAACCCTAACCTCAACCCTAACCGTAAACCCAACACTAACCAAACGCTAACCCTAACCCTAACCAAACCCTAACTCTAAACCTAACCCTAACCCTAACCCTAACCCTAACCCTAATCCTAACCCCTAACCCTAACGGTAACCCTAACCAAAACCCCTACCCCTAACCCTAACCCTAACCCTAAACCTCTTCTAACCCTAAACCTAAGAGTAAAGCTAGCCCTAACCCTACCCCTAACCCTAATAACGAACCCTAACCCTAACCCTAACCTAACCCAAACCCTAACACTAACCATAAACCTTAAATAAACCCTAACTGCTAAACCTAAAACTAAATTTAACCCTAATCTTAACCCCGACCCTAACACTAACTGCAACCCTAAACCTAACCCCAAACCCCAAACCTAACCCTAACGCTAATCCTAACCCTAACACTAACCGTAACCCTAAGCCTTACCCTAAACCTAGCCTAACTTTAACACTAACCCTAACCCTAAACCCTAACACTAACCCTAACACTAACCCCTAAACCTAATCCTAACCCTATCCCTAACCTTAATACCAACCCTAAACCTAACACTAACCCCAACCCTAACCATAACCCCAACCCCAAAGCCAACCCTAACCCCTACCTTAACCCTAACACTAACCCTAAAGCCAACCCTACCACTAACCCCTACTCAACCCTAAACTAACCCTAATCCTAACATATAACACTAACCCTAACCCTTACCCCTAACCCTAACCCTAACCCTAACAATAAACCTAATAGTAATGCTAACCTTAACCCTAAACCTAACCCCAACGCCAACCCTACCCTAATCCTATACTAAACTTAACCTTAGCCTTAGGTCTAATCTAACCCTAACCCTACCTATAATCCTAACACATATCGTAAGCCTACTTTCTTTCCCTAACCCTAAGCCTCAAACCCTAACCCTAACTCTAAGCTTAAAGCCTAACCCTAACCTTAACCCTAACACTATCCCTAACGCTATCCCTAACCCCTAACCCTATTCCTACCCTTAACTCTAACACTAACCATAACAGTAAACCCTAACATAACACTAACCATAAACCCACACCCTAACCCCAAACCTAACCCTAAACCTAACCAAAATTTAACCCTAAAACCAAACACTAAGCCTAACCCCTAACCCCTACCAGTAACCCTAACCCTAACCCTAACCCCAACCCTAACCCTAAACCTAACCCCAACCCTAACCCCTAACCCTAAAAGTACCACTAACCCTAATCATAATTCTCAAATCAAACCCTAACCCTAACCCTAACAATGACCCTAACCAAAACCCCTAACCTTAACCTTAATCCTAAACCTCTTCTAACCCTAAAACTAAGAGTAACGCTAACCCTAACCATAACACTAACCCTAACCCTAAACCAAACCCCTAACCCTACCCCTACCTCGAACCCTAACTCTAACCCTAAACCAAACCCCTAACCCTAAACATAAGCCTAATCCTAACCACTAACCCTAAACCTAACCCTATCCCTAAACCTAACCCTAATCCTAACCCCCTAACCCTAACCCTAAACCTCTTCTAACCCTAAAACAAAGAGTAACGCTAACCCTAACCCCTAGCCCTTAACCCTAACCATAACCCTAACCAAAACCCCTAACCCTAACCCTAACACTAACCCTAATCCAAATCTTAACCATAAACCTAACCCTAACCCTAACCCTAAACCAAACCCTAACCCTAAACCTAACCCCTAACCCTAACTCTAACCCCTAACCCTAACCCTAACCATAAACCTCTTCCAACCCTAAACCTAAGAGTAATGCTAAACTTAACCCTAATCCTAACCCCAAATCAAACCCTAACTCTAACCCTAACCTAAACCCAAAGCCTAACCCTAACTCTAACCTCAGGCCTAGGCCCTAGCACTAATCCTAAACCTATCCCTAGCCCTAATCATAACCCTAATCCTAACTCTAAACCTAACCCTAACCCTAAACTCTAACCCTAAACCTAACCCTGACACCAAACCTAACTCTAATCCTAACCCCAACCCTAACCCTAACCCCAACTCCAACCCTAAACCTAACCCCAACACTAAACCTAACCCTAATCCTAAACCCAACCCTAAACCTAGCACGAAACCAAACCCTAAACCAAACCACAATCACAACCTTAACTCCAACCCCAATCCTAACCCTAACTCCAACCTCAAACCTAACCCCAACACCAAAACTAATCCATCCCTAACACTAGCACTAACCCCTACCCTAACCCTAACCCTAACCCCAAATCTAACCCTAAAAACACCTAACCCTAACCCTAAACCTCTTCTAACCCTAAACCTAAGAGCAATGCTAACCTTAACCCTAACCATAACCCCAAACCAAAACCTAACTCTAACACTAACCCTAACCCCAAAGCCTAACCATAACTCTAAACCCAGCCCTAGCCCTAGCTCTAGTCCTAAACCTATCCCTAGCCCGAATCATAACCCTAACCCTAACTCTAACCCCTAACCCTAACCCTAACCCTAAACCCTAACCCTAAACTTAACCCTAACACAAAACTAAAACCTATTTCTAACCCCCAACCCTAACCCTAACCCCAACTCCAACCCTAAACATAACCCCAACACTAACCGCAACCCTAATCCTAACCCCAACCCTAAACCTAACCCGAAACCCAACCCTAAACTAAACCACAATCACAACCTTAACCCAACCCCAATCCCATCCCAAAATCCAACCTCAATATTAACCTCAACCCCAAACCTACCCCAACCCTAACACTAACCTTAATCCCTAACCTAACCCTAATCCCTAACCCTAACGACTAACCCTAATACTAACCCTAACCCCTAACACTAACCCTAACCATAAACCTAACTCTAAACAAAAGCCCTAACCCTAACACTAAACCTAACCCTGAACCTTTTCTAACCCTAATCTTAAGAATAACGCTAACCCTAACCCGAACCCTAACCCTAACTCTAACCAAAAACCTAACCCTAACCCTAAACCTAACCCTAAACTTCTTCTTACCCTAAACCTAAGAGTAAAGTTAACCCTAACCCTACCCCTAGCCGTAACACTTAACCCTAACCCTAACCTAACCCAAACACTAACACTAACCTTAAACCTTAACATTAACCCTAACCCTAACCAATAAACCTAACCCTAACCTTAACCCTAACCTTAACACCGACCCTAACCCTAACCCTAACCCTAACTCTAAACCCTAACCCTAAGCCTTACCCTAACCCTAAGCTAAACTTAAAACTAACGCTAACCCTAAACCCTAACACTAACCCTAACACTAACCCCTAAACCTAATGCTAACCCTAACCCTAACCTTAACACCAACCCTAAACCTAACACTAACCCCCTATCCTAACAATAACCCCAACCCCAAACCTAACCCTGAAACAAACCCTAACCCTAACACAAACCCTAACCCCAACCCTAACCCTAACCCCTATATCAACCCTAAAACTAACCTTAATCCTAACATATAACCCTAACCCTAACCCTAACCCCTAACCCTAACCCTAACAGAAAACCTAATAGTAATGCTAACCTTAACCCTAAACCAAACCCCAACGCCAACCCTACCTTAACCCTACACTAAACTTAACCCTAGCCCTAGGCCTATATCTAACCCTAACCCTACCTTTAACCCTAACACATATCGTAATCCTACTTTCTTTCCCTAACCCTAAGCCTAAACCTTAACCCTAACCCTAACCCTAACCCCTAAGCCTAATCCCTAACCCTAACCTTAACCCAAACACTATCCCTAACCCTATCCCTAACCCCTAACCCTATCCCTACCCTTAACTCTAACCCTAACCATAACACTAAACCCTAACCATAACCCTAGCCCTAGCTCCTAGCCCTATCCCTAGACCTAGCACTAGTCCTAGTCCTAAACCAATCTCGAGCCCGAACGATAACCCTGACCCTAACCCTAACCCAAACCCTAAACCAAACACTAACCCTAACAAAAACCCCTAACCTTAACCCTAACCCCAACCACTAACCCTAACCCTAACACTAACTCTAACCCCAAACCTAACCCTAAACTTAAACCTCTTCTAACTCTAAACCTAACAGTAACGCTAATCCTAAGCCTAACACTAAACATAAACCCAAACCGTAACCCTAACCCTAACCCTAAACCTAACCTAACCCTAAACCTCACCCTAAAATCAAACACTAAGCCTAACACTAACCCCTAGCCGTAACCACAACCCTAACCCTAACCCTAATCCCTAACCCTAACCTTAACCCTAACACTATCCCTAACCCTATCCCTACCCCCTAACCCTATCCCTACACATAACTCTAACCCTAACAATAACACTAAACACTAACCCTTACCCTAGCCGTAGCCCTAGCCGTAGCCCCAGACCTAGCACTAGCCCTAGTCCTAAATCAATCCCGAGCCCGAATCATAACCCTAACCCTAACCCTAAACCAAACCCTAACCCTAACAAAATCACCTAACCCTTACCCTAACCCTAACCACTAACCCTAACCCTAACACTAACTCTAACCCTAAACCTAACTCTAACCCTAAACCTCTTCTAACTATAAACCCAAGAGTAAAGCTAATCCTAAGTCTAAACATAACCCTAAACCTAACCTAACCCTAACCCTAACCCTAAAACCAAACACTCAGCCTAACCCTAATCCCTAGCTCTAATCCTAATCCTAACCCCTAACACAGACCCTAACCCTAAACCTAAACCCAATCATAACCCCAAACGTAAACCTAACCTTAACCCTAATCCTAAAACTAACCCTAACCCTAACCCTAAAACAAACCCTAACACTAAGCCAAACCCTAAACCTAACCCCTAACCCTACCCCTACAGCTAACCCTACCCCTATCCCAAATCCTACCCCTAACCCTAACCCTAACCCTAAAACTAACCCTAACCCTATCCCTAACCCTAAACCTAACCCTAAACTTTTCTAACCCTAAACCTAAGAGTAATGCTAACCCTAACCCTAACCCTAGCCCTAATCCAAACCCTAACCCTAACACTAACCCTAACCCTAAACCAAACTCTAACTCTAAACCTAAACCTAACTCTATCCCTAACCCTAACCCTAACAAAAACGCCTAACCCTAACCCTAATCCTAACCCCTAACCCTAAAGGTAACCCTAACCAAAACCCCTAACTCTAACCCTAACACTAACCCTAAACAAAACCCTAACCATAAACCTAACCCTAACCGTAACCCTAGCCCTAAACCAACCCTAACCCTCAACCTAACCCTAACCCTAACTCTAACCCCCTAACCCTAAACCTAACCGTAAACCTCTTCTAACCCTAAACCTAAGAGTAACACTAAACTTAATCCTAACCCTAACCCCAAATCAAACCATAACTCTATCCCTAACCCTAAACTCAAAGCCTAACCCTAACCCTAACCCCTAGCCCCAAGCCTAGCCCTAGTCCTAAACCTATCCCTAGCCCGAATCATAACCCCAACCCTAACTCTAACCCCAACCCTAACCCTAACCCTAAACCCTAACACTAAACCTAAGCATAACACCAAACCTAACACTAATCTTAACCCCAACCCTAACCCTAACCCCAAATCCAACCCTAAACCTAACCCCAACACTAACACTAACCCTAATCCTAAACCCAACCCTAAACCTAACACGAAACCCAACCCTAAACCAAACCACAATCTCAACCTTAACCCCAACCCCAATCCCAAAACTATCTCGAACCTCAACCCTAACCCCAACCCCAAAACTAATCCAAGCCTAACACTAACACTGACCCGCACCCTAAACCTAACCCTAACCCTGACACTAAACGTAACCACTAACCTAAACCATAACCCTAACCCTAAACAAAAGCCTTAACCCTAACCCTAACCCCAACCGTAACCCTAACCCTAACCAAAACTCCTACCCCTAACCCTACCCCTAATCCTAACCCTAAACCTCTTCTAACCCTAAACCCAAGAGTAACGCTAACCCCAAACCTAACCCCAACAAAAAACCTAACCCCTAACCCTATACCTCTTCTAATCCTAAACCTAAAAGCAACGCTAAACTTAACCCTAACCCCAACTCTAAACCAAAACCTAACTCTAACCCTAACCCTTCCCCAAAGCCTAACCCTAACTCTAAACCTAGCCCTAGGCCTAGCTCTAGTCATAAACCTATCTCTAGCCCGAACCATAACCCCTGACCCTAACCCTAACCCAAACCCTAACCAAACCCCAACCCTAACACTAACCCTAACAAAACCCCTAATCTTAACCCCAACCCTAACCACTAACCCTAACCCTAACACTAACCCTAACCCTAAACCTAACCCTAAACCTAAACCTCTCATAACCCTAAACCTTAGAGTAACACTAATCCTAAGCCTAACGCTAACCATAAACCCAAATCCTAACCCTAACGCAAACCCCTAAACCTAACCTAACCCTAACCCTAATCCTAAAACCAAACACTAAGCCTAACCCCTAACCCCTAGCCGTAACCATAACCCCAACCCCTAACACCAAACCTAACCCAAACCTACCCCAACCCTAACCCTAACCCTAAACGTACCACTAACCCTAATCCTAATTGTGAACCAAAACCTAACCCTAACCCTAACCATAACCCTAACCAAAACCCCTAACCATTACCCTAATTCTAAACCTCTTCTAACCCTTAAACTAAGAGTAACTCTAACCCTAATCCTAACCCTAACCCTAATTTCCCCTAAACTAAAACCTAACCCTAAACCAAATCCTAACCCTAAACCTATCCCTAACCCTAACCGCTAACCCTAACCAGTAACCTTAACCGTAACCCCAACCAAAACCCTAATCCTATACCTAACCCTAACCCTAAACCAAACCCTAAACCTAATCCTAACCCTAAAGCAAAACCTAACCCTAAACCTAACCCTAACCAAAACAACTAACCCTAACCCTGACCCTAACGCTAACCCTAACCCTAAACCCTGACACTGACCCTGATCCTAACCCTAACTGTAACCCTAAGGCTAACCCTAAACCCTATCCCTAACCCTAACCCTAACCCTAAACCTAAACCCTAACCATAACACTAACCCTAAACCTAACCCCTAACCCTAACCAAAACACCTAACCCTAACCCTAACTCTAAACCTAAACCAAATCCCAACCCTAACCCTAACCCCTATCCCCAGCCCTAGGCCTAACTCTAACCCAAAACCTAACTTTAACCCTAACACATATTCTAAGACTAAACTCTTTTCTTAACGCTCACCATAAACACTAATCCTAACCCTAACGCTAACCCCAACTCTAACCCCAAAACTTTCCCCAACTCTAACCCTAAACCCTAATCCTAACCCCTAAGCCTAACCCCAACACTAAACCCTAACCCTAACCCCAACAATAAACCCAATTGTAACACTAACCTTAACCGTAAACCTAACCCCCAACGCCAACCCTACCCTAGCCCTACCCCTAACCCTAACACCAGCCTTAGGCCTAACTCTAACCCTAACCCTATCTTTAACACTAACACATATCCTAAGCCTAAACTCTTTCCCTAACCCTATCCATAATCCCTTACCCTAACCCTAATCCTAATCCCTAACCCTAACGTTAACTCTAACACAAATGCTAACCCTAACCCTAACCCCTGACCCTATCCGTACCCTTAACTCTAACCCTAACCATAACACTAAATACCCTAACCCTAGCCCTAGCCCTAACACAAACACTAAACCTAACCCTAACCCTAACCCTAAACACTATCACCAACCCTAACCCCTAACCCTAACCCTAAACATAAACCTAACACCAATCCTAACCTTAACCCTAAACCCAACACTAACCCCTAACCCCAACCCCAACCCTAAACCCAACCACAATCCTAAATCTAACCCCAACCCCAACCCCTACCCTATTCCTAACCCTAACCCTAAACCTCTTCTAACCCTAAACCTAAGAATAATGCTAACACTAACCCTAAACATAACCCTAAAGCAAACCCTAATCATAACCCTAACCCTAAGACTAAACCTAACCCTAACCCTAATCCCTAATCCTAACCCTAACCCTAAATATCTTTTAACCCTCAACCTAAGAGTTAAGCTAACCCTAACCCTAACCCTAAACAAAACCCTAAACCCAAATCTAACCGTAACCTTAATCCTAAACCAAACCCTAACCCTAAACCTAAACCTAACCCTAAACCTAACCCCTAACCAAAACCCCTCACCCTATCCCTAACCCAAACCCTAACCTTAAACCTTTCTAACCCTAAACCTAAGAGTAACGCTAACCCTAACCCAAACCCTAACCCTAACTCTAACCCTAAACTAACCCCAACCCTAACCCTAACCCCTAACCCTAACTCTAACCCAACCCTAACCCTAACCCAAACCCTAACCCTAACCCACACATACCTTTAACTCTACCCCTACCCCTAACCCTAACCCTAAACCTAACCCAACCCGAACCCGACCCCTAACCGCAACCTTAACACTAACCCAACCCTGCCTCTACCCCTAACGCTAATCCTAAAACTCACCAACCCTAACACTAACCCTAGCCTAACCCAACCCCTAACCCCTAGCCCTAGCCCTAGAACTAACCCTAGCACTAACCCTAAACATAACCCTACCCCGAAACCCTAAACCCTAACCCTAACCTTATCCCAAACCTGACCCTAACCCTAACCACAACCCCTAACACTAACTCTAAACCCTAACCCTAATCCTATCCCTATACTTAACCCAAAACCCTAAACATAACACTAACCCCTAGCCCAACCCCTAGCCCTAATCCTATCCCTAGTCCTAACACTAACCCTAACACTAACCTTAACCCTAACCCAAGACCTTACCCATAACTCTAACCATAACCCTAAACATAACCCTAACCCTAATCTTAAACCTAACTCGTCTAACCCTAACGCTAAACCGACTACTACCCATCTGCCTAACCTTACCCCTAAACCTAAAATAACCCAATCCTTAACACTATTCCTAACCTTAACCACCACCCCTATGCCTATCCCTACTCCTAACACTAACTCTAACATTAAACATAACCCTATCCCTAAACCCTAAACACTAACCCTAACCCTATCCTTAACATTAAACGCTAACCCTAACCCTAACCCTAACCCAAACCTAACCCTATCCCTAAATCTAACACTAACCACAACCCCTTACCTTACATCTAACCCTAACCCTAACCTTAAAAATAAACCCAAATCCTAACACTAACCCTAACCCTAAATTTAAATACTAACCCTAAACCTAAACCAACCCCACACCTTACCCTAACTCTATCCCTAATCCTAACCGTAACTCTAGTCCTAGCCCAAGCCCTAGCCCTAGTGCTAACCATATCCCTAACCCTAGCCTTAACCCTAAACCTAACACTAACCCAACCCAAACCTAACCCTAACTTAACCATAATCCTAACACTAAACCCTGAACTCTAACACTAACCATAAATGTAAGCTATAACTCTAACACTAACTCAATGCTAACCCTATCCCGAAACCCTAAAATCTAACCCTAACCCTAACCCTAAACATTAAACCTAACCCTAAAACAACACCACACTAACATTAA
Source organism: Nanger dama (assembly GCA_917880005.1). NCBI lineage: Eukaryota > Metazoa > Chordata > Mammalia > Artiodactyla > Bovidae > Nanger > Nanger dama. The sequence continues at coordinate 86,214 of CAKJTW010000206.1, read as the reverse complement.
ACCTAACCCTAACCACAACCCCTAAACCTACCCCAACCTTAACCCTAATCCCTAATCCTAACACTAACCCTAACAATAACCACTAAACATAACCCTGACCCTAACCCTAAACCCTAAACCTAACGCCAAACCTAACCCCTAACCTTAACCCTAACACTAACCCTAACCCCTAATCCTAACCCTACCTCTACCCAAAACGATAACCCTAACACTAATGCAAACCATAGCGCTAACGCTATCCCTAAACCCTCACCTTGACCCTGACCCTAACACTAACCTTAACCGTAACATTAACCCTAACACTAATGCTAACCCTAAACCCTATCCCTAACCCAACCACTAATCCTAACCCTAAACCTTAACCCTAACCCCAACCGTAACAGTAACCCTAACCCTAAACCCTAACCCTAACTCTAACCCTAACCAAAACCCCTAACCCTGACTGGAATCCTAACCCCTAACCCCTAACCCTAAACGTAACCCCAAACTTAACCCCTAACACCTAACCCTAACCCTAACCCCTAATCCTAACCCTAACCCTATTCTCTAACCCTAAGCCTAACCCTAAACCTCTTCTAACCCTAAAACTAAGAGTAACACTAACCCAAACCATAACCATAACCCTAACCCTTAACCAAACAATAACCCTACCCCGAACCCTAACCCTATCCCTAAACTAAACTCTAACCCTAAACCAAAGCCTCAACCCTGAACTTAACACTAACCCTCACCCTAACCCTAAACCAAACACTAAACCAAGCCCTAACCCTACCCGGAACCCTAACACTAACCCTAAACCAAACCCTTATCCTAAACCTAACCCTAACACTAACCCTAACCCTAACAAAAACACCTAACCCTAACACCAAATCTAACCCTAACCCTAACCCCTAACCCCAACCGTAACCCCAACCAAAACTCCTACCCCTAGCCCTAACCCTAAACCAAACCCCAACACTAAACCTAACACTAACTCTAACCCCAACCCCTAACCCTAACCCTAAAACTAAACCTCTTCTAACTCTAAAACTAAGCGTAACGCTAAACCCAACCTAACCCTAAACCTAACCCCAAACCAAACCCCAACCCTAACCCTAAACCTAACCCCAAACCCTTAACCCAACCCCCAGCCCCAGCCCTAGCCCTATTCCTAGCCCTAGCATTAGCCCTAGCCCCAAACCTATACTTAGCCCGAACCATAAACCCAACCCCTAACCCTAAACCTACCATTAAATCCTAACACCAAACCTAATCCTAACACCAACCCTAACCCTAACCATAACCCCAACCTTAACCCTAAACCCAAGCCCTACCCCAACCCTAACCCTAACCCCAACTCTCACCCTAACTCTAACCCCAAAACTAAGCCTCGTTTAAACCTAAACCTAAGAGTAATGCTAACCCTAACCCTAACACTAACCCCTAAACTTAAACCTAACCCCCAACCCCAAACCAAACTCTAATCGCTAAACCTAACCCTAACTCTAAAAGTAACCCCAACCTTAACCAATACCCCTAACCCTAACTCTAACCCCAACCCCAAAACTCTTCCTACCCTAAACCCAAGAGTAACGCTAACCCTAATCCTAACACTAACCCCAACTAAAAACACCAACCCTAATCCTAACCCTAACCCTAACCCTAAACCTCTTCTACCCCTAAACCCAAGAGTAATGCTAACCCTAAATCTAAACCTAACGCGAAACCTAAACCTAAACCCTAACCTTAACACTAACCCTAACCCTAACGCTAACTGTAAACCTTTTCTAACCCCAAACCTAAGAGTAACTCTAACCCCTAAACCTAAACCAAACCCTAAGCGTAACCCCAACCCTAACCGAAACGCCTAACCCTAACCCTAACACTAACCCTATCCCTAAAACTCTTCTAATCCTAAACCTAAGAGTAACACTAACCCTAACCGTAACCCTCATCCTAAACCCTAACCTTAACCCTAACCCCTAACACTAACTTAAAATAATCCTAACCCTAACCCTAACACTAACCGTAAACCCTAAACCTAACCCTAACCCTAACACCAACCCTAACCCTAACCCCAACCCCAATCCTGATCCTAACCCCAACCCCAACACTAACCCTATTATCAACCATAACCCTAACCCTAACCACAACCCTAACCCTAACCCCTTCCCCCAACCTAACCCTAACGCTAATCCTAACCCCTAACCCTAACCCTAACCCTAAAACCTATTCCCAACAATAACCCTAACAATAAACCTAATTGTAATGCTAACCTTAACCCTAAACCCAACCCCAATGCCAACCCAACCCTAACCCTACCCTAACCCTAAACAGAACCCTAGGCCTAACTCTAACCCTAACACTAACTTTAACCCCAACACATATCCTAAGCCTACACTCTTTCCCTAACCCTATCCATAAACCCTAACCCTAACACTAACTCTAATCCCTAACCCTAACCTTAACCCTGACACTCTCCCTAACCCTAATCCTAACCCCTAACCCTATCCCTACCCTTAACTCTAACCCCAACCATAACACTAAACACCAACCCCAACCCCAGCCCCACTTCTACCCCTAACACTAACTCTAACCCCAACCCTAACCCTAACACTAAACCCTAACCCTAACCCCTAACCCTAACCCTAACCCCTAACCCTAACACCAACCCTAACCCTAACCCTAACCCCAACACTAACACTAACCCCCAACCCTAGCCTTAACCCTAATCCCAAACCTAACCCGAACACTAACCCCCTAACCCTAACCCCAACCCCAACCCGAAACCAAACCACAAACCCAACTCTAACCCCAAGCTCAATCCCAACTCTAACCCAAACCTCAACCCTAACCCCAACCCCAAACCTAACGCTAACCCTAACCCCTAACCCTAATCATAACCCCAACTCTAATTCTAACACTAACCTTAACTTTAAACCTAACCCTAACCCTAACACTAACCCTAACGCTAATGCTAACCCTAACGCTAACTCTTACCCTAAACCCTGACCCTGATCTGACCCCAAACCTAAACCTAACCGTAAAACTAACCCTAACCCTAATACTAACTCTAAACCCTAACACTAAACCTAACCCTAATCCTAATCCTAAACCAAACCATAACCCTAAACCTAACCCTAACCGTAACCCTAATCCTAACACCTAACCCTAACCCTAACCCTAAACCTAAGAGTAATGCTAACCCTAACCCTAACCCAAAACCAAATCCTAACGCTAACCCTAAAACAAACCCTAACACTAAGTCTAAGCCTATCCCTAACCCTAACCGTAACTACTAACCCTAACCCTAAATGTCTTTAACCCTAAACCTAAGAGTAACGCTAACCCTAACCCTAACCCTAAACCAAACCTTAAACCTAACCCTAACCCTAACCTTAATCCTAAACCAAACCCTAACACTAACACTAACCCTATCGTAACCCCAACCAAAACCCCTAACACTAACGCTAACCCTAAACCTCTTCTAACACTAAACCTAATAGTAACGCTAACCCTAAAGCTAACCCTAACCTTAACCCTAACCCTAACCCTAAACCAAACCATAACCCTAAACCTAACCCCCTAACCCTAACACTAACCGCTAACCCTAACCCTAACCCTAACCCTAACACTAACTCTAACCCTAAACCTAACCCTAAACCAAACCCCTAACCCTAACCCTAACCCCAAACCTAAACCTAACCCCAACCCCAACCCTAAACCTAACCCTAACCCTAACTCTAACCCCAACCCCAACCCTGAACCCAACCAAAATCCCAACCCTAACCCCCAACCTCAACCCTAACCCCAACCCCACCCCTAACCGTAAACCTAACCCCTAACCCCTAACCCCTAACCCTACCCCTACCCCTACCCCCTAACCCTAACCCCCTAACCCCAACCCTAACCCTAAACAAAACCCCTAACCCTAACCCTAACCTTAAACCAAACCCCTAAACCCAACCCAGCCCCTAGGCCTAACTCTAACACTAACATAAACTTTAACCCTAATACATAGCCTAAGCCTATGCTCTTTCCCTAACCCTAATCCTAAAACCTAACCCTAAAAATAACCCTAATCCCTAACCCTAACCTTAACCCTAAACTATCTCTAACCCTATCCCTAACCCCTCACCCTATCCCTACCCTTAAAACTAACCCTAACCATAACACTAAACACTAACACTAACCCTAATCTATCCCTAGCCAGAACCATAACCCGCAACCCACACTATCTCTAACCCTAAACCAATCCCTAACCCTAAACCTAACCCTAACCAAAACCCCTATCCCTAACCTATCCCTTAACCCTAACCCCTAACCCTTAACCCTAACACTAACCCTAACCCCAATCCCTAGCCAACACCCTAACCTTAACCTAACCCTAACGCTAATCCTAACCCCTAACCCTAACACTAACCCTAAACCCACACCCTAGTCCTAAACCTAAACCTAACCCCTAACCCCAACCCTAACCCTAACCCTAACCCTAAACCTAACCCGAACCCCAAGAGTAACCCCAACCCCAACCCTAACACAACCCTAACCGCAACCTCAACCCTAACCCCAACCCCAACTCTAACCGTAAACCTAACACTAACCCTAAACCCACACCCCAGCCCTAAACCTAAACCTAACCCCTAACCCCAACCCTAACCCTATCCCTAACCCTAAACCTAACCCTAACCCTAAGAGTAACCCTAACACAACCCTAACCCCAACCTAAACCCTAACCCCAACCCCAACTCTAACCGTAAACCTAACACTAACCCCAACTGCTAACCCTAACCCTAACCCTAACACTAACCCTAACCCCTAAGCTTAACCCTAACCTTAATCCCAACGCTAACCCTAATGCTAATGCTAACCCTAACGCTAACCCTAACCCTAAACCCTGACCCTGACCCTTACCCTAACCGTAACCCTAACCCTAACACTAACTCTATCCCTAACGCTAACCCTAAACCCTAACCCTAACCCTATCCCTAACCCTAAACCCTAACCCTAACCCTAACCCCCTAACCCTAAACCTAACCCTAAATAAAACCCCTAACCCTAACCCTAACCTTAAACCAAACCCTAAACCTAACCCCAGCCCTAGGCCTAACTCTAACCCTAAAACAAACTTTAACCCTAACACATATCCTAAGCCTTAGCTCTTTCCCTAACCCTAATCCTAAAAACTAACGCTAACAATAATCCTAATCCCTAACCCTAACCTTAACCCTAACACTATCCCTAACCCTATCCCTAACCCCTCACCGTATCCCTACCTTAACACTAACGCTAACCATAACACTAAACACTAACCCTACCCTAGCCATAGTCCTAGCCCTATCCCTAGACCAGCCCTGCTCTAGTCCTAAACCTATCCCTAGCTCGAACCATAACCCCAAACCTAACCCTCACCTTGAACCTAAACAAACACTAAACCTAACCATAACCCTAACCAAAACCCCAAACCCTAACCTATCCCTAACCCTAATCCTAAACCCTAACACTAACCCTAACCCCCAATCCCTAGCCCTAACCAGAACCCGAACCTTAACCCTAACCCTAACCCTAATCTAACCCTAACCCTAACCCTAACACTAACCCTAATCCCAACCCCTAGCCCTAACCCTAACCCCAACCCTAAACCCCAACCCTAACCTAACCCCAACCCTAACCCTAACCCCAACCCCAACCCCAACCATAACCCTAAGGCCAAACCTAACCCTAACCCTAACACCTACTCCAAGCCTAATCCTAACCCTGATCCTAACCACTAACCCTAACCCTAACCCTAAAACTTAACCCTAACCCTAACACTAACCCTAACAATAAACCGAATAATAATCCTAATGTTAAACCTAAACCTGACCCCAACGCCAACCCTACCCTAACCCTACCCTAATCCTAACCATAGCCATAGGCCTAACTCCAGCTCTAACCCTAACTTTAACCCTAACACATATCCTAAGCCTAAACTCTTTCCCAACCCTAATCCTAAACACTAACCCTATCCATAACACAATCCCTAACCCTAACCCTAACCCCTAACCCTATCCCTACCCTTAAATCTAACTCTAACCATAGCACTAAACACTAACCCTAACCCCAGCCCTAGCCCCCAGCCCTCTCCCTAAACCTAGCACTAGTCCTAGTCCTAAACCTATCCCTAGCCCGAACCCCTAACCCTAACCCCACACCCTAACCCTACCCTAAACCTAACCCCTAACCCTAACACCAACCCTAACCCTAACCCCAACCCCAACACTAAACCTAACCCCAACCCTAACCCCCAACCAAAATCCCAAACCTAACCCCCAACCTCAACCTTAACCCCATCTTCAATGCTAACTGTAAACCTACCCTAACCCCCAACCCTAACCCTAACACTAACCCCTAACCCTAACCCTAACACTAACCCTAACCCTAACCCTAATGCTAACCCTAACCCTAATGCTAATGCTAATCCTAATGCTAACTCATATCCTAAACCCTGACCCTGACCATGACCCTAACCATAAACCTACGGCTAACACTAACTCTAACCCTAACGCTAACCCTAAACCCTAACCCCAACCCCAACCCTGAACCCTAACCCTAACCCTAACCCCTAACCCTAACCCTAACCCTAACCAAAACCCCTAACACTACCCTAGCCCCAACCTTAAACCAAACCCCAACCCTAACCCTAGCCTTAGGCCTAACTCTAACCCTAACACAAACTTTAACCATAACACATATCCTAAGCCTAACCTCTTTCCCTAACCCTAATCCTAAAACCTAACCCTAAAAATAACCCTAATCCCTAACCCTAACCTTAACTCTAACACTATCCCTAACCCTATACCTTACCCCTAACCCTATCCCTACCCTTAACACTAACCCCAACCATAACACTAAATACTAACCCCTAACCCTAGCTCCTAGCCCCAACCCCTAGCCCTAGCCTTATCCCTAGCCCCAGAACTAGCCCTAGTCCTAAACCTATACCTAGCTGGATCCATAAACCCAACCCCAAACCTATACCAAACCCTAACCCTAACCCTAAACCTTAACCCTAACCCTAACAGTAACCCTAGCAATAAACCTAATAGTAAAGCTAAACTTAACCCTAAACCTAACCCCAACACCAACCCTACCCTAATTCTACCCCAAACCAAACCCCAGCCCTAGGAATAACTATAACCCTAACACGAACTTTAACCCTAACACATATCCGAAGCTTAAACTCTTTCCCTAACCCTAAACACTAACTTTCCCTAACCCTAAACACTAACACTAACACTAACCCCAACCCCTAGCCCTAACCCTAACCCTAAATCTAACCCTAACCCTAACCCTAACACTAACAGTAACCCTAACTCCAACCCCTAGCCCTAACCCCTAACCCCTAACCCCAACCCTAACTTTAACCCCTAACCCCAACCCTAATCCTAACCCCAACCCCAACCCTAACCGTAACCACAAACCTAACCCTAACCCTAACGCCTACCCAACCCTCATCCTAACCCTGATCCTAACCATTAACCCTAACCCTAACCCTAAACCTTAAACCTAACCCTAACCCTAACCCCTAACCCTAACCCTAACACTAACCCTAACATCTAACTTAAACCTAACTCTAACGCTAACCCTAATGCTAATGCTAACCCTAACGCTAACCCTAACCCTTAACCCTGACCCTGACCCTGACCCTAACCCTAAACCCTGACCCTGACCCTGACCCTAACCCTAACGCTAACCCTAACCCTAAACCCGGACCCTGACCCAAACCCCAACCCAAACTCTAACTCTAACCCTAATGCTAACCCTAAACCCTATCCCTAAGCCTAACCCTTACTCTAACCCCAACCCTAACCCCTAACCCTAACGAAAACCCCTAACCCTAACCCTTACCCTATCCCTAAAACTAAACCAAACCCTAACCCTAACCCTAACCTTAACCCCTACCCCAGCCCTAGGCCTAACTCTAACCCTAACCCTAACTTTAACCCTAACACATATCCTAAGACTAAACACTTTTCCAAACGCTCAGCATAAACACTAACCCTAACACTAACCCTAATCCCAATCCTAAACTCAAACCTAACACTATCCCAAAACCTAACCCTAACCCTAACCCAAACCCAACACTAACACTAAACCTAACCCTAAGCACAAACCTAGCCCTAAACCCAACCACAATCCCAACCCTAACACCAACCACAATCCCAATCATAACCCCAACCTCAACCATAACCCCAATCCCAACTCCTAACCCTAACACTAACCCTAACCCTAACCCCTAACCCTAACCCTAAACTTAACCCCTAACCCTAACCCTAACACTAACCCTACCCCTAAACCTAACCCCTAACCCTAACGCTAACCCTAACCCTAAACCCTGACCCTGACCCTGAACCCAACCCCAAACCTAACCTTAACCCTAACCCTAATCCTAACCCTAACATAACCCTAACTCCAACCCTAACCCTAATCCAAACCTTAACCCTAAACCTAATCCTAAGCCTAACCCTAACCAAAACCCTAACCCTAACCCTAAGCCCAATCCTAAACGTCTTCTAAACTTAAACCTAAGAGTAAAGCTAACCCTAACACTAACCCTAACCCCTAACCCAAACACTAACCTTAACCCTAACACTAAAACTCTTCTAACCCCAAACCTAAGAGTAACGCTAACCCAAACCCTAACCCTAACCCTAACCCTAACCCTAATCAAAAACCTAACCCCTAACCCTAACCCTAACTCTAAACCTCTTCTAACCCTAAACCCAAGAGTAACGCTAAAACTAACCCCAACCCTAATCCTAAACCCTAACCTTAACCCCAAAACTTAACCCTAACAGCAACCCTAACCCTAACCCTAACCCCCAACCCTAACACTAACCCCAACCGCAACCCTAACCCTAACCCCAACCCTAACCCTAACCCTAACCCCAAGCCTAACCCCTAATCCCGCCCCCACTCTAACCCTAACCTAAACCCTAAGCCCCAACCCCTAAGCCTCAACCCCAAACACTAAAGCCCAACCCTAACCCCTAACAATAATCCTAATTGTAACGTTAACCTTATCCCTAAACATAACCCCAACGCCAACCTTACCCTAGCCCTACCCTAACCCTAACCCCAGCCTTAGGCCTAACTCTAACTCAACCCTAACTTTAACCCTAACACATATCCTAAGCCTAAACACTTTCCCTAACCCTATCCATAATCCCTTGCCCTAACCCCTAACCCTAATCCCTAACCGTATCCCTACCCTTAACTCTAACCCTAACCATAACACTAAACACTAACCATAACCCTAGCCCTAGCCCTATCCCTATCCCTATCTCTAGCACTAGCCCTATTCCTAAACATATCCCTAGCCTTAACCATAACCCTAACGGTAACCCTAAACCTAAGCCTAACCCTAAACAAAACCCCAACACTAACCCTAACAATAACCAAAACTCCTAACCCTAACCCTAACACTAACCCTAACCCTAAACAAAACACTAACCCTAAACCTAGCCCAAACCTAACCCTAAACCAAAACCCCTAACAAACATAACCCTAACCCTAACACTAACTAAGCCTCTTTAACCCTAAACCTAAGAGTAATGCTAATCCTAACCTTAACCCTAACCCATAAACTTAACCCTAACACGAAAACCTAACCCTAACCCTAACCACTAACCCTAACCCTAAAAGTCACCCTAAACCTAACCAAAACCCCTAACCCTAACCCTAACCCTAACCCTAAAACTCTTCCTACCCTAAACCCAAGAGTAACGCTAACCCTAAACCTAACACTAACTCTAACACTAACCCCAACGAAAAACTAACCCTAAACCTAACCCTAACCCTAAACCTCTTCTACCCCTAAACATAAGAAAAACGCTAAACCTAACCCCAACCCCAAACCTAAACCCTAATCTTAACCCCAACCCTAAGCCTAACCCCACAGTAACCCTAAACCTCTTCTAACCCTAAACCCAAGAGTAACTCTAACCCCTAACCCTAACCCCAACCCTAACCCTAACTCTAACCAAAACGACTAACCCTTGCCCTAACCCCAAAACACTTCTAAACCTAAACCCAAGAGTAACGCTAACGCTAACCCTAAGCCTAAACCTAAACAAAAACCCTAACACTAACCCTAACCCTAACCCTAACTTAAACCTCTTCTAACCCTAAACGTAAGAGTAACACTAACCCTAACCCCAACCCTAACCCTAACCCTAAACCTAAACCCCAACCTTCACCCTAATCATAACACTAACCTTAACATAATCCTAACCCCTAACCTTAAACCTAAACCTTAAACCTAACCCTAAACCTAACCCCTAACACCAAACCTAACCCTAACCCTAACCCCAACACTAACACTAACCCCAACCTCAGCCCTAACCCTAACCCCAAACCTAACCCTAACCATAACCTTAACCCCAATACTAACCCTAACCCCAACCCCAACCCAAAACCAAACCACAATCTCAACTCTAACCCCAACCGCAGTCCCAACTCTAGCTCAAACCTCAACCCCAACCCAAACCCGAACCCTAACCCTAAACCTAATCCCTAACCCTAACCCTAACCCTTACCCCTAACCCTATTTCTAACACTAACCCTAACTTCTAAACCTAACTCTAACCCTAACACTAACCCTAACGCTAATGCTAACCCTAACGCTAACCCTTACCCTAAACCCTGACCCTAAATCTAAACCTAACCCCAAAACTAACCCTAACCCTAATGCTAACCCTAAACCCCTAACACTAAGCCTAACCCTAATCCTAACCCTAAACCAAACCATAACCCCAAACCTAACCCTAACCCTAACCCTAACCCCTAACACCTAACCCCAAACCTTACCCTAAACCTAAGAGTAACGCTAAACCTAACCCTAATCCTAAACCAAACCCGAACCCTAACCCCAAAACAAACCCCTAACCCCAAGCCTAAGCCTAACCCTAAACCCAAACTTAACCCCTAACACCAACCATAGCCATAACCCCTACCCCAACCCTAACCCCTAACCCTAATCCTAACCCCTAACCCTAACCTTAAACCCCAACCCCAACCCCTAACCCTAACCCCTAGCAATAAACCCAATAATAGCGCTGAACTTAACCCAAAACCCAACCCCAAGGCCATACTTACTCTAACCCTACCATAACCCTAACCATAGCCCTAGGCCTAAGTCTAACCCCTAACACTAACTTTAACCTTGAAACATATCCTAAGCCCAAGCTCTTCCCCTAATCCCAACACTAAACATTAACCCTAACCCCAACTCTAATTCCTAACCTTAAACTTAACCCTAACACTATCCCTAACCCCTAACACTATCCCTACCCTTAACCCTAACCCCAACCATAACACTAAACACTAACCCAAACCCTAGTCTTAGCCCTAGCCCCAGTCCTAGCCCTAGCCCTAGCAATAGCCCTAGTCCTAAACCTATCCATAGCCTGAACCATAACACTAACCCTAACCCTCATCCTAACCCTAAACCAAACCCTAAACCTAACCCTAACCATAAACAAAACTCCTAACCCTAACCCCTAACCCTAACACTAAGCCTAACCCTAACCTAACCCTAACCCCAAAACTCTTCTGACCCCTAAACCTAAGAGTAATGCTAACCCAGCCCTAACCCTAACCCTAACCCTAACACTAAACCAAACCCTAACCCTAACCCTAAACCAAAACATAACCCCAACCCGAAACCTAACCCTAAACCTAAAAACCTAACCCTAAAACGAACCCCAAAACGAACCCCAACCCTAAACCAAAACATAAACCTAACCCTAAACCCTAACCCTAACCCTAAACCAAACGCTAACTCTAAACCTAGCCCCAACCCCAACCCCTAACCAAAACCCCAAAACCTAAAACTAAGCCCTAACCCTAACTCCTAAACCTAAGAGTAATGATAACCCTAACCCTAACCCTAACCAAAACCCCAACCCCCCTAACCCTAACACTAAACCTCTTCTAACACTAAACCTAAGAGTAACACTAACCCTAACCCCAACCCTAACCCCAAACCCCAACCTTAACCCCTAACCCTAACACTAACCATAACATAATACTAACCCTAACCCTAACCCTAACCGTAAACCCTAAACCTAACCCTAAACTTAACCCTAACCCTAACACAAAAATCTAACCCTAACCCCAACCCCTGACCCTAACACCAACCCCAACCCTAACCCTATCCTCCACCGTAACCCTAACCCTAACCAGACCCTAAACTTAACCCCTTCCCCAAACCTAACCCTAACCCTAGTCCTAACCCCCAACCCTAACCCTAACCCTAACACCTAACCCTAATCCTAACCCTAACAATAAACCTAATAGTAATGCTAACCTTAACCCTAAACGTAACCCCAACGTCAACCCAACCCTATCCATACCGTAACCCTAAACAAAGCCCTAGGCCTAACTCTAACCATAACACTAACTTTAACCCTACCCTAAGCCTACACTCTTACCCTAATCCTATCCACAAACCCTAACCCCAACCGTTACCCTCATCCCTAACCCTAACCTTAAACCTGACACTATCCCTAACCCTAACCCTAACGCCTAACCCTATCCCTTCCCTTAACTCTAACCCCAACCATAACACTAAACACTAACCCTAACCCTAGCCCTAGCTCTACCCCTAACACTAACTCTAACCCTAACCCTAACCCTATTCCTAACCCTAAACCCTAACCCTAACCCCTAACCCTAACCCTAACCCTAAACCTAATCCTAACACCAACCCCAACCGCACCCCCTAACCCCAACACTAACACTAACCCCAACCCGAGCCCCAACCTAAACCCAAACCTAACTCTAAACCTAACCCCTAACCCCAACCCCAACACTAAACCTAACCCCAACCCCAACCCGAAACCAAACCACAATCCCAACTCTAACCCCAACCCCTATCCCAACTCTAACCCAAATCCCAACCCTAACCCCAACCCAAACCCTAACCCTAACCCCCTAAACCTAACCCTAACCCTAATTCTAACACTAACCCTAACTTCAAACCTAACCCTAACACTAACACTAACCCTAAAGCTAATGCTAACCCTAACGCTAACCCTAACCCTAAACCCTGACCCTGACCTGACCCCAAACCTAAACCTAACCCCAAAACTAACACCAACACTAATGCTAACCCTAAACACTAACACTAAACCTAACTCTAATCCTAACCATAAACCAAATCATAACCCTAAACCTAACACTAACCCTAATACCTAACCCCTGACCCTAACCCAAAATCTAAGAGTAACGCTAACCCTAACCCTAAACCTAAACCAAACCCTAACCCTAACCCTAAACCAAACCCTAACCCTAAGCCTAAGCCTAAGCCTAACCCTAAATGTAACCACTAACCCTAACCCTAAATGTCTTTAACCCTAAACCTAAGAGTAATGCTAATCCTAACCCTAAACCAAATCTTTAAATAACCCTAACCCTAATCTTAAACCTAAACCAAACCCTAACCCTAAACCTAACCCTAATCCTAACCCTAACCAAAACCCCTAACCCTAACCCTAACCCTAAACCAAACCCTAACACTAACCATAACCCCTAACCCTAACCCTAACCGCTAAAACTAACCATATCCCTAAGCCTAACCCTAACCCAACCCTTACCCTAACTCTAACAAGAACCATAACCCTAACCCACACATAACTTTAACCCTACCCCTACCTCTACCCCTAACCCTAAACCTAACCTAACCCTACCCCTACCCCTAATGCTAACCCTAAACTCACCCAACCCTAACCCCTAACCCTAGCCCTAGCCCAGCCCCAACCCTAGCCCTAGCCCCAGACCTAACCCCAGCACTAACTCTAATCATAACCCTACCTCTATACTCTAAACCCTAACCCTAACCCTAAACTTATTCCAAACCTGACCCTAACCCTAACCCCCAACCCCTAACACTAACCCTAAACCCTAACCCTAATCCTAACCCTAACCTTAACCCAAAACCCTAACCATAACACTAACCCTAGCCCAACCCCTAGCCCTAATCCTATCCCTAGCCCTAACACTAACCCTAACCCTAAATTCTAAACCCTAAACCTAACACAACCCTAACCCTATCCCTAAACCAAACCAATGCCCCTACCCCTACCTCTACCCCTATCCCTAACCCTAACACCTAACCATAAACCTAACACCTAACCCTAACTCAAATGCTGACCCTAACCTTAAACCCTAACACTAACCTTTACCCTAACCCAAAATCTTACCATTAACCCTAACCCCAACCGTAACCCTAAACCTAATCTTAACCCTAACTCGTCTAACCCTAACCCTAAACCTACGACTACCCATCTACCAACTTTTACACCTAACCCTAACACAACCCAATCCTTAACACTAATCCTAACCTTAACCACCACACCTATCCCTATCCCTACTCCTAACACTAACCCTAACATTAAACTTAACCCTATTCCTAAACCCTAAACACTAACCCCCAACCCTAAGCCTAACACTAAACTCTAACCCTAACCCTAACACTAACCCAATCCCAAATCCCAACTCTAACCCCAACCCTAACCCTAACCCTAACCCTAAATCTATACACCAACCCTAAACCTAATCCAACCCTAACCCTTACCCTAACTCTTTCCCTAATCCTCACCATAACCCTAGCCCCAAGCCCAAGCCCTAGTCCTAGCACTAACCATATCCCTAGCCCTAGCCTTAACCCCAAACCCAACGTTAACCCAACCCTAAACTTAACCCTAATTTAACCCTAATCCCAAACCTAAACCCTGAACTCCAACACTAACCCTAAAAGCAAGCTATAACTCTAAACCCAACCCAACCCTAACCCTATCCTGAAACCCTAAACCCTAACCCCAACCCTAACCCTAAACATTAAACCTAACCCTAAAATAATACCAACACTAAACTTAACCCTAACTCCAACCAAAACCCCTAAACTTACCCCAACCTTAACCCTAACCCCTAATCCTAACACTATCCCCTACAATAACCATTAAACCTAACTCTGACACTAACCCCTAAACACTAAACCTAACGCTAACCCTAACCCCTAACCTTAATCCTAACACTAACCCTACCCTAACCCTAACCCTAATGCTAACCCTAACCCTACCCCTAACGCTAACCCTAATGCTAAAGCTAAAACCCACCCTGATGCTAACCCTAACCCTAAACCCTGACCCTGACCCCTGACCCCTAACGCTAACCTTAACCCTAACACTAACCCTAACCCTAATGCTAACCCCTAAACCTAACCCTATCCCTAACCCTAACCCTAACCCTAACCCCCTAACCCTAACCCTAACCGTAACCCTAAACCTAAACTCCTAACCCTAACCCCTAACCCTAAACCTAACCCTAACCAACCAAAACCCCTAACCCCACATGGAACCCTAATCCCTAAACCTAACCCTAAACCAAATCCTAAACCTAAACGTAACCCCAACCCAAACCCCTAACCATAACCCCTAACCCTAACCCTAAACCAAACCCCAACCCTAAACCAAACCCCAACCCTAAACCTAACACTAACCCTAACCCCTAATCTTAACCCCAACCATAATACCTAAACCTAACCCTAACGCTGAACCTCTTCTAACCCTAAATCTAAGAGTAACGCTAACCCTAAACCTAACCCTAACCCTAAACCAAACCAAATCCTAACCCTACCCCGAACCATAACCCTAACCCTAAACCAAACCCCAACCCTAAACCTAACACTAACCCTAACCCTAACCCCTAACCCTAAACCTAAACCACCTCACACCCTAAACCTAAGAGTAACGCTAACCCTAACACTAACCCTAACCCTAAACCAAACCCTAAACCTAACCATAACCCTAACCCTAACCCTAAACCAAACCCTAACCCTAAATCTAACCACAACATTAACCCTAACCATAACAAAAACCCCTAACCCTAACCCCAAATCTAACCCTATCCCTAACCCCTAACACTAACCATAACCCCAACCAAAACTCCTAACCCTAACCCTAACCCCAAACCAAACCCCAACCATAAACCAAACCCTAACCCTTAACTTAACACTAATCCTAAACCTAACCCCTATCCCTAACCCTAAACCTAACCCCTAATCCTAACCCCAACCCAAACCCCAACTCTAATCCCTAACTCTAATCCCAACCCCAAACCTCTTCTAACCCCAAATCTACGAGTAACCCTAACCCTAACACTAAACCCAACGCTAACCCTAACCCTCACCCCTAACCATAACCCCAAACCCAAATCTCTTCTAACCCTAAACCCAAGAGAAACGCTAAACCTAACCCTAATCCTAATCATAACCCTAAACCAAACCTTAACCCAAACCCTAAACCTAACCCCCAACCCTAACCCCAACACTAACCCTAGCCCCAGCCCCTAGCCCTATCCCTAGCCCTAGCATTAGCCCTAGTCCTAAACCTAACCTTAGCCAGAAACATAAACCTAACCCTAACCCTAACCCTAACCCTAAACCTAAAGCTAAACCTAACACTAAACCCCAACACTAAACCTAACCCTAACCCCTAACCCCAAGACTAACTCTAACACCAACCCCAATACTAAACCCAACCTCAGTCCCAATCCTAAGGCCAAACCCAATACCAACCATAAACCAACCTCAATACTAACCCCAACCACAACCCTAACCCTAAGCCTAACCCTAACATTAATCCCTAACCCTAACCCTAACACCTAACACCTAACCTAACACTAACCAAAAGACTAACCCGAAACCTCTTAACCCTAAACCTAAGAGTAACACAAACCCTAACCCAAACCCTAACCCTAACCAAAACCCCTAAACCTAACCCCTAACCCTAACACTAAACCTCTTCTAACCCTAAACCTAAGAGTATCGCTAACCCTAACCCTAACCGTAAACCAAACCCTAACCCTAAACCTAACCCCTAACCATAACCCTAAACCCTAAACCTAACCCTTACCCTAAACATAAGAGTAACGCTAACCCTAACCCTAATCCTAAACCAAACCCAAACACTAACCCTAAAGCAAACCCTAACCCTAAGCCTAAGCCTAAGCCTAACCCTAACCATAACCATTAACCCTAACCCTAAATGTCTTTAACCCCAAACCTAAGAGTAATGCTATCCCTAACCCTAACCCTAAACAAAACCTTAAACCTAACCCAACCCTAAACTTAAACCTAAACCAAAACCTAACCCCAAACCTAACCCTAATCCTAACCCTAACCAAAACCCCTAACCCTAACCCTAACCCTAAACCTCTTCTAACCCTAAACCTAATAGTAACGCTAAACCTAACCCTAACCCTAACCCTAACCCTAAACCAAACCCTAACCCTAACCCTTACTCCTAACCCTAACCCTAACCGCTAACCCTAACCCTAACCCTAACCCTAACACTAACCCCAAACCTCTTCTAACCCTAAAGCTAAGAGTAATGATAACCCAGCCCTAAACCTAAACCAACCCTAAACCCCTAACCTTAACCCTAACCCTAACACTAAGCATAACATAATACTAACCCTAACCCTAACCCTAACCGTAAACCCTAAACCTAGCCCCAAACCTAACACCAAACCAAACCCTAACCCTAACCCCAACCCCTGACCCTAACCCCAACCCCAACCCTAACCCTATCCTCCACCCTAACCCTATCTTCCACCCTAACCCTAACCCCAACCGCAACCCTAAACCTAACCCCTTCCCCAAACCTAACCCTAACCCTAGTCCCAACCCCTAACCCTAACCTTAACCCTAAAACCTAACCCTAACCCTAACCCCAACAATAAACCTAATAATAATGCTAACCTTAACCCTAAACCTAACCCCAACGCCAACCCAACCCTAACCCTACCCAACCCTAAACACAGCCCTAGGCCTAACTCTAACCCTAACACTACCTTTAACCCTAACACATATCCTAAGCTTACGCTCTTCCCTAACCCTATCCATAAAACCTAACCCTAACCCTAACCCTAATCCCTAACCCTAACCTTAAACCTGACACTATCCCTAACCCCAACCCTAACCCCTAACCCTATCCCTACCCTTAACTCTAACCCTAACCTTAACACTAAACACTAACCCCAACCCCTAGCCCTAGTTCTACACCCAACACTAACTCTAACCCTAACCCCAACCCTATACCCTAACCCCAACCCCCAACCGTAACCGCTATCCCTAACCCTAAACCTAACCCTAACCCAACCCTAACCCTAACCCTAACACGAAACCTAACCCCAACCCACACATAACTTTAACCCCACCCCTACCTATACCCCTAACCCTAAACCTAACCTAACCCTACCCCTACCCCTAATGCTAACCCTAAACTCACCCAACCCTAACCCTAACCCCAGCCCCAGCCCAGCGCCAACCCCAGCCCCAGCCCCAGACCTAACCCCCAGCACTAACTCTAACCATAACCTTACCTCTATACTCTAAACCCTAACCCTAACCCTAACCCTAAACTTATTCCAAACCTGACCCTAACCCTATCTCCAACCCCTAACACTAACCCCAAAGCCTAACCCTAATCCTAACCCTAACCTTAACCCAAAACCCTAACCATAACACTAACCCCAGCCCAACCCCCAGCCCTAATCCTATCCCTAGCCCTAACACTTACCCCAACCCCAAATTCTAAACCCTAACCCTAACACAACCCTAACCCTATTCCTAAACCCAACCAATGCCCCTACCCCTACCGCTACCCCTATCCCTAACCCTAACACCTAACCATAAACCTAACACCTAACCCTAACTCAAATGCTGACCCTAACCTTAAACCCTAACACTAACCTTTACCCTAACCCAAAATCTCACCATTAACCCTAACCATAACCGTAACCCTAAACCTAATCTTAACCCTAACTCGTCTAACCCTAACCCTAAACCTACAACTACCCATCTTCCTACTTTTACACCTAACCCTAACACAACCCAATCCTTAACACTAATCCTAACCTTAACCACCACATCTATCCCTATCCCTACTCCTAACACTAACCCTAACATTAAACTTAACCCTATTCCTAAACCCTAAACCCTAACCCCAACCCTAAGCCTAACACTAAACTCTAACCCTAAACCTAACACTAACCCAAACCTAACCCTATCCCTAAACCTAACACTAACCACAACCTCTAACCTTACCTCTAACCCTAACCCTAACCTTAAACCCAAATCCCAACTCTAACCCCTAACCCCAAATCTTAACACGAACCTTAAACCTAACCCAACCCCTAACCCTTACCCTAACTCTATCCCTAATCCTCACCATAACTCTAGCCCCAGCCCAAGCCCCAGCCCTAGCACTAACCATGTCCCTAGCCCTAGCCTTAACCCTAAACCTAACGCTAACCCAACCCTAAACCTAACCCTAATTTTAACCCTAATCCTAAACCTAAACCCTGAACTCTAACACAAACCCTAAAAGTAAGCTATAACTCTAACCCCAACCCAACCTTAACACTATCTTGAAACCCCAAATCCTAACCCTAACCCTAACCCTAAACATTGAACCTAACCCTAAAAAACACCAACACTAAACTTAACCCTAACCCTAAACAAAACCCCTAAACCTAACCCCAACCTTAAATCCAACCCCTAATCCTAACACTAACCCTAACAATAACCATTAAACCTAACCCTGACACTAACCCTAAACACTAAACCTAACGCTAACCCTAAGCCTAACCTTAACCCTAACAATAAACCTACCCCTAATCCTAACCCCTAACCCTACCCCTAACGCTAACCCTAATGCTAACGCAAACCCTAATGCTAACCCTAACACTAAACCCTGACCCTGACCCTGACCCTAATGCTAACCTTAATCCTAACACTAACCCTAACCCTAATACTAACCCTAAAACTTATCCCTAACCCCTAACCCTAACCCTAAACCCTGACCCTAAACCCTAACCCTAACCCTAACAGTAACCCTAAACCTAAACTCCCTAACCCTAACCCTAACCTCAACCCCTAACCCTAAACCTAACCCTAACCAAAACTCCTAACCCCACACGGAACCCTAACCCCTAACCCCAACCCTAAACCAAACCCCAACCCTAAACGTAACCCCAACCAAAACCTTAACCCTAACACTAACCCCTAACCCTAACCCTAACCCCTAACCCCTAACCTAACACTAACCCCTAACCCCAACCCCTAACCCAAAACCAAATCCTAACCCTAAACCTAACCCTAACACTAGCCCTTACCATAACAAAAACCCCTAACCCTAACCCCAAATCTAATCCTATAAATAACCCCTAACACTAACCATAACCCCAACCAAAACTTCCTAACCCTAACCCTAACCCTAAACCAACCCTAACCCTAAACCAAACCCTAAACCCTAAACCCAACACTATCCTAACCCTAACGCCTAACCCTAACCCTAATCCCTAACCCTAACCCTAAACCCTAATCTTAACCCTAACCCTAACCCTAACCCTAATCCCTAACTATAACCCTAACCCTAAACCTCTTCTAACCCTAAACATACAAGTAATGCTAACCCTAACCATAACCCTAACACTAAACTTAACCCTAACCCCAACCCTAACCCCCAACCATAACCCCAAACATAAACCTCTTCTAACCCTAAACTTAAGAGTAACGCCAAACCTAACCCTAACTCTAATCATAACCCTAAATCAAACCCTAACCCTAACCCTAACCCTAACCCCTAACCCTAACCCTAACCCTAACCCGAACAGTAACCCTAATCCCAACCCTAAACCCCAAATCTAACCCTAACCTAACCCTCACCCTAATACCCTAACCTAACTCTTCTCTATTCTAACGCTAACCATAAACCTAAACGTCTTCTAACCCTAAACTTAAGCGTAACAGTAACCCTAACCCCAACCCGAACCCCCAACCCGAACCCTAACCCTAACCCTAAACCCAACTATTACCCTAACGCTGAATCCTTACCCTTACACTAACCCTAGCCCTAGCCCTAGCACTTACTGTCGCCCTAACCCTCTCCCTAGCCCTAAACCTAAACCTATTCCTATTCCTAAACCATGAACCCAACCCTAACCCTGACACTAACCGAAACCCCAAAACATCCCCTTTTCCTAACCCTAACCCTAATCCTAACCCCTAACCCTCACTCTGACCCAAACCCCAACCATAAACCCTAAACCTAACACTAACCCTTAAAACTTAACCCTAACCCCAACCCAACTCTAACCCTAACCATAACCCTAACCCTATTCTAACCGTAACGCTAAACCTAAACCTCTTCTACCCCTAACCCTAACAGTAATGCTAACCCTAATCTTATCCCTAATCCCACCCCCAACACTTAAACCAAACCTACCCTAACCCCAAATCTAACCCTAAACCTAAACTTAAACCCAACAGTAAACTTAACCCTAACACTAACACTAATGCTAACCCTAAACCCTAAACCCTTACCCTAAACCTAATCCTAACCCTAACCAACCCTAAACCTAAACCTAAACCTAACCCCCAACCCATACCCGTACCCTTACCCCTACCACTACCCTTAACCGTAATCCAACACTAACCCTAACTCTAACCCCAACCCTAACACTAACACTAAGACTAACTCTAACCCTAACCCTAACACTAACCCTAAACCCCAACCCCTAACCCTAACCCTAAAATCTAACCCCTAACCCTAACCCAAACCCTAACCCTAACACTAAACCCAACTCTAACCCCAACCCTAAACCCTAACCCCAAATCCTAACCTTAACCCTAACCACAACCCCTAAACCTAACCCTAACCCTAACACTAACACTATTCCTAACCCTAAAACTAACCTAACCATAACCCCAAACCGTAAACCCTAACCCTAACCCTAACACAATGCTCACCCTAACCCTAAGTCCATCCCATACCCCTACCACTACCCCTAACCCCTAAACCTAACTCTAACCCCTAACCCTAACACTAACACTAACCCTAACCCTAACCCCAAACCCTAACCCTGACCCTAACCTAACCCTCACCCTAATACCCTAACCTAACCCTACCCTATTCTAACGCCAACCATAAACCTAAACCTCTTCTAACCCTAAACTTAAGCGTAACAGTAATCCTAACCCCAACCCTAACCCCAACCTGAAACCCAACCGTAACCCTAAACCTAACTATTCCCCCAACCCCTGAACCTTTACCCCACACCAACCCCAGCCCTAGTCCTAGCACTTACTGTAGCCCTAATCCTCTCCCTAGCCCCAAACTTAAACCTATTCCTATTCCTAAACCATGAACCCAACCCTAACCCTGACACTAACCGAAACCCCAACACATACTCCTTTTCCTAACCCTAACCCTAATCCTAACCCCTAACCCTCACTCTGACCCAAACCCTAACCATAAACCCTAAACCTAACCCTAACCCTTAAAACTTAACCCTAACCCTAACCCAACTCTTACCCTAACCGTAACCCTAACCCTATTCTAACCGTAACGCTAAACTTAAACCTCTTCTGCCCCTAACCCTAACAGTAATGCTAACCCTAATCCTATCCCTAATCCCACCCCCAACACTAAAAACAAACCTACCCTAACCCTAAATCTAACCCTAAACCTAAACCTAAACCCAACAAAAACTTAACCCTAACACTAACGCTAACCCTAAACACTAAACCCTAACCCTAAACCTAATCCTAACCCTAACCAACCCTAAACCTAAACCTAAACCTAACCCCAACCCATACCCGTACCCTTACCCCTACCACTACCCTTAACCTTAACCCAACACTAACACTAACCCTAACCCTAAGACTAACACTAAGCCTAATCCTAACCCCTAACACTATCGCTAATGCTAACCCCAACCCTAACACTAACCCTAAGACTACCTCTAACCCTAACCCTAACACTAACCCCTAAACCCCAACCCTAACCCTAACCCTAAAACCTAACCCTAACCCTAACCCAAACCCCTAACCCTAACACTAAACCGAACTCTAACCCTAACCCTAAACCCTAACCCTAAATCCTAACCCTAACCCTAACCACAACCCCTAAACCCCTAAACCTAACACTAACCCTAAGACTAACACTATCCCTAACCCTAAAACTAACCTAACCCTAACTCTAAACCATAAACCCTAACCATAACCCTAACACAATGCTCACCCTAACCCTAACTCCATCCCATACCCCTACCCCTACCCCTAACTCTAACCCTAACTCTAACCCCTAACCCTAACACTAACCCTAACCCTAACCATAAACCCTAACCCTAACCCTAACCTAACCCTCACCCTAATATCCGAACCCAACCCTCACCCTATTCTAATGCAAACCCTAAACCTAAACCTCTTCTAACCCTAAACTTAAGAGTAATGCTAACCCTAAACCCAACCCTAACTCCAACCCCAACCCTAACCCTAACCCTAACCTAACCCTAAACCTAACTATAATCCTAACCCTGAACCCTAACCCTTACACTAAACATAGCCCTAGCCCCAGCCCTAGAACTAACCGTAGACCTAACCCTCTCCCTAGCCCTAAACTTAACCCTAACCATATTCATAAACCCTGAACCCAACCCCTAACCCTAACACTAACCCAAACCCCAACACATACACCTACCCCTAACCTTAACCCTAACACTAACCCTAACCCTCACCCTGACACAAACCCCAACCATAAACCCTAACCCTAACCCTAAACCTTAATCCTTAACCCTAACCCTAACTTAACTCTAACCCTAACCCCAAACCTTACCCTCTCCCTAGCCTTAACACTAACCCTAACACTATCCCTAAACCCTGAACCCTAACCGTAACCCTATCCCTAACTTGTCTAACTCTAACCATAACCCCAAACCCTAACTCTAACCCAAACCTATCCCTAGCACTAACAATGACCCTAAACCTAAACGTAACCCTTACCCTAACCCTAACCCCAGACCAAGACCTACCCCTAGCCCTATCTCTAGCCCTAGCCCTAACCCTAACCCCTACCGTAACGCTAAACACTAAACCCTAACCCTAACCCCTAACCCAACCCTAACCCTAACTGTAACACTATCCCTAAACCCTAAACCCTAACACTAACACTAACACTAAACCCTATCCCCAATCCTAACCCCAAACCCCAACCCTAACCCCAGCCCTAGCCCTATCTCTAGCCCCAGCCCCAACCCTAACCCTAACCCTAACCCTAACTCCAACCCCAAACCTAACCCTAACCCTACCCTAAACCTAAACCTAACTATAACACTAACCCTGAACCCCAACCCCACACACTAAGCCCAGCCCCAGCCCTAGCCCTATCCCTAGCACCAGCCGTAGCCCCAACCCTCTCCCTAGCCCTAAACCTAACCATAACCATAACCCTATTCCTAAACCCTGAACCCAACCCTAATTCTAACACAACTCTAGCCCTAACACTAAGCATAACCTCAACACATACCCCTACCCCCTAACCCTAACCCCTAACGCTAACCCATATCCAAACCCTAACCATAAACCTAACACTAACCCTAACCCTAAACCTTAAACCTTAACCCTAACCTTAACCTAACTCTAACCCTAAACCTAAACCTTATCCTCTCCATAGCCCCAACACTAACCCAAACCCTATCCCTAAACCCCTGAACCCTTACCCTAACCCTAATCCTAACTCATCTAACCCTAACCCTAACCCTAAACCCTAACCCTAACCCAAACCTATCCCTAACACTAAAAATGACCACAACACCTAACCATAACCCTAACCCTAACACTAAACATAACCATAACCCAAACCCTAGACCAAGACCTAGCACTAGCCCTAGCCCTATCTGTATCCCGAGCCCTAACCTTAACTCTTACCCTAACCCTAAACAGTAAACCCTAACCCTAACCCTAACCCAACCCTAACCCTATCTGTAACCCTATCCCTAAACCCTAAACCCTAACCCTAACCCTAAACCTAAATACTAACCCTGACATTAACCCTATCCCTAAAACCTAAACACTTACCCTAAACCTAACCCTAACCCTAAACACTAACCCTAATCCTAACTCTAACCCCTAACCCTAACCCCAAACACTAACCCTAACCCCTGACCCTAACCCAATCCTAACCCTAACCCTAACCCTAACCCCTAACCCTAAACCTAAACACTAACCCCTAACCCTAACACTAACCCTATCCCTAAACCCTGAACCCTGCCCTAACCCTAACACTAATCCAACCCTAACCCTAACCCTAACCCTACCCCTAAACTTACCCCTAACCATAACCCGTAATCCTAACCCTGACCCAAACTCTAACTATATATACTAACACCAAATATAACCATAAACCTTAAACCTTATCCCTAACCCTAACCCAAATCTAACCCTAAACCTAAATGCTACTTCTATTCCTAACCCTATTCTAACCCTAACCCTAAACCTAAACCTCTTCTAACCTTAACCTTAACAGTAAGGCTAAACCTAACCCTAACCCCAACCACAACCCTAACCCTACCCTAACAAAAACCCTAACACTAAACCAAAACCCTAACCATAACACTAACCCTATTCTAACCCCAACCCTAAACCTTAACCTAACCCTAACCCTAACCCTAACCCCTAACGCTAACCCTAATCCTATACACTACTTCTAACCCTAACCCTAACCATGGCCCTAAAGCACACATGCTAACCCTAACCATAACCATAACCCAAACCCTAAACCTAACCCTAACCCTAACCCTAACCCCAACCCTAACCCAAACCCTAACACTAACACTAACACTAACCCTAACCCACAAACTTAAACCCTAACCCTAACCTTAACCCTAACCCTAACCTTAACCCTATCCCGAACCCCAACACTAATCCCTAACCCTAACACTAATCCTAAATCTAACCCTAAAACCTAAAAACTAAACCTAACCCTAACCCAAGTCCAAACCTAACCCTAACCACAAGACTTAACCTTAACCCTAAACCTAACTGTAAACCCAACCCCAACCCCAATCCTAACCCTAGCAATACCCCAACCCTAAACTTGACCCCTAAACCCAAAACCTAACCCTAGAGTTAGCACTAGCCCTAGCACTAACCCTATCCCTATCCCTAAACCTAACCCTAACCCTAACCATAACCCTAAACCCTAAGCCCTAACCCTAACCCCTAACCCTAACACAACCCTAACCCTAACCCCCAACACAACCCTAACCCTAACCCCAACCCCAAGCCATAACCCTTCCCCTACCGCTACCCCTACCAGTAACCCTAACCCTTAACCCTAACCCTAACCCTAGCCCTAACCCGATCCCTAACCCTAACCCTAACCCACCCTAACCCTATTCCTAACCCTAACCCTAATCCAACCCTATCCCTAAGCCTAAACCTAACCCCTAACCCCAACCTAACCCTAGCCATAAATTCTAACCCTAACTGTAACACTAATACACTAAACCAAACCCTAACCCTCTTCTAACCCTAACCCTAAACCTAAAAATCTTCGAACCCCAACCCTAACAGTAACGCTAACCCCAACCCTAATCCCAACCCCAACTCTAACCCTCACCCTACCCTAAACCTAACCTCAACCATCAACCTAACAGTAATGCTAACCCTAAAATAACCCTAACAATAAATCCTAAAACTAACCCTAACCCTAAGCTTACCTCTAAACCCTAACTATAACCCTAACACTAACCCCTAAACCTTACGCTAACCCTAACCGTAACCCTCACCCAAACCCTAAACCTAACCCTAGCCATACCCCGAAACGTAACCGTAACCCTAATCCTAACTCTACCCTTAACCCTAACACTAACTTGTCTAACCCATACCCTACCCCTACCCCTACCCGTATCACTACCTCTACCCCTGACCCAACCCTAACCTTAAACCTAACCCTAACACTAACCATAACCGAAACCCTTAATCCTACCCCCTAACCTAAAACTAACCCTAACCATAACTCTATCCCTAAACCCTAAACCCTAATACTAACCCTACACACTAACTATAACCATAATCCTAACACAACCCTTACTCTAACCCTAACCCTAACACGAACCAAAACCCGTAACCCAAACCTTAATCCTAACCCTAAACACTAACCCTAACCGTAAACCTAGCCTAAGCCTAAGCCCCAGCCCTAGCCCTAACCCTATGCCTAACCCAAAACACTAAACCCTAACCCTAACCGCAATCCTAAATCTAACACAACCCTAATCCTAACCCTAAACCTAACACTAACATCTAACCCTAACCCTAACCCTAAACCTAAAACTAACCCTATCCCCAACCCCAACCCCTTCCCCCACCCCCTAATCCTAGCCCTAACTTAACCATAACCTTAATCCTAACCCTAACCCTAATCCTAACCCTAACACAATCCTAACACGAACCCTATCCCTACCCCTACCCCTAACCCAAACCCTAACCCTAACCTTAAACCAAATCTCTTTAAGCCTTACCCCTAAGCCTAACCCCTAACCACAACCCCAACCCTAACTGTAACTGTACTTTAATCCTAACCCTAACGCTAACCCTATTCTAACCGTACACTACACCTAAACCTTTTCTAACCCTACCCCTAACAGTAACGCTAACCCTAATCCTATCCCTAACCCCAACCCCAACACTAAACCTAAACCTACCCTAACCCTAAATCTAACCATAAACCTAAACCTAACCCCAATCCTAAACCTAACCCTAACACTAACCCTAACCCTAAGCCTAAACCCTAAACCCTAACCCTAAACCTAACCCTAACATGAACCAACCCTAACCCTAACCAACCCTAACCCTAACCCTAAACCTAACCACAACCTATGCCCCTACCCTTACCCCTACCCCTACCCCTAACCGTAACCCAACCCTAACCCTAACACTAACCCTAAACCTAAACCTAACCGTAACTCCAACCCTAACCTCAACCCCTAACCCTACCCGTAAACCCAACAATAACCCTAAAACTAACATATCCCTATCCCTAATCCTAACCTAACCCTAACACTAAACCTAAACCCTAAACCCTAACCCTAACCCTAACCCTATCCCAATGCTAACCCTAACCCTTACTCCAACCCATACCCCTACCCATAACCCCTAACCCTAACCCAAAACCTAACCCCTAACCCTAACATTAACCCTAACCCTAACCCTAAACCCTAACCCTAACCCCTAACCTAACCCTAATACCCTACCTAACCCTAACCCTATTCTAACGCTAACCCTAACCGTAAACCTCTTCTAACCCTAAACCTAGCAGTAACACTAACCCTAACCCTAACCCTAACCGCAACCGCAACCCTAGCCTTCACCCTACCCCAACACTAAACCTAACCATAACCCTAATCCTGAAACCTAACCTTACACTAACACTAGCCCTAGCCCCAGACCTAGCCCTAGTCCTAATCCTCTCCCTAGCCCTAACCCCAACCTAACCTAACCCTAACCCAACCATAACCCTAACCATAATCCAAACCTGAACACATACCCCTAACCCTAACCCTACCCCTAATCCTAACCCTAAACCTTACACCTCAACCCTAACCCTAACCCAACTCCTAACCCTAATCCTAAACCCTAACCCTAACACAACTCTAACCCTAATCCTAAACCCTAACCCTAACCCTAACCCTATGCTAAACCTAACCCTAAACCTAACCTCTTCTACACAAACCCTAACAGTAACACTAACCCTAACCCTAACCCCTAACACTAATTCTAACACTAACCATAACCCCAAACCTAATCTTAAACCCTACACCCTAACCCTAACCCTAACACAACCCTAACCATACCCCGAACACTAATGACAACACCTTACCCTAATCCTAACCCTAACCCTAATTCTAAACCATAATTCTAACCCCTAACCTTAGCCATAGCTAAGCCGTAACCCCAGCCCCAGCCCTTGCACTTGCACTTGTCCTAACCTTAGCCTCCCTAGCCCTAACCCCAACCGTAAACCCCAAACCCTAACCCTAACCCTAACACTAACCTAATACTAACCCCTAACGCTAACTCAAACCCATACACCTATTACTACTTCTAACACTAACCCTAACCCTAACCCCTAACCCTAACCCTAACCTCTTTTAACCCTACCCTAACAGTATCGCTAAATGTAAACCTAACCCTAAAACCAACACCAAACCAACACCATCCGTAACCCTAACCCTAACCCCTATCCCTATCCCTAACCCTAACCCTAACCCCTAAGCCTACTCCTACCACTAACACAAACCTTAACACTAACCCTAAATCCTAACCCTAAGACTAACCCTAACACTAACCCTAACCCTAACCCTATACCTAACTGTAACCATTAACCCTAACCTTAACCCTAAAACTAACCCTAACCCTAACTCTAACCCTAAACCTAACCGTAAACCTAACACTATCCCTAAATCTAACCCCAACACTAATTCATCTAAACCTAACCCCTAAATCTACCCATACGGCTAACCCTACCCCTACCCCTACCCCTAACCCTAACCCAACCCCAACCCTAACCCTAACCACAACACCTAACCCTAACTCTAATCTTAACCCTAACCCTAAACCTAAACCTCTTCGAATCCCAACCCTAAAAGTAATTCTAAACCTAATCCTATCCCTAACTCCAACCCCAACACTAAACCTAAACCTAACCACAACACTAACTCTAACCCTAACACTAACACTAAATATGACCCTAACCCTAACACTAAACCCTAACCCTAACCCCTAACCCTAAACCCCTAACCCTAACACTAACCCTAACACTAATCCTTACCGTAACCCCAACCTAACAATAACCCTAACCCTAAACCCTAACCCTAACACTAACCCTATCCCAATCCTAACCCTAAATCTAACTCCAAACCATACCCCTACCCCAACTCTTAACCCCTAACCCCTAACCCTAACACTAACCCTATCCTTAAACCCTAACCCCTAACCCTTACTCTAACCCTAAACCCTAACCCTAACCCTAACCCTAAACCCTGACCCTGACCCTGACCCTAAACCTAACCCTAACCCTAACACTAAACCTAACTGAACCTTTACCCTAAACCGTAACCCCAATTCTAACCCTAATCCTAAACCCTAACCCTAACACTAACCCTACCCTGACCCTATACCCTAACCCCAACCCTAACCCTAACTGCAACCCCAACAATAACCCCAATCACAATCCCAACCCAAACCCCAACCCCAATCTCAAACCTAACCCCAACCCCCAACCCTAACCCCAATCCCAGCCCTAACCATAAGCCTCAACCCTCACACTAACCCCTAACCCTAACACTAACCCTAACCCTAACACTTACCCTAACCCCAACCCTAACCCTAACCCCAACCCCTAACCCTTAACCCTAACCGTAACCCCTACCCCAACCCTAACTCTAACCCTAATCCTAACCAATAACACTAATCCTAATTTTAAACACTAACCCTAACCCTAAACATAACCCCTAAACCTAACCCTAAACGTAACCGTAACCAAAACCCTAACCTAACCCCAACCACAACCCTAACCTAAAACCAACCCTAACCCTAACCCTAACCCTAAACCCAACCCTAAACCTAACGCTAACCCTTGCCCCTAACCCTAACCCTAACCCCTAACCCTAACCCTAACCCTAACCCCAATCAGAAACTTAATCCCAACTCCAACCCTAAACACAACACCAACCCTAACACTAACCCTAACCCTATCCCGAACCCCTACCCTAACCCTAACCCTAACACCAACCCTAACCCCTAAACCTAACCCTAGCCCTAAACCTAACACTAAAAC
This sequence comes from Nanger dama, assembly GCA_917880005.1. NCBI lineage: Eukaryota > Metazoa > Chordata > Mammalia > Artiodactyla > Bovidae > Nanger > Nanger dama. The sequence continues at coordinate 55,507 of CAKJTW010000206.1, read as the reverse complement.
TAATGTTAACGCTAACAATGACCCTAACCTTAACCCCAAACCCCTGACCCTGACCCTGACCCTAAACCTAACCCTAACCCCTAATCCTAAACCCTAACCCTAACCCAAACCCCAACCCTAACCCACATATACCTTTAACCGTACCACTACCCCTACCCCTAACCCTAAACCTAACACAACCCTACCCCCTACCCCTACCCCTAACTCTAACCTTAACCGTAACCCAACCCTACACTTACTCTTTAGGTTAACCCTAAAACTCATCCAACCCTTACCATAACCCCAGCCCTAGCCCAGCCCTAACCCTAGACCTAGCCCCAGACCTAACCCTAGCACTAACCCTAACCATAACCCTACCCCAAACTCTAAACCCTAAACCTAACCCTAACCGTAACCTTATCCCAACCCTGACCCTAAACCTAACACCAACTCCTAACACTAACCCTAAAACCTAACCCTAATCTTAACCATAACCTTAACCCTAAACCCTAACCATAATCTTAACCCTAGCCCTAGCCATAGCCCTAACCCTATCCCTAGCCCTAACACTAACCCTAACACTAAACCTAACCCTAAACCAAACCCCAAACCTAACCCGAAACCCTAACACTAACCCTAACCCCTAACCGTAACCCTAACCCTAACACTAACCCTAACCCAACCCTAACCCTGACCCTAACCCTAACCCTAACCCACACATACCTTTAACCCTACTGCTACCCGTACCCCTAACCATAAACCTAACCCAACCCTACCCCTACCCCTAACCCCTAACCTTAACCGTAACCCAACCCTACCCTTACTCTTTAGGTTAACCCTAAACTCAACCAACCCTTACCCTAACCCTAGCCCTAGCCCAGCCCAAACCCTAGACCTAGCCCTAGACCTAACCCCTAGCACTAACCCTAAACCATAAACCTACCCCTAAACTCTAAAACCTATATCTATGCCTCAACCGTAACCTTATCCCAACCCTGACCCTAACCCTAACCCCAACCGCTAACACTAACCCTAAGCCCTAACCCTAATCCTAATCCTAACCTTAACCCTAAACCCTATCCATAACCCTAACCCTAGCCCTAGCCCTAGACCTAACACTAACCCTAACTTTAACCCTATCCCTAACCCCAACCAATGCCCCTACCCCTACCTCTACCCCTATCCCTAACCCTAACACCTAATCATAAACCCAACACCTAACCCTAACTGAAATGCCAACCCTAACCTTAAACCCCAACACTAACCCTAATCCTAACCCCTAACCCCAATCTTAACCCTAACTTGTCTAACCCAAACCCTAAACCTACTACTACCCATCTACCTACCCTTACCCTTAACCCTAACACAATCCTAAGCTTAACACTAATCCTAACCTTAACCACCATCCTTATTCCTACCCCTATTCCTAACACTAACCTTAACATTAAAGCTAACCTTATCCCTAAACTCTAAACCCTAACACTAACCATAATCCTAACAATAAACACTAACCCTAACCCTAACACTAACACAAACCTAATCCTATCCCTAAACCTAACACTAAACACAACCCCTAACCTTACCTCTAACCCTAACCCTAACCCTAAACCTAAACCTAAATCCTAACACTAACCCTATCCCTAAACCTAAACACTAACCCTAAACCTAATCCAACTGTAACCCTTACCCTAACTCTATCCCTAACCCTAACCATAACTCTAGCCCTAAAGCAAGCTCTAGCCCCAGCCCTAACCATATCCCTATCCTTAGACCCTAACCCTAAACAAAACGCTAACCCAACCCCTAAACCTAACCGTAACTTTAACCCTAATCTTAAACCTAAACCCTGAACTCTAACACTAACCCTAAATGTAAGCTATAACTCTAACCCTAACCCAACCCTAACCCTATATCGAAACCCTAAACCCTAACTCTAACCCTAACCATTAAACCTAACCCTAAAACACACCAACACTAACCCTAACCCTAACCCTAACGACAAGCCCTAAACCTACCCCTAACCTTAACCCCTAACCCCTAATCCTAACTCTAACCCTAACACTAACCACTAAACCTAACCCTGACCCTAACCATAAACCCCACACCTAACCCTAACCCGAAACCCTAACCCTAACCCAACCTTAACTCTATCCCTAACCCTAACCCTAACATTAAACCCTAAACCTAACACTAACCCTAACATTAAACCCTAAACCTAACACTAACCCTAAATCCTAACCCTACACCTACCCGTAGCCCTAGCTCAGGCACTATTTCTGAACCTAATCATAGCCCTTACCCTAACCCTAACAGAACGCTAACCCTAAACCTGACCCCAACCTATACCTCTACCCTTATCCCTAATCCCTAATCCTAAATCTAAACCTAACCTTAACTCTGAACCCCAACCCTAACTCCATCCCTAACCCTAACCCAACCCTTACTCTAACCCTAAACCATAAACCCTAACCCTAACCCTAACCGCAACCAAACCCTAACCCTAACACTAACTCCAACCAATTTCTCTACCCGTACCCCTTCCCATAACCGATAACGCTAACCCTAACCCCAAACACTAACCATAAACCTAAACCATTCCCTAACCCAAAAGTCTAACGCTAACCGTAACCCTAGTCTAAGCCCATTCAATAGCCCTAGCAGTAGCCCTAGCGTAAACCTTATCTCTAGCCCTAACCCTAACATTGACCCTAAATCTAACCCTAACAACAAACCTAACCCAACGATAGCACTAAAATTAACCCTACCCCAACCCATCCCCATACCACTACCCCCTAACCCTAATACTAACCCCAACCCCTAACAAATAACTCAAAATCTAACCCCAACCCTAACCCCAACCCTAACCCCTAATCCTAATTCTAACCACTAACCCTAAAACTAACCATAAACCCTAACCCTAACACTAATCCTAAACCCTAACACCTAACTCCAACCCTAACCCTAACCCCAATCCTAACCCTAACCCCAACCTTAACCCTAACCCTAACCCTAACCCTAACGCTAACGCTAACCCTAACGCTAACCCTAAACCTAAACCCTGACCCTGATACTGACCCTAACACTAACCCTAACCCTAACACTAACCATAACTGTAACACTAACCCTAAACACTAACCCTAACCCTAACTCTAACCCTAACCCTAAACCCTAACCCCTAACCATAACCCCAAGCCCTAAACCTAACCCTAAACCTAACACTAACAATAACACCTAACCCTAAGCCTAACCCTTAAACTAATGCTAATCCTAACGCTAACTCTAATGCTAACGCTAACCCTAAGGTTAACCCTAACACTAAACCCTGACCCTGACTCTGACACTAACCCTAACCCTAACCATAACGCTAACCCTAAACCCTACCCCCAAACCCTAAACCCAACCCCTAACCCTAACCCTAACCCTAAACCTAACACCAACCCCAACCCTAACCCTAACCCCAACATTAAACCTAACCCTAATCCTAACCCTAAACCTAAACTAACCCTAACACTTACCCTAAATCCCAAACCTAACCCCTAATCCTAACCCTAACACCAACCCCAAACTTAACCCTAACCCCAACCCTACCCTAAACTTTACCCTAACCCCTAAACGTAACCGTAGCCCCTACCCCAACCCTACCTCTAAATCTAATCCAAACCACTAACCATAACCCTTACCCTAACCCCTAAAACTAACCCCTAACCCTTACCCCTAACCCTAACCCTAACCCTTACCCCTAACCCGAACCCTAACCCTTACGCCTAACCCTAACCCTAACCCTAACCACTAACCCTAACCCTAACACTATCCCTAACCCAAACACTAACCTTAAATCCTAACACAAACACTAAACCTAACACCTAACCCTAACACTAACCCTAACCAAAATCCCTATCCCTAACCCCCCACCATAAAACTAACCCCAACCCCGACCCTAAACCTAACCCAAACCCTAACCCTAACCATAACCCCAACCCTACCCTAACACCAAACACAACCCTAAACCCAACCCCAATCCCAAAACTAATCCCAACCCCAATCCCAACCCCAACCCCAACCCCTAACCCCAACCCTAACCCCAACCCAACCCTAACCCTAACCCTAAACCTATCACTAACACTAACCCTAACCCTCACCCCTAACCCTAACCCTAACACTAACCCTAACCCCTAAACCTGACCCTAACCCTAACCCTAATGCTAAACCTAACGCTAATGCTAACCCTAACCCTAACCCTAACTCTAAACCCTGACCCTGAACCTGACCCTAAACCTAACCCTAACCCTAACACTAATCCTAACCGTAATGTTTACCCTAAACCCTATCCCTAACTCTAACCCTAATCCTGAACACTAACCCTAACACTAACCCTCACCGTGATCCCTAACCCTAACCCTAACACTTACCACTAACCCTAATCCCAACCATAACCCCTAATCCTAACCCTAACCCTTACACCTAACCCTAACCCTAAACACTAACCCTTACCTTACCCTAACCCAACCCTAACACTAACCTTACCCTAACACTAACCACAACCCCTAAACCTACCCCTAACCCTAGCCCTAAACCTATTCTAACCATAACACTTAACCTAACCCTCTATAACAATAAACATAATAGTAACGCTACCCTTAACCCTATACCTAACCCCCATGCCAAGCTTACACTAAACCTAACCTAAACCTAGCCCTAAGCCCTAACTCTAACCCTAACCCTAACTTTAACCCTAACACATATCCTAAGTCTAAACTCTTTCCTCATCCCTAACACTAACCCCATCCCTAACACTAACCCCAACCCAAACCCTAACCCCCAGCCACAATCTGAACCCCTAACCCCTACACCAATCCCAACCCTAACCCCAACCCCAAACCTAACCCTTACCCCAAACCCAACCCTAACCTCAACCCCAACCCTAACCCTAAACCTAACCCTTAACCCTGACCCTGACCCTGACCCCTGACCCTAACCCTAAAACCAACACTAACCCTAACCCTAACGCTAACCCTAAAACCTAACCCAAACCCTAAACCTAACCCCTAACCCTAACCATAACCCTAACAAAACCCCCTAATCCTAACCCTAACCCTAACTAAAACCCTAAACACTAAACCCTAACACTAATCCTAACCATAACCCTAACCCTAAAATAACCATAAACCCTAACCCTAAACCTAAACCCTAACCCCAACCCTAACCCCAACCCCAACCCTAACCCTAACCTAACCCTAACACTAACCCTAACCCCCTAACCCTAACCCTAAACCTAACACTAACCCCTAACCTAACCCCAACCCTAACCCTAATGCTTACCCCAACACTAAAGCTAACCCGAAACCCTGACCCTGACCCTGACCCTGACCCCTGACCCTAACCCCAAAACCCTAACCCTAACACTAACCATAACCCTAACCCTAACCCTAACCCTAACCCTAACATCTAATCCTAACACTAACCCTAACCCCTAACCCAACCCTAACACTTACCCTAACCAAAACCCCTAACCCTAACCCCTAACCCTAACGCCAACCCTAACTCATCTAAACCTAACCCTAACCCTACCTCTACCCCTACCCCTATCCCTACCGTAACCTTGTCCCTAACCTTAACCACAACCCCTAAACATACCTGCACAGCTACTCCTACCCATAACCATAACCCTATCCCTAAACCCTAAACCATAACCATAACCCTAACCCTACCACTAAACACTAACCCTTACCTTAACCCTAACCCAAGCCTTGCACTAACCCTACCACTAACACTAACCACAACCCCTAAACCTATTCTAACCGTAGCCCAACACTATTCTAATCTTAACCCTAAAACTAACCCTCTATAACAGTAAACCTAATAGTAACGCTAACCCTAACTCTAAACCTAACCCCAACGCCAACCCTACCCTAAACCTACCCTAACCCTAGCCCTAGGCCTAACTCTAACCCTAACCCTAACTTTAACCTTAACACATGTCCTAAGCCCAAACTATTTCCCTAGACCCAACCCCAAAACTAACACTAACCCTAACCCCTAATCCTATCCCTAACCTTAATTCTAACCTTAACCATAATACTAAAGACTAACCATAACCATAACCCAAGCCGTAGCCTCAGCCCTAGGCCTAGCACTAGCCCCCAATTCTAAACCTATTCCCTAGCCCGAACCATAACCCTAACACTAACCCTAACCCTAACCCCAAACCAAAACCCAACACTAACCCTAACGGTAACCAAAACCCCTAACCCTAAACCTAACCCTAACCCCTAACCCTAACCCCAACACTAACCCTTACCCTAACCCTAAAACCTAACCCTAACCCTAACCCCAAACCTAACCCTAGCCCCAACCCTAACTCTAACCCCAACACCAACCCTAAACCTAACCCCAACCCCTAACCCTAACCCTAACCCCAAATCTAAGCCTATGCCAACCCAACCCTAACCCCAACCACAATCTCAACCCTAACCCCAACCCCAATCCCAACCCTAAACCCAACCCAACGCTAACCCCAACCTCAACCCTAAACCTAAAACTAACCCCATCCCTAACCCCTAATCCTAACCCTAACCCATAAACCTAACCCCTAACACTAACCCCTAATCCCTCACCCCTAACCCTAACCCTAACACTAACGCTAACACAAATGCTAACCCTAACCATAAACCCTGACCTTGACTCTGACCCTGAACCTAACCCCAACCCTAACACTAACCCTAACGGTAATGCTAACCCCAAACCCTAACATTAACCTTAACTCTAACCCTAATCCTAAACCCTAACCCTGACCCTACACGTAAGCCCTAACCCTAAGCCTAACCCTAACCCCTAAACTAACCCCTAACTAAAACCCCTAACCCTAACACTAAACCAAACCCCTAACTCTAACCATAACCGTAACCCCAACCCCAACACTACACTAACCCTAACACTTAACCTAACCCCTAAACCTAACCCCAACCCCTAACCCTAACCCCAACCCTAATGCTAACCCCACACCCAACCCTAACTTCCAACCCCAATCCCAACCCCTAAACCCAACCCCAACCCTAACCCCAACCCCAACACTAACCCTAACCCTAACCCTATCCCTAACTTCTAACCCCTACCCCTAAACCTAACCCTTAACCCTAACCCCTAACACTAACCCTAACCCCTAAACCCAACCCCTAACCCTTATCCTAAAGATAACCATAATGCTAACGCTAACCCTAAAGCTAACCCTAACCCTAAACCCTGACCCTGACCGTGACCCTAAACCTAACACTAACCCTAAAAGCAAACCTAACCGTAACATATACCATAAACCCTAACCCTAATCCTAAACTCTAACCCTAACACTAAACCTAAACCTGACCCTAAACCCCAAACCTAACCCTAACCGCTAACCCTATCCCTCATCCTAACCAAAACCCCTAACCCCAATCCTAAACCTAACCATAAAGCAAACCCCTAACCCTAAACCTAATCCTTACACTAACCCTAACCCTAAACCAAACCCTACCCTAACCCTAAACCTAAACCAAACCATAACCCTAACCCTCATTCTAAACCTAACACCAACACTAACACTAACCCCAACCCCAACCCAAACCCCTAACCCCAACCCCAAAACTAACACTAATCCCAACCCTAAGCCTAAACCTAACCCTAACCCCAACCCCTAACCCAAAACCCAACCCCAAACCTAACCCGAATCACAATCCAAAACCTAACCCCAACCCCAATCCCAACCCTAACCCCTTACCCCAACCCTTACTCTAACCCTAACCCTAACTAATAAACCTAACCCTAAACCTAACACTAAACCTCTTCTAACCCTAAACCCAAGAGTTACGCTAACTGTAACCCTATCCCTAACCCTAACCCCTACCCTAACCCTAATGCCTAACCCTAAATGAAAACCCTACCACAACCCTAACCCTAACCCTAATCCTAACCACTAACCCTAACCCTAAATCCTAACCCTAACCCTAAACAGAACCCCTAAACCTTCCTGCACCACTAACCCTACCCATAACCATAACCCTGTCCCTAAACCCTAAACCATAATCCTATCCCTAACCCTAACCCTAATCCTAACACTAAACACTAACCCTTACCTTACCCTAAACCAACCCTAAACTTAACCCCTAACACTAACACTAACCACAACCCCTAAACCTACCCGTAACCCTAGCCCTAACCCTATTCTAACTATAACCCCAAACCTAACCCCCCACGCCAACTCTACCCTAAACCTACCCTAAACTTAGACCTAGGCCTAACTCTACACCTAACCCTAAGTTTAAACTTAACACATATCCTAAGTGTAAACTCTTTCCCCAACCCTAACCCTAAACCGTAACCCTAACCCTAATGCCTAACACTATCCCTAACCCTAACCCTAACCCCTAACCCTATCCCTAACCCTAACCCTAACCCTAATTATAAATCTATCCATAGCCCGAACCATAACCCTAACACTAAACCTCTCCCTAACCATAAACCTAAACCAAATCCTAACCCTAATCCCAACCATAACAAAAACCCTAACCCTAACCCTAACCCTAACCCCCAACCCCAACACTAAAACTAACCCTAACCTTAAGCCGTAACCCTAACCCTAATCCCTAAACCCCTAACCCTAACCCTAATCCTAACTCCAACCCTAAACCTAACCATAACCCCAACCCTAACCCTAAGCCTAACCCCAAACCCAACCCTAACCCTAATGCCAACCCCAAACCTCACCCTAACCCTAAACCCTGACCCTGACCCCGATCCTAATCCTAACACTAACTCTAACCGTAATGCTAAACCCAAACCATAACACTAACCCCAATCCTAATCCTAATCCTAAACCCTAAACCTAAACCTAACCCCAAGCCCTAATCTTAACCCTAACCCTAACCCCTAAACCCAAACCTAACCAAAACCCCTAACCCTAACCCTAACACTAAACCAAACCCTAAAGCTAAACCTAACCCCTAACCCTAACACTAAATCATAACCCTAACCATAACCCTAACCCTAACCCCTAAACCTAACCCTAACACTAACCCTAACACCAACCCTAACCCTAACCCTATCCCCAACCCTTACCCTATCCCCAACACCAAACCTAACCCTAACCCCAACCATAACCCTAACACTATCCCTAACCCTAACCCTAATTATAAACCCTATCCTCAGCCCGAACCATAACCCTAACAGGAACTCTAACCTTAACAATAACCCTAAACCAAACCCTAACCTCAACCCTAACCATAAGCAAAACCCATAACCCTAACCCTAACCACAAAAACTACCCCAAACCCTAAACCTAATCCTAAACCTAACCCTAACCGTAATCCTAACATCAACCCTAAACCTAACCTTAACCCCAAACCCAACCCCTAACCATACCCCAACCCCAACCCTAACGCTAAAACCAACACTGACCTTACCCTAACCCTAACCCTAAAACCTGACCCTGCTCCTGAACCTAACCCTAACCCTAACACTAATGCTATCCCTCAACCCTAACACTAACACTAACCCTAACCCCAACCCCAATCCTCAACCCTAACCCTAACCCTAACTCTAAGCCCTAACTCTAACCCTAACCCTAAACCACCCCTAACCCTAACCCTAACCGTACCCAAAACCCCTAACCCTAACCTTAACACTAACCCCTAATCCTAACCCTAACACTAACACTAACCCTAATCCTAAACCCCTAACCCTAACCCTAACTCCTAAATTTAACCCTAATCCCAACCCTAACCTAACCCCCACCACAATCCCAACACTAATCCCAACCCCAATCCCAACCATAACCCCAACCCCAACCCCTAACCCCAACCTCAACCCTAACCCTAACCCTATCCCTAACCCCCTAACCCTAACACTAACCCCTATCCCTAACACTACCAATAACCCTAACCCCTAACCTAACCCCTAACCCTAACGCTAATTATAACACTAACGCTAACCCTAACCCTCAACCCTAACCCTAACCCTAACCTAACCCTAACCCTAACCGTAATGCTAACCATAAACCCTAACCCTACCCCTAACCGTAATGCCAACCAAAAGCCCTAACCCTAACCCTAACCCTAACCCTAAACCCTAAACCCAACCCTAACCGCTAACCCTATCCCTAACCCAAACCAAAACCCCTAACTCTAACCCTAAACCAAACCCTAAACTTAAACCTAACCCTATCCCTAACCCTAAATCAAACCCTAACCCTAACCGTAAACCTAAAACCAAACCCCAACCCTAAACTTAACCCTAACCCTAACCCCAACCCTAACCCCTAACCCCAAACCTAACCCTAACCCCAACGCCAACCCTAACCCCAACCCCCAACCCAACCCTAAACCTAACCCGAACCCTAACAATAACCCCAACCCCAACCCTAACCAGAATCACAGTCCCAACCCTAAACCCAACCGCAAACAAAACCCTAATCCCAACCCCTAACCCCGACCCCAACCCTAACCCTAACCCTAATCCCTAACCCTAACCCTAACCGTAAACCCTAACTCCAACCCTAACACTAAAACTAACCCCTAACCCTAACCCTAACACTAACACTAACCCCTAATCCTAACCCTAACCTAACACTAACCCTAAGGCTAACGCTAACCTAATGCTAACCCCAACCCCAAACGCTGACTCTGACCCTGACCTAACCCTAACCCTAACCCCTAACAGCAACCCTAACCTAAGGCTACCCTAAACCCTAACCCTAACCCCAACCCTAACCAAAACCCCTAACCAAAACTCTCCTAACCCCAACCCCAACCCAATAGGGTTAAGGTTAGGGATAGGGCTAGGTTTAGGGACAGGGCTAGTGCTAGGGCTAGGGCTACTGCTAGGGCAAAGTTTAGGGTTAGGGTTAGTGTTTAGGGTTAGGGATAGGGTTAGAATTTAGGGTTAGGGTTAGTGTTATTGGTTAGGGTTAGGGTTAAGATTAGTTTAGATTTAGGTTTAGGTTTAGGGTTAGTGTTAGTGTTTTGGTTAGGGTTCGGGTTAGTGTTAGGTTAGGTTAGTTTTAGGGTTAGGGAGGTTCATGGTTAGGGTTTGGGTTGGGGCTAGGGTAAGGGTTAGGGTTACCGTTACTGTTAGGTTTAGGGGTTAGAAGAGATTTAGGTTAGGGTTAGGGTTAGAATAGGGTTAGGGTTAGGGGTTAGGTTTAGGGTTAGGATTAGAGCTAGGGATAGGATTAGGGATTGGGCTGGTGCTCGGGTTAGGGCTAGGGATTGGTCTAGGTTAAAGGTTAGGATTAGGGTTTAGGGTTAGGGTTAGGATTAGAGCTAGGGCTACGGTTAGGGCTAGAGTTAGGGTTAGGTTAGGGTTGGGTTTTGAGTTAGGGTACAGTTAGGGTTAGAATTGGGGTTGGGGTTGGGGTTAGGGTTAGTGTTACTGTTAGGTTAGGATAAGAAGAGGTTTAGATTTAGGGTTAGGTTTAGTGTTAGAGGTTCGGGTTAGGGTTATGGGTTAAGGTTACGGGTAGGGGTAGGGGAAGAGTGATGGGTTGGGGTTAGGGTTAGGGTTAGTATTAGGGTTGGGTTAGTGTTAGGTTTAGCATTAAGGTTAGGGTTTAGGGTTTATGGATATGGTTAGGTTTAGGTTTAGGGCTAGGGATAGTGTTAGGGCAAATGGTAAGGCTACGGCTAGAATTAGGGTTAAGGTTAAGTTTTGGTTTAGGGTAGTGTTAGGGTTAGGGTTGGGGTTGGGGTTAGGTTAGGGCTTAGGCTTAGGGGCTTAGGTTAGGGCTATGGCTAGGGTTAGGGCTAGGGCTAGCGCTAGGGCTTGGGCTATGGCTAGGGCTAGGGTTAGGGTAAGGTTTAGGGTTAGGGATAGGCTTAGGGTTAGGGCTATGGCTAGGGTTAGGGCTAGGGCTAGTGCTAGGGCAGGGGTTACAGCTAGGGCTAGGGTTCAGGTAAAGGATAGCATTAGGGTTAGGGTTAGGGATAGGGCAGGGTTAGCTTTAGGGTTAGGGTTTAGAGTTAGGGTTTAGGCTTAGGGTTAGGATTAGGTTTAGGTTAGGGTTACTCTTAGGGTTAGGGTTAGGGTTATGGTTAGGGTTGTGTTAGAGTTAGGATTACGGGTAGGGTAAGGTGTAAGGGCACGGTTTGGGTGTAGGGGTTAGTTTTAGGGATAGGTTTTGGTTAGCGTTTGGGTTAGGGTTAAGGTTATGGTATAGGGTTTAGTGTTAGGGTTAGGGTTTAGGGATTAGGGTTATGATTATGGTTAGGGTTAGGTTAGGGATAGGGCTAGTATTAGGGCAAGGGCTAGTGCTAGGGCTAGGGCTTCGGCTACAGCTATGGTTAGGGTTAGAGTTAGTGTTTAGGGTTAGGGTTAGATTTATGTTTAGGATTTAGGGTTAGGGTTATGGTTAGGGTTAAGGTTAGCTTTAGTGTTAGGTTTTAGGATTTAGGCTTAGGGTTAGGGTTAGAGAGTATGTTTAGGGCTAGGGTTAGGGTTAGGGGTTAGGTTTATGTGTAGAAGTAGGGGTAGCGGTAGTGGAAGGGGTATGGCTAGGGGTTAGGTTAGGGTTAGGTTTAAAGTTGGGTTAGGGTTAGGGCTATGGATAGGATTAGAGCTAGGGATAGTGCTAGGATTAGGTTTAGGGTCAGGTTTTAGGTTAGGTTTAGGGTTAGGGTATGTTTAGGGTTAGGGTTGTGGTTGGGATTGCAGTTGGGGTTAGGTTTAGGGTTAGTGTTACTGTTAGGGTTAGGGTTAGAACAAGTTTAGATTTAGGGTTAGGGTTAGAACAGGGTTAGGGTTACGGTTAGGGATAGGGTTAGTGTTAGAGTTGGGGTTTCGGTTAGGGTTAGGGTTAGGGTTAGAGTTGGGTTAGGGGTTAGGGTTAGGCTTAGGTTAGGGTTAGGGTTAGTGTTATTGGTAGGGTTATGGTTAGGGTTAGAGTTAGGGTTAGCCTTCGTGTTAGGGTTAGTGTTAAGCTTAGGCTTAGGGTAGGGTTAGGGTTCGGGTTGGCGTTGGGTTTAGCGTTAGCGTTAGTTTTAGGGTTGGGGTTAGGGTTTATGGTTTAGAGATACGGTGAGGGATAGATTTAGGATTAGGGTTAGGATTGGGTTAGGGTTTAGGTTAGTTTTAGGGCTAGGGGTAGGGCTAGGGCTACGGTTATGTGTAGGCTTAGGCATAGAGGTTGATCTGGGGTTGTGGCTAACGTTACTGTTAGGGTTAGGGTAGAAGAGGTTTAAGTTTAGGGTTATGGTTAGAATAGTGTTAGATTTAAGATTTAGGGTTAAAGTTAGTTTAGGGTTAGAGTTAGAGTTTAGGGTAAGGGTTAGGTTCATTGTTTAGGGTTAGGGTTAGGGTTGAGGGAAGGGGTATGTTAGGGGTTGTGGTTAGGGTAGGGTTAGGGTTCAGTGTGAAAATTAGGGTTAGGGATAGAGGCACGGTTATGGTTAGGGTTGGATTAGGGTTAGGGTGAGGGGTAATGGTAGGGCTAGGTTTAGCGCTAACGCTAGGGCTAGGTTTAGGTTTAGGTAAGGGATAGGGTAGTGTTAGGGGTTTAGGTTAGTGTTAGGGTTAGCGTTAGGGTTGGGTTAGGGTTAGGGTTAGTGTTCAGGGTTAGGGTTAGTGGCACGGGGGAAGGGTACAGTTAGTGTTGTTGCTAGGGTTAGGGTTAGGGGTTGGGTTAGGGTTAGGGTTAGGGGTAGGGTAGGATTAAGGATAGGGCTAGGTTTAGGGACAGGGCTAGTGCTAAGGCTAGGGCAAAGTTTAGGGTTAGGGTTAGTGTTTAGGTTAGAATTAGGGTTTGGCTTTAGGGTTAGGGTTAGCGTTATTGGTTAGGGTTAGGGTTAAGATTATTTTAGATTTAGGTTTAGGTTTAGGGTTAGTGTCAGTGTTAGGGTTAGGGTTGGGGTTAGTTTTAGGTTAGGGTTAGGTTTAGGTTAGGGTAGGTTCATGGTTAGGGTTTGGGTAAGGGTTAGGGTTAGGTATGAGGTTGGGGTTAGGGTTGGGGTTGGGGTTATGGTTGAGATTGGGGTTGGGGTTAGGGATGGGATTGTGGTTGGGGTTAGGGTTAGGGTTAGGGTTGGTGTTAGGTTAGGGTTAGTGTTAGGTTTAGGAGTTAGGGTTAGGGTTAGGGTTTAGGGTTAGGGTTAGGTTTACGGTTAGGGTTAGGGTCAGAGTCAGGGTCAGAGTCGGGGGTCAGGGTTTAGGGTTAAGTTTATCGTTAGGGTTAGTGTTAGGGTTAGGTTTTGGGTTAGGGTTAGCGTTAGGATTTAGGGTTAGCGTTAGGTTTAGGGTTAGGGGTTAGGGTTAGTGTTAGGGTTATGTTAGGGCTAGGGTGCTGTGGGGTTACAGTTGGGGTTAGGTTTAGGGTTGGGGTTGGGGTTAGGTTTAGGGTTAGGGTTAGGGTTAGCTTTAGGATTAGGGTTAGGGTTAGGGTTGGGGTTGGTGTCAGGGTTAGGTTTGGGTTTAGGGTTAGTGTAGGGTTAGTGTTAGGGTTAGGGTTAAAGTTAGTATTTAGGGTTATTTTGGGGTTAGGGTTATGGTTACGGTTAGTGCTAGGTTTTAGGGTTAAAGATTAGTGTTAGGGTTAGAGCTACGGATAGGGTTTGGGCTAGGGTTAGGTTTAGTGTTAGGGTTAATATTACGGATAGGGTTAGGTTTAGGTTAGTGTTAGGCTTAGGGTTAGTGTTACTCTTAGGATTGTTGTTAGGATTAGGTTTAGGGGTTAGGGTTTAGGTTAGGATTAGGCTTAGGTTTAGCGTTAGCTTAGGATAAGTGCTAGGGCTAGGGTAAGGGTTAGGTTAGGGTTAGGGTTGGGTTAGGTTTAGGTGTAAGTTTAGGGGTAGGGTTAGGGTTATGGTTACGGTTACGGGTTAGGGATAGTATTAGCGTTAGGGGTAGTGGCATGGGGATGGGTTAGGATCAGGGTTAAGGTTAGTGCTATGGTAGGGTTAGGTTAGTTGTTAGGGTTAGAATTATGGTTAGTGTTAGGGTTAGGGTTAGAGATCGGGTTAGGGCTAGGGCTATTGCTATGGATACGGTGAGGGCTTAGACTAGGGTTAGGGTTAGGGTTAGAGTTTTGGGTTAGGGTTTGTTTTAGGGTTATAGTTAGTGTTAGGGGTTAGGGTTAGGGTTAGGGTTACAGTTATCGGTTAGGGGTAGGGGACAGGTAGGGAATGGGTTGAAGTTACTGTTAGGGTTAGGGTTTGGTTATGGTTAGGGTTAGGGTTAGGGTTTATGGTTTAGGGTTAGAGTTAGGGTTGGGTATAGGTTTAGGGATGGAGTTAGGATTAGGGTTCAGAGTTAAGGTTAGGTTTAGATTTAGGGATAGGGATTAGGGATAGGGGTAGGGGTATGTGTTGGGGCTAGGTTTAGGGTTGGCGTTGTGTTAGGGTTAGGGTTAGGGCTAGGATTAGATTAGGGTTTGGTTTAGGTTAGGGTAATGTTTAGGGTTAGGGTTAGCGTTAATCTTAGGTTTAGGGTTAGAAGAGGTTTAGGGTTAGTGTTAGGGTTAGGGTTAGGGTTAGTGATTTTGTTCAGGGTTAGGGTTAGGGTTAGGGTTAGGGGTAAGGGTTAGGGTTAGGGTTAGGGTGAGGGCTTAGGGTTAGGGTTAGGGTTTAGGGTTAGAGTTAATGTTAGGGTTAGGGTCAGGGTCAGGGTCAGGGTCAGGGTTTAGGTTTAGGTTTAGCGTTAGGGTTAGAGTTAGGGTTGGGTATAGGTTTAGGGATGGAGTTAGGATTAGGGTTCAGAGTTAAGGTTAGGTTTAGATTTAGGGATAGGGATTAGGATAGGGGGTAGGGGTATGTGTTGGGGCTAGGTTTAGGGTTGGCATTGTGTTAGGGTTAGGGTTAGGGCTAGGATAAGATTAGTGTTTGGTTTAGGGTTAGGGTAATGTTTAGGGTTAGGGTTAGCGTTAATCTTAGGTTTAGGGTTAGAAGAGGTTTAGGGTTAGTGTTAGGTTAGGGTTAGGGTTAGTGGTTTTGTTCAGGGTTAGGGTTAAGGTTAGGGTTAGGGGTAAGGGTTAGGGTTAGGGTTAGGGTGAGGTTTAGGGTTAGGGTTAGGGTTTAGGGTTAGAGTTAATGTTAGGGTTAGGGTCAGGGTCAGGGTCAGGGTCAGGATTTAGGGTTAGGTTTAGCGTTAGGGTTTAGAGTTAGGGTTAGGGATTAGCGTTAGGGGTTAGTGTTAGGGTTAGGGTTAGGGTTAGGGGTTAGCGTTAGTGTTAGGGTTAGGTTAGGGTTAGGGTTGAGGTTAGTGTTAGGGTTGAGGATTTAGGGTTATTGTGGGGTTAGTTTTATGGTTAGGAATAGTGTTAGGTTTTAGGGTTTAGGGTTAGGGTTAGGGTTAGGGTGAGGGTTTTTGGTTAGGGTTAGGGTTAGAGTTAGGCGTTAGGGGTGAGGATTAGGATTAGGGTTAGGTTTAGGGTTAGGGTTTACTGTTATCCTTAGGGTTAGGGTTAGTGTTAGGGTTAGGGTTAGGGTTAGGTTAGGTCAGGGTCAGGGTCTGGGTTTAGGGTTAGGGTTAGCTTTAGCGTTAGCGTTAACATTAGGGTTAGCGTTACGGTTAGGGTTAGACTTAGTTTTAGGGGTTAGGGTTAGTGTTAGAGTTACGGTTAAGGGTTAGGGTTAGGGTTGAGGATAGGGTTAGGGTTAGGGTTGAGGTTAGGGTTACGGTTGAGTTTGGAGTTATAGTTGAGGTTCGGGTTAGGGTTGGGATTGCGGTTGGGTTTAGGGTTGGAATTGTGGTTCTGCTTAGGGTTGGGGTTGGGGTTAGGGTTAGGGTTAGGGTTGGGGTTAGGGTTAGGGTTGGGGTTGGGGTTAGGTTAGGCTTAGGGTTTGGTTTAGTGTTAGGGTTAGGGTTTGGTTAGGGTTAGGGTTTAGGGTTAGGGTTAGGGTTTAGGATTAGGGTTAGGGTTAGGGTTAGTGTTTACGGTTATCGTTACGGTTAGAGTTAGTGATAGGGTGAGGGTTAGGGTCAGGGTCAGGGTTTAGGATTAGGGTTAGTGGTAGTGTTAGCGTTAGCGTTAGGGTTAGCGTTAGGTTTAGGGTTAGGGTTAGGTTTAGGGGTTAGGGTTAGTGTTAGTGTTAGGGTAGGGTTAGGTTTGGGGTTAGGGATGAGGTTGGGGTTAAGGTTGGGGTTGGGTTTATGGTTGGGATTGGGGTTGGAGTTAGGGTTGGAATTGTGGTTGGGTTTAGGGTTAGGGTTAGAGTTCTTGTTAGGGTTAGGGTTAGTGTTAGGTTTAGGAGTTAGGGTTAGGGTTATGGTTAGAATAGTGTTAGGACTAGAGTTAGGGGTAGGAGGTTGTGGTTAGTGTTAGGGTTAGGGTTAGTGTTAGGGTTGGGGTTAGGGTTAGGATTGGGGTTAGGGTTAGGGTTGGGTTTAAGGTTAGGGTTGGGGTTAGTTTTAGGGTTAGGGTTAGGGTTAGGGGTTATTGTTAGTGTTAGAGTTAGGGTTAGGGGGTTAGGTTTAGGGTTAGGGTTAGTGTTAGGGTTTAAGGTTAGAGTTAGCGTTTGAATTAGGGTTAGCTGTTAGGTTTATGGTTAGGTGTTATGGTTAGGGATGGGATAGAGGTAGCGGTAGGGACATGGGTTGATGTTAGGGATAGGGTTAGGGTTGTGTTAGGATTAGGGTTTAGGGTTTAGGGGTAGGGTTATTGTTAGGTTAATGTTAGTGCTAGGGATAGGGTTAGGCCTAAGGCTAAGGCTAGGGTTAGGATTATGGTTAGGATTTCGGGTTAAGGTTAGGGTTAGGATTAGGGTTAGGGTTTAGGGATAGTGTTAGGGGATGGTGTTTGGGTTAGTGTTAGGGGTTGGGGTTAGGGTTAGGGTCAGGTTTGGGAGAAGGTTAGGGTTAGGGTTAGGGTTAGGGTTTAGACTTTAGGGGCAGGGTTATTGTTAGGGTTAGTGATAGGGTTAGGTCTAGGGCTAGGGCTAGGTTTAGGGCTGTTCTAGGGCTAGGGTTGGCGTTAGGTTAGGGTTGGGTGAGTTTTAGGGTTAATCTTAGAAGTAGGGGTAGGGTTGGGTTAAGGTTAATGTTAGGGTTAGGGGTAGGGGTAGGGTTGGGTTAGGTTGAGGGTTAGGGGTAGGGTAGCAGTAGTGTTAAAAGTATGTGTGGGTTAGGGTTAGGGTTAGGATTAGTGTTGGGTTAGGTTTAGGGTTAGGGTTAGGGTTAGGAGGGTTAGGGTTAGGGGTTAAAGGTTAGGGTTAGGGGTTAGGTTTGGGTTTGGTTTTAGTGTTAGGGTTAGGGTTAGTGTTAGCGTTACTCTTAGGTTTAGGGTTAGAAGAGGTTTAGGGTTAGGGTTAGTGTTAGGGTTACGGTTAGAGTTAAGGGTAGGGATAGGCTTAGGGGTTAGGTTTAGGTTTAGGGTTAATATTAGGGTTAGGGTTAGTGGTTAGGGTTATGGTTAGGGTTTTAGGTTAGGGTTGGGATTAGGGTTATTGTTTAGGGTTTAGGGATAGGGTTATGGTTTTGGGTAGGGTTAGAGGTGCAGATAGGTTTAGGGGTTGTGGTTAGGGTTAGGGATAAGGTTACGGTGGGTTAGGGTAAGGGTAGAGGTAGGGATAGGGTTGCATTTAGATGAATTAGGGTTAGGGATAGGGTTAGCGGTTAGGGTTATCAGATAGGGTTGGGTTATGTTTAGAGTTTAGGGTTAGGGCTAGGGTTTGAGTTAGGGTTAGGGGTTAGGGTTAGACGTGAGGTTAAGGGGTTACGGTTAGGTTTTGGGATAGGGGTAGGGGTAGGGTTAAAGGTATGTGTGGGTGAGGGCTAGGGTTAGAGTTAGGGTTAGGGTTGGGTTAGGTTTAGGTTTAGGGATAGGATTAGGGTTAGGGGTTAGGGTTAGGGTTAGGGTTGTGTTACGTTTAGGTTTAGGGTTAGGGTTAGGGTTAGAGGTTAGGGGTTAGGGTTAGGGTTAGGGGTTAGGGTTAGGGTTAGGGTTAGGGTTTATGGTTAGTTTTAGGGTTAGTGGTTAGAATTAGGATTAGGGTTAGGGTTGGGGTTAGGGTTGGGGTTAGGCTTAGGGTTAGGGGTTAGCTTTACTCTTATGTTTAGAGTTAGAAGAGTTTTAGGGTTAGAAGAGTTTTAGGGTTAGGGTTAGTGTTAGGGTTAGGGTTAGTGGTTAGTGTTAGGGTTAGGTTTGGGGTTGGAGTTAGGTTTGGGGTTGAGTTTATGGTTGGGATTGGGGTTGGGTTTAGGATTGGGATTGTGGTTGGGGTTAGGGTTGAGTTTGGGTTTAGGGTTGTGTTAGGATTAGGGTTTGGTTTAGGGTTAGGGTTAGGGTTAGGGTTATGGTTAGTGTTAGTGTTATGGTTCGGGCTAAGGATAGGTTTAGAATTAGGACTAGTGCTAGGGCTAGGGCTGGGGCTAGGGCTAGGGCCAGGGTTACGGTTAGTGTTTAGTGTTATGGTTAGGGTTAGAGTTAAGGTTAGGGATAGTGTTAGGGTTAAGGTTAGGGTTAGGGATTAGGGTTTGGGTTAGGTTTAGGGTTAAGGGTTAGGGTTATGGAAAGAGTTTAGTCTCAGGATATGTGTTAGGGTTAAAGTTAGGGTTAGGGTTAGAGTTAGGCCTAGGGCTAGGTTTAGGGTAGTTTTAGGGTAAGGTTGGGTTGGGGTTAGGTTTAGGTATAAGGTTAGCGTTACTATTAGGTGTATTGTTATAGAGGGTTAGGTTTAGGGTTATGGTTAGAATAGGGTTAGGGCTAGTGTTAGGGGTTTGTTTAAGGGTTGTGGTTAGTGTTAGGGTTAGGGTTAGTTTTAGGCTTGGGTTAGGGGTAAGGTGAGGGTTAGTGTTTAGTGTTAGGGTTAGGGTTAGGGTTATGGTTTAGGGTTTAGGGATAGGGTTATGGTTATGGGTAAGGGTAGTGGTACAGGTAGGTTTATGGGTTGTGGTTAGGGTTAGTGATAAGATGACGGTTGGGTTAGGGGTAGGGGAAGAGGTAGGGTTAAGGTTAAGTTTAGACGAGTTAGGGTTAGGGTTATGGTTAGGGGTAAGGGTTAGGGGTTTGGGTTAGGGTAAGGGTTAGGGTTTAGGGTTAGGGTTAGGATTAGGTGTTAAGTTTAGGGTTAGGGTTAGGTTTAGGGTTACGGTTATGGTGAGGGGTTAGGGTAGGTTAGGGTTTAGGGTTAGGGTTAGGGGTTGTGGTGAGGGTTAGTATTAAGGTGGGGTTGGGGGTTAGGGTTGGGGTTGGGGTTACTGTTGGAATTGGGGTTGGGGTTCGGGTTGGGATTGTGGTTGGGGCTAGGGATGGGGTTGGGGTTAGTTAGGTTTGGGGTTAGGTTTAGGTTTAGGGTTAGGGTTTAGGTTTAGGGTTCGGGTTGGGTTTAGGATTCAGGTTGAGGGTAGGGTTCTGGTTGGGGTTGGGATTAGGGTTATGGTTGGGTTTGGGCTTAGGGTTAGGGTTGGTGTTAGGATTAGGGTTAGGTTTAGGGTTAGGGTTTGGTTTAGGGTTAGGGTTAGGGTTAGGGTTAGGGTTAGAGTTTGGTTTAGGGTTAGGGTTAGGGTTAGGGTTAGGATTAAGTGTTAGGTTTAGGTTTAGGGTTATGGTTATGGTGAGGGTTAGGGTTAGGCTTTAGGGTTAGGGTTAGGTTTAGTTTTAGGGTTATGGTTAGGTTTAGAGTTAGGGTTTAGTTCAGGGTCAGAGTCAGGGTCAGAGTCAGGGTCAGGGTTTAGGGTTAGGTTTAGCGTTAGGGTTAGCGTTAGGGTTAAGGTTAAGGTTAGGGTTAGCTTAGCATTAGTGTTAGGGTTAGAGTTAGGGTTAGCTTAGGCATTAGTGTTAGGGTTAGGGTTAGGTTTAGGGTTAGGGGTTAGGGTTAGTGTTAGGATTAGGTTAGGGTTAGGGTTAGGGTTAGGGTTAGGAGTTAGGTTTAGTGTTAGGATTAGTGTCAGGGTCAGGGTCAGGGTCAGAGTCAGGGTCAGGGTTTATGGTTAGGTTTAGCATTAGGGTTAGCGTTAGGGTTAGGGTTAGGTTTAGGTTAGCTTAGGGGTTAGTGTTAGGGTTAGGGTTAGGTTTCGGTTTAGGGTTGAGGTTAAGGATAGGGTAAGGGTTAGGATTTAGGGTTATTGTAGGGTTAGGATTATGGTTAGGGTTACTGTTAGGTTTTAGGGTTTAGGGTTAAGATTAGGGTTAGGGTTAGGTTTAGGGGTTTCGTTAGGGTTAGGGATTAGGTTTAGGGTTCGGGTTAGGGTTTAGGGTTAGCATTAGGGTTAGGATTAGTGTTAGGGTTAGGGTCAGGGTCAGGGTCAGGTTTTAGGGTTAGGGTTTGCGTTAGGGTTAGGGTTAGGGTTAGACTTAGAGTTAGATGTTAGTGTTAGTGTTCGGGTTATGGTTAGGGGTAAGGATTAGGGTTAGGGTTGGTGTTGGGGTTAGGCTTGTTGTTGGGTTTAGGGTTTGGATTAGGGTTGGGGTTAGAGTTGGGATTTTGGTTCTGTTTAGGCTTGTGGTTGGAGTTAGGGTTAGGGTTGCGGTTAGGTTTGGGTTAGGGTTAGTGTTGGGGTTGGGGTTAGGTTTGGGGTTGGGGTTACGGTTAGGGTTGGGGTTAGGGTTAGGGTTGGGGTTAGGGTTAGGGGTTAGGGTTGGGGTTGGGGTTAGGGTTGGGGTTGGGGTTACGGTTAGGGTTGGGGTTAGGGTCAGGGTTAGGGTTGGTGTTAGGTTTGGGGTTAGGTTTAGGGTTAGGGGTTAGGGTTTGGTTTAGGGTTAGGGTTAGGCTTAGGTTATAGAGTTAGGGTTACGGTTAGGGTTAGGGGTTTTGGTTAGGGTTAGGGATAGGGTTAAGGTTAGGATTTAGGTTGAGGGTTAGTGTTAGGGTTAGGGTTTAGGATTAGGGTTAGGGTTAGGTTTAGTGTTAGGGTTTAGGGTTAACGTTACGGTTAGGGTTAGTCTTAGGGTTAGGTTTAGGTTTAGGGTCAGGGTCAGGGTTAGAATTAGAGTTAGTGTTAGCATTAGAGTTAGCGCTAGGGTTAGGGTTAGGGTTAGGTTTAGGGTTTAGTGTTAGTGTTAGGGTTAGGGTTAGGGTTCTGGTTTGGGTTGGGTTAAGGGCTGGGGTTTTGGTTAGGGTTGGAATTGGAGTTGGTGTTAGGGTTGGGATTGGGGTTGCGGTTAGGGGTTGGGGTTGGGGTTAGGGTTAGGGTTGGTATTAGGGATAGGGTTAGGGTTAGGTTTAGGGTTAGGGTTAGGGTTATGATTAGGGTTTAGGGTTAGGGTTAGTGTTAGGGTTAGGGATAGGGTTAGGCTCACAATCAGGGTCAGGGTCACTGTCAGGATTTAGGGTTAGGTTTAGCGTTAGGGTTAGGTTTAGGTTTAGGGTTAGCTTAGGGTTTAGTGTTAGGGTTAGGGTTAGGGTTAGGTTAGGGGTTATGGTTAGTGTTAGTGTTAGGGTAAGGTTATGGTTAGGGTTTGGTTTAGGCTTAGATTTACTGTTCGGGTTACTGTTAGAGTTATGGTTCGGGCTAGGGATATGTTTAGAATTAAGGCTAGTGCTAGGGCTAGGGCTAGGGCTAGTGTTAGGGTTAGTGTTTAGTGTTATGGTTAGGGTTAAAGTTAGTGTTAGGGTTAGTGTTTTGTTTAGGTTTAGGTTAGGGTTAGGGTTACTGTTAGGTTTATGTTTCGGGCTAGGGTTAGGTTTAGAATTAGGGCTAGTTCTAGGGCTAGGGATAAGGCTAGGGCTAGGGCTAGGGTTAGGGTTAGTGTTTAGTGTTATGGTTAGGGTTAGAGTTAAGTGTAGGGATAGCGTTAGTGGTTAGGGTTAGGGGAGGGATACTGTTAGGGTTATGGTTATGGTTAGGGTTAGTGTTTAGGTTAGGATTAGGGAAAGAGTTTAGGCTTAGGATATGTGTTAGGGTTAAAGTTAGGGTTAGGGTTAGAGTTAGGCCTAGGGCTTGGGTTAGGGTAAGTTTAGGGTAGGGTTGGCGTTGGGGTTAGGTTTAGGGTTAAGGTTAGTGTTACTATTAGGTTTACTGTTATACAGGGTTAGGGTTAGATTTATGGATAGAATAGGGTTAGGGCTAGGGTTAGGGGTAGTTTTAGGGGTTGTGGTTAGTGTTATAGTTAGGGTTAGTGTTAGGGTTGGGTTAGGGTTAAGGTAAGGGTTAGTGTTTAGTGTTAGGGTTAGGGTTAGTGTTATGGTTTAGGGTTTAGGGATAGGGTTATGGTTATGGGTATGGGTAGTGGTGCATGTAGGTTTAGTGGTTGTGGTTAGGGTTAGGGATAAGGTTACGGTTGTTTTAGGGATAGGGGTAAAGGTAGGCTTAGTGTTAGGTTTAGACGAGTTAGGGTTAGGGTTAGGTTAGCGGTTAGGGTTAGAAGTTAGGGTTAGTGTTAGGGTTTAGTGTTAGGGTTAAGATTAGGGTTTAGTGTTAGGGCTAGTGTTTGAGTTAGGGTTAGGGGTTAGGATAGGTGTAGGTTTAGTGCTTAGGGTTAGGGTTAGGGATAGGGGTAGGGTTAAAGCTATTTGTGGGTTAGGTTTAAGATTAGGGTAAGGTTTAGGTTAGGGTTAGGGTTAGGGTTAGGGTTAGGGGCTACGGTTAGTGTTTAGTGTTAGTGTTGGGGTTAGGGGTGTGGTTAGGGTTTAGGGATTCGGTTAGGGTTAGAGTTAGAGTTAGGGTTAGTGGTAGGGTTATGGGTTGCGGTTAGAGTTAGAGTTATGTATAGGTTAGTGCTAAGGGTAGTGGTAGTTTTAGGGTTAGGGGTTAGGGTTAAACGAGTTAGGACTAGGGTTATGGTTAGGGTTAGCGTTACAGTTAGGTTAAGGTTAAGGTTAGGGATAAGTGTTAGGGTTAGGGTTAGGGCTAGTGCTAGGGTTAGGGCTAGGGCTAGGGGTAGGTTTAAGACTAGGGCTAGGGTTAGGTCTAAGACTAGGTTTAGTGTTAGGGTTAGGGTTAGGCTTGTGTTACGGTTAGGGTTAGGGAAAGGGTTAGGCTTAGGATAGGTGTTAGGGTTAAAGTTAGGATTGGGGTTAGAGTTAGGACTAGGGCTAGGGTTAGGGTTAGGGTTAGGGATAGGGTAAGGTGTAGGTGTAGGGGTAGGGGTATGGGTTGGGGTTAGTGTTAAGGTTAGGGTTAAGGTTACTGTTGGTTGAGGGTTATGGTTAGTGTTTTTGATTAGGGTTAGGGCTAGAGGTTAGGGTTTAGGGATAGGGTTAGTGTTTTGTTTAGGGTTAGGCTTAAGGTTAGAGGTAGGTTTAGGGGTTCTGGTTAGGGTTAGGGTTAGGGTTTGGGTTGGATTAGGGGTTGTTAGTGTTAGAGTTTACAGTTAGGGTAAGTGGTAGGTTTAGTGTTCAGGGGTTTAGTGTTGGGGTTAGGGTTAGAGTTAGGGTTTGGGATAGGGTTGGGTTAGGGTTAGGGTTAGTGCTAGGGCTAGGGCTAGGTTTAGGCTAGGGCTAGGGATATTGTTAGGGCTAGGGCTAGGGCTAAGGCTAGGGTTAGGTGTAGGGTTAGAGGAAGGCATAGGGTTAGGTGTTGTGGTTAGTGTTAGGTTATGGTTAGGGTTAGGGTTTGGTTAGGTTTAATGTTAAGGTTAGTGTTTAGTGTTAGGCAAGGGTTTAGGGTTTAGGGATATGGTAAGGCTTCGGGTTAGGGGTTAGGTTTAAGGGGAGGGATAGGATTAGGGGTTGTGTTTAGGGTTAGGGTTAGGGTTTGGGTTAGGAGTTAAGGTTGGGTTAGGGATAGGGATATCATTACGGTTTAGGGTTTAGGATTAGAGTTAGATTTAGGGTTAAGGTATAGGGTAGGGTTAGAGTTATGGTTAGGGGTTAGGGTTAGGGTTAGGGTTAGTTGTTAGGGTTTAGGGTTTCGGGATAGGATTAGGGTTAGGGTTAGGGTTAGGTTTAGGGCTAGGGATAGTAGTAGGGCTAGGGCTACTGCTAGGGCAAGGGCTAGGGCTCCAGCTAAAGTTAGGATTAGTGTTAGGGTTTTAGATTAGGGTTAGGGTTAAAGTTACGGTTAGGAGTTAGAGTTAGTATTAGGGTTATTGTTAGGCTAGGGATAGGGTTAAGACTAGGGCTAGTGCTAGGGCTAGGGCTAGGGCTAAGGATAGGGATAGGGTGAGGGTTAGTGTTTAGTGTTATGGTTAGGGTTAGGAGTTTAGGGTAGAGATAGGGATAGGGGTTAGGGTTAGGGATACGGTTATGGTTAGGGTTAGGGATTAAGGATAGGGTTAGGCTTAGGGTTTAGGCTTAGGGTTAGGGAAAGTGTTTAGGCTTAGGATAGGTGTTAGGGTTAAAGTTAGGGTTAGGGTTAGAGGTAGAACTAGGGCTAGGGTTAGGGTAGGGTTAGGGTTATGGTGAGGGTTAGTGTTTAGTGTTAGGGTTAGGGACAGGGTTAGGGTTCAGGGTTTAGGGTTAGGGTTAGGGAAAGGGTTTAGGCTTAGGACAGGTGTTAGGGTTAAAGTTAGGGTTGGGGTTAGAGTTACGACTAGGTCTATGGTTAGGATTATGGTTAGGGTAGGGTTAGGGTTACGGTTAGTGTTAGTGTTTAGTGTTAGGCTTAGGGTTAGGTTTAGGGAATGTTTTTAGGCTTAGGATAGGTGTTAGGGTTAAACTTAGGGTTAGGATTAGAGTTAGGACTAGAGCTAGGGTTAGGGTTAGGGTTAGGTAGGGTTCGGGTTTAGGGTTTCGGGATAGGATTAGGGTTAGGGTTAGGGTTAGGTTTAGGGCTAGGGATAGATGTAGGGCTAGGGCTACTGCTAGGGCAAGGGCTAGGGCTCTGGCTAAAGTTAGGATTAGTTTTAGGGTTTTAGATTAGGGTTATGGTTAGGGGTTTAGGGTTAGGGTTAGGGTTAGGGTAGGGTTAGGGTAGAGTTGGCTTTGGGGTTAGGTTTTGGATTAGGGTTAGAGTTACTATTAGGTTTAGTGTTAGAAGTGGGTTAGGTTTAGGGTTAGGGTTAGAATATGGTTAGGGCTAGTGTTAGGGGTAGTTGTAGGGGTTGTGGTTAGTGTTAGGGTAGGGTTAGTGTTAGGCTTGGGTTAGGATTAAGGTAAGGGTTAGTGTTTAGTGTTAGGTTTAGGGTTGGGGTTATGGTTTAGGGTTTAGGAATAGGGATCGGGTTAGGGATAGGTGTCTGGTTAGGGGCAGGATTAGGATTAGGGTTAGGGTTATACGAGTTATTGTTAGGGTTAGTGTTAGGGTTAGACGAGTTAGGTTTAGAGTTAAGGTTAGGGGTTACGATTAAGGGTTAGGGGTTAGGATTAGGGTTTAGAATTAGGGTTAGGATTAGGGCTTAAGGTTAGGGTTAGGGTTTGAGTTAGGGTTAGGGGTTAAGTTTAGGTGTAGGTTTAGGGGTTAGATTCGGGTTAGAGATAGGGGTAGGGGTAGGGTTAATGATATGTGTGGGTTAGGGTTAGGGTTAGGGTTGTGTTAGGGTTACAGTTAGGGTTTAGGGACAGGGTTAGGGTTAGGGATAGGGTTAGGTCTACGGCTAGTGCTAGGTATAGGGCTAGGTCTAGAGCTAGGGTTAGGTTTAGGGTTAGGGTAGGGTTAGGGTTAGGGTTGGGCTTGGTGTTAGGGATAGGGTTAGGGTTACCGTAACTGTTAGGGTTAGAGTTAGATGAGGTTTAGGTTTAGGGTTAGAGTTAGAATAGGGTTAGGGTTAGGGTTAGGGTATTAGGGTTAGGATTACGGTTTAGGATTTAGGGTTAGGATTAGGTTAGGGTTAGGGTTAAGGGTTAGGGATAGGGCTAGGGCTTGGGTAGGGCTAGGGATATTTCTAGGTCTAGGGTTATGGCAAGGGCTCACGTTTAGGGTTAGGGTTAGGCTTTAGAGTTAGGGTTAGGATTAGGATTAGGGTTAGGGATAAGGTTAGGGTTTAGTGTTAGGGCTAGAGTTAGGGTTAGGTTTAGTGTTAGGGATACTTTCAGGGCTAGGGCTAGTGCTAGGGTTAGTGTTAGGGTTTAAGTTTAGGGTTAAGGTTAGGGATAGGGTTAGGGGTAGTGTTAGGTTTAGGTTTTGGGTTGGTTTTAGGTTTAGTATTAAGATTAGAGTTACTGTTAGGTTTAGGGTTAGGGTTTAGGTGGTAGGGTTAGGGTTAGTGTTAGGTTTAGGGTTAAGGTTACTGTTAGCTTTAGGGTTAGCAGAGTTTTGGGTTAGGGTTAGGGTTAGTTCAGGGTTAGGGTTAGGGTTAGGGTTAGGGAAATAGTTTAGGCTTAGAATATGTGTTAGGGTTAAAGTTACTTTTAGGGTTAGAATTAAGCCTAGGGCTAGGGTTAGGGTAGGGTTAGGGTAGTGTTGGCGTAGGGGTTAGGTTTAGGGTTAAGGTTAGCGTTACTATTAGTTTTATTGTTATAGAGGGTTAGGTTTAGGATTATGGTTAAAATAGGGTTAGGGATAGGGTTAGGGGTGTGTTTAGTGGTTGTGGTCAGTGTTAAGGTTAGGGTTAGTGTTTGGGTTGGGTTAGGGTTAAGGAAAGGGTTAGTGTTTAGTGTTAGGGTTAGGGTTAGTGTTATGGTTAGGGTTTAGGGATAGGGTTAGGGTTATGGGTAGGGGTAGTGGTGCAGGTAGTTTTAGTGGTTGTGGTTAGGGTTAGGGATAAGGTTATGGTTGGGTAGGGGTAGGGGTATCGGTATGGTTAGGTTTAGGTTTAGAGGAGTTAGGGTTAGGGTTAGAGTTAACGGTTAGGTTAGATGTTAGGGTTAAGGTTAGTGTTTAGTGTTAAGATTAGGGTTAGGGTTTAGTATTAGGGCTAGGGTTTGAGTTAGGGTTAGGGTTTAGGGTTAGGTGTAAGTTTAGGGGTTAGAGTTAGGGTTAGGGATAGGGGTAGGGGTAGAGTTAAAGGTATGAGTGGGTTAGGGTTAGAATTAGGGTTAGAGTTAAGGGTAGGGTTAAGGTTAGCGTTACTCTTAGGTTTAGGGTTAGAAGAGGTTTAGGGTTAAGGTTAGGGTTAGGGTTGGGGGTTTTGGGTAGTGTTAGGGTTAGGGTTTGGTTAGTGTTAGGGTTAATCTTAGGTTTAGGGTTAGAAGAGGTTTAGGGTTACAGGTTAGGGTTAGGGTTAGGCATTAGAGTTAGGGTTAGGGTTAGGTTAGGGGTTAGCGTTAGGGTGAGGGTTAAGGGTTATGGTAAGGGTAAGGCTTAGGGTTAGGTTTAGGGTTAGGGTTAGGGTTAGTTTTAGGAGTTAGGGTTAGGGTTAGGGTTAGGGGTTAGGGTTAGGGTTAGTGTTAGGGTTAGATTCACGGTCAGGGTCAGGGTTTAGCGTTAGGGTTAGCATTAGGGTTAGCATTAGCTTAAGGGTTAGCGTTAGGGTTATGGGTAGGGTTAGGCTTTTGGGTTAGTGTTAGGGTTAGGGTTACGGGTTAAGGTTAGTGTTAGGGTTAAGGTTAGGGGTTCGGATTAGGTTTAGGATGGGGTACGGGTCAGGGGTTGGGGTTGGGTTTGGGTTGGAATTGGGGTTGGTGTTAGGGTTGGGGTTGGGGTTTGGGTTAGGGTTAGGGTTAGGGTTGGTTTTAGGGTTAAGGTTGGGGTTGGGATTAGCATTAGCATTGGGGTTGGGCTTAGGGTTAATGTTGGTTAGGATTAGGGTTAGAGTTAGTGTTAGGGTTAGGGGTTAGGGTTAGAGTTAGGGTTTGGGTTAGTGTTTCTCTTAGGTTTAGGGTTAGTAAAGGTGTAGGTTTAGGGTTAGGGTTAGAGTTAGGCGTTTTGGTAAGAGTTAGGGTTAGGGTTAGGGTTAAGGTTAGTTTTAGGGTTAGGTTTAGGGTTAGAGTTAAGGGTTAGGGTTAGTGTTAGACTTAGGGTTGGTTTAGGGTTAGCGTTTAATTTAGGGTTAGGGTTAGGGGTTTTGGTTAGTGTTAGGTTTCAGGGTTAGGGTTAGGGGTTAGTGTTGGAGTTACGTTTAGTGTTTAGGGTTAGCGTTAGGGTTAGGGTTTGTGTTAGGTTAGGGTTAGGGTTAGGGTCAGGTTCACGGTCAGGTTCAGGGTTTAGGGTTAGGGTTAGTGTTAGGGTTAGCATTAGCGTTAGTGTTAGCGTTACGGTAAGGGCTAGGTTAGGTGTTAGGGGTAGTGTTAGGGATAGGGTTATGGGTTAGGGTTAGGGTTAGGGTTGGGGTAGAGTTTACTGTTGGGGTTGGGGTTAGGATGGGTTTGGAGTTTGGGTTAGAGCTGGGGGTTGGGATTAGGGTTAGGTTTGGGGTTAGGGTTAGGGTTAGGGTTGGGGTTAGGGTTAGGGTTGGGGTTGGTCTTAGGGTTAGGGTTGGGGTTAGGTTTAGGGTTAGGGTTAGGGGTTAAGTTTAGGGGTTAGAGATAGGTTTAGTGTTAGGGTTAGTGTTAGGGTTAGGTTTGGGTTAAGTTAAGATTAGGGTTAGGTTAGAGATAGGGTTAGGATTAGGGTTAAGGTTAGGTTTAGGATTAGGGTTAGGGTTAGGGTTAGGGTTAAGGGTTAGGGTTAGGGTTAGGGATAGGATTAGGGTTGTTTTAGGGTTAGGGTTTAGGGTTAGAGTTTAGGGTTTAGGGTTAGGGTTAGTGTTAGGGTTAGAGTTAGGGCTAAGAATAGGGTTAGGGCCAGGGCTAGGGCTAGGGGTTAGGGTTATTTTAGGGTTTAGGGTTAAGGTTAGTGTTAGGATAAGGGTTAGGGTTAGGGTTAGTGTTAGGGGTTGGGGTTAGGGGTTAGCGTCAGGGTTGGATTAAGGCTAGGGTTGGGGTTAGGGTTTAGAGTTTAGGGATATGGTTATGGTTAGGGTTAGTGTTAGGGTTAGGTCAAGGGTTAGGGCCTGGGTTAGGGCTGGGCTAGGTCTAGGGTTTGTGTTAGTGTTGAGTGAGTTTTATGGTTAGCGTTAGGGGTAGGGATAGGGTTGGGATAGGGTTAAGGTTAGGGTTAGGTGTAGGGGTAGGGTTGGGTTAGGGTGAGGGGTAGGGGTACGGGTAGGTGTAGGGTTAAAGTTATGTGTGGGTTAGGGTTAGGGTTAGGGTTAGTGTTAGTGTTAGGGTTAGGGTTAGCGTTACTTTTAGGTATAGGGGTTAGAAGAGGTTTAGGTTTAGAGTTAGTATTAGTATTAAGGGTTTTGGTTAGGGTTGAGTTAGGATTAGGGTTAGAGGTTAGGGTTAGGGTTAGGGTTTAGGGTTAGGGTTAGGGTTAGGGTTAGTTTTAGGGTTAGGGTTAGGGTTAGTGTTACTCTTATAGGTATAGTGTTAGAAGAGGTTTAGGCTTAGGGTTAGGATTAGAATTAGGGGTTTTGGTTAGGGTTAGTGTTAGGATTAGGGGTTAGGGTTAGGGTTAGGGTTAGCGGTTATGGTTAGGGTTAGGGTTAGGGTCAGGGTCTGGGGCAGGGGCAGGGTTTAGGGTTAGGGTTAGCGTTAGGGTTAGATTTAGCGTTAGGGTTGGGGGTAGGTTTAGGCGTTAGGGTTAGTGTTAGGGTTAAGGTTAGAGGTTAGGGTTAGGATTAGGGATGGGGTAGGGGTTAGGGTTGTGGTTGGGGTTAGGGTTGGAATTGGGGTTGTGTTTAGGGTTGGGGTTGGGATTAGAGTTAGGGTTAGGGTTGGTTTTAGGGTTAGGGTTGGGGTTGGGATTAGCGTTAGGGTTGGAGTTGGGCTTAGGTTTAGGGTTGGTTAGAGTTAGGGTTAGAGTTAGGGATAGGGTTAGCGTTTAGTGTTAGGGTTAGGGTTAGGATTAGGGTTAGTGTTTCTCTTAAGTTTAGGGTTAGAAGAAGTTTACGGTTAGGGTTAGGTTTAGGGTTAGGGTTAGGGTGAGGGTTAGGTTTCGGTTAGAGTTAGGGTTAGAGTTAGGATTAGGATTAGGGGTTAGGGTTGGGTTAGGGTTAGAGGTAGCGTTTCTCTTAGGTTTAGGGTTAGAAGAGGTTTAAGTTTAGGATTAGGGTTAAGGTTAGGAGTTTTTGTTAGGGTTAGGGTTAGGTTTATGGTTAGGGTTAGGGATTAGTGTTAGGGTTAGTTTTAGGGGTAGGGTTAGGGTTAGAGTTAAGGGTTAGGGTTAGGAGTTAGGCTTAGAGTTGGTTTAGGGTTAGGATTTGATTTAGGGTTAGGGTTAGGGTTAGGGATTTTGGCTAGTGTTAGGGTTAGGGTTCAGGGTTAGGGTTAGGTGTTAGTGTTGGAGTTAGGTTTAGGGTTAAGGGTTAGCGTTAGGGTTAGGATTAGTGTTAGGTTAGGTTTAGGGTTAGGGTCAGGTTCAGGGTCAGGTTCAGGGTTTAGGGTTAGGGTTAGCATTAGGGTTAGCATTAGCATTAGTGTTAGCATTAGGGTTAAGTTTAGGTTAGGTGTTAGGTTTAGTGTTAGGGTTAGGGTTACGGGTTAGGGTTAGGGCTAGGGTTGGTGTAGGGTTTATTGTTGGGCTTGGAGTTAGGGTTGGAATTGGGGTTGGGGTTAGGGTTGGGTTTGGGTTTAGGGTTAGGTTTGGGGTTAGGGTTAGGGTTAGGGTTGGGGTTTGGGTTAGAGTTAGGGTTAGGGTTAGGTTTAGGGGTTATGGATAGGGTTAGGGTTAGGGTTAGGGTTAAGGTTATGTTTGGGTTAAACTTAAGTTTAGGGTTAGGTTAGAGTTAGGGTTAGGATTAGGGTTAAGGTTAGGGTTAGGATTAGGGTTAGGGTTAGGGTTAGGGGTTAAGGTTAGGTTTAGGGTTAGGGATAGGGTTAGGGTTGTGTTAGTGTTAGGGTTTAGGGTTTAGGGTTAAGGTTATTGTTAGGGTTAGTGTTGGAGGGCTAGGAATAGGGTTAGGGCTGGGGGCTGGGGCTAGGGTTAGGGTTATGGTTAAGGTTTAGGGTTAAGGTTAGGGTTAGGATTAGGCTTAGGGTTAGGGTTAGTGTTAGGGGTTGGGGTTAGGGTTAGGGTCAGGGTTGAATTAATGTTAGGGTTAGGGTTTAGAGTTTAGGGGTATGGTTATGGTTAGGGTTAGTGTTAGGGTTAGGTCAAGGGCTAGGGCCTCGTTTAGGGCTGGGCTCAGGCTAGGGTTTGTGCTAGTGTTGGGTGAGTTTTATGGTTAGCGTTCGGGGTAGGAGTAGTGTTGGGTTAGGGTTAAGGTTAGGGTTGGGGTTGGGGTTGTTTTGGGTCAGGGTGAGGGGTACGGGTAGGAGTAGGTGTAGGGTTAAAGGTATGTGTGGGTTAGTGTTAGGGTTAGGGTAGACTTAGGGTTACGGTTAGGGTTTAGTGTTAGTGTTAAGGTTAGGGTTAGGGTTTAGGGTTTAGGAATAGTATTAGGGTTAGGGTTAGGTTTAGGTTTAGGGATAGGTATAGTTTAAGGGCTAGGGCTAGTGCTATAGCTAGGGCTATGGCTCGGGCTATGGTTAGGGTAGGGTTAGTGTTTTAAGTTAGGGTTAGGGTTATGGTTTAGTGTTAGCGTTAGGGTTAGGATTAGGGTCTGGTTAGGGTAGGGTTGGCGATGGGGTTAAGTTTAGGGGTTAGGTTTAGCATTACTATTAAGTTTAGGGTTAGAATAGGGTTAGGGCTAGGGTTAGGTGTAGGTTTAGGGTTTGTGGTTAGTGTTATGGTTAGGGTTAGTGTTAGGGTCGGGTTAGGGTTAAGGTAAGGGTTAGTGTTTAGTGTTAGAGTTAGGGTTAAGGTTACAGTTTAGGGTTTAGGGATAGGGTTAGGGGTAGGGGTAGCGGTAGGAGTAGGGGTTGTGGTTAGGTTTAGGGATAGGGTTATAGTTAGGGTTAGGGGTAGGGGTAGGGATAGGGTTAAGGGTACCGGTAGATTTAGACGAGTTAGGGTTAGGGTTAGGGTTAGGGATAGTGTTAGGTTTACGGTTATGTTTAGGGTTGAGTTAGGGTTAGGGTCAGTGTTAGAGTTAGGGTTAGGGTTAGAGTTAGGGGTTAGGGTTAGGTTTAGGTTTAGGTAGGGTTTAGGGTTAGTGTTAGGGTTAGTGTTAGGGTTAGTGTGAGGTTAAGGGTTACGGTTATGCTTAGGGTTCGGGGTAGGGTGATGGGTTGGAGTTAGGGTTACAGTTAGTTTTATTGTTGTGTAAAGATTAGGGTTAGTGTTAGTGTTTAGGGCTAGGTTTAGTGTTAGGGTTTAGGGTTTAGTGACAGAGTTAGGGTAAAGGATAGGGAAAGGTTTAGGGTTAGGTTTAGAGTTGGGTTAGGGTTGCGGTTTAAGGTTTAGGGTTAGAGTTAGGGTTTAGGGTTAGAGTATGAGTCAGGTTTAGGTGAGGGTTTAGGATTAGGAGTAGAGGTAGTGGTATGTGTTGGGGTTTGGATTTGGGTTAGGGTTAGGGTTGGGTTAGGGTTAGGGTTAGGGTTAAGGTTTAGGGTTTAGTGTTAGGGTTAAGAATAGGGTTGGGTTAGGCCGAGGATAGCGTTAGGCCTAGGGCTAGTGCTAGTGCTAAGGCTAGGGTTAGGGTTAGTGTTAGGGTACGGTTAGGGGTAGGGTTGGGGTTGCGGTTAAGGATAGGATTAGGGTTAAGTTTAGGGTTAGGGTTAGGGTACAGTTAGGGTTAGGATCAGAAGAGGTTTCGATTTAGGGTTAGGGTTAGAATAGAGTTAGGGTTAAGGTTAGGATTAGGGTTAGAGAACGGTTAGGGAAGGGTTGGGGTTGGGATTAGGGTTAGATTTAGGGTTTAGAGTTAGCGTTTGGTTCAGTGTTAGTGTTAGGCGTTAGGGTTAGCGGTAGTGTTAGTGGTAGGAGTATGGGTTGGGTTTTCGGTTAGGGTTAGGGTTAGATTTAGGGTAATGTTTAGTGTTACGGTTAGCATTAGGGTTAGGGATAGTGTTGGGTTACGGTTAGGAGTAGGGATATGGGTAAGGGTAGGAGTTAGGGATAGGGTTAGGGTTAGGTTTATGGTTAGGGTAGGTATAGGTTTAGGGTTGGGGTTAGGGTTAGAGTTGGGTTAGGGTTGCGGTTTAAGGTTTAGAGTTAGAGTTACTGTTTAGGGTAAGGGTATGGGTCAGGTTTTGTGTTAGGATTTTTGATTAGGGGTAGGGGTAGTGGTATGTGTTGGGGTTTGGGTTTGGGTTAAGGTTAGGGTAGTGTTAGGGTTAGGGTTAGGGTTAGGGTTTTGGGTTTAGGGTTAGGATTAAGAATAGGGTTGGGCTAGGCCGAGGGATAGTGTTAGGCCTAGGACTATTGCCAGTGCTAAGGCTACGGTTAGGGGTTAGTGTTAGGGTACGGTTAGGGGTAGGGTTGGGGTTGCAGTTAGGGATAGGATTAGGGTTAAGTTTAGGGTTAGGGTTAGGGCACGGTTAGTGTTAGGGTCAGAAGAGGTTTCGGTTTAGGGTTAGGGTTAGAATAGAGTTAGGGTTAAGGTTAGAGTTAGGGTTAGGGAACGGTTAGGTAAGGGTTGAGGTTGGGGTTAGGGTTAGGTTTAGGGTTTAGGGTTCGGGTTGGTTCAGGGTTAGGGTTAGGGGTTAGGGTTAGGGGTAGTGTTAGTGGTAGGAGTATGGGTTGGGTTTTGGGTTAGGGTCAGGTTTAGATTTAGGGTAATGGTTAGTGTTACGGTTAGTGTTAGGGTTAGAGATAGGGTTGGGTTAGGATTAGGGTTAGGGGTATGGGTAAGGGTAGGGGTTAGGGATAGGGTTAGGGTTAGGTTTATGGTTCGGGTAGGTATAGGTTTAGGGTTGGGGTTGGGGTTAGGGATAGGATTAGGGTTAGGGTACGGTTAGGGTTAGGATATGGTTTGGGATTGGAGTTAGGATTAGTGTTAGGGTTAGCATCACTCTTAGGGTTAGGGTTAGAAGAGGTTTCAGTTTAGGGTAAAGTTTAGGGTTAGGGTTAGGTTTAGGGGTTAGGCTTAGGGTTAGGGTTAAGGTTGGGTTATGGTTAGGGTTAGGGTTAAGTTTACTGTTGGATTAGGGTTATGGTTAGTGTTTTGGGTTAGGGTTAAGGTTAGGGGTAGTATAGGGGTTGTGGTTAGGTTTTGGGTAGTGTTAGGGTTAGTGTTTGGGTTGGGTTAGCATTTGTGTTGGGGTTAGAATTTATGGTTAGTGTTAGGTTTAGGGTTCAGGGTTTAGTGTTATGGTTAGGGTTAGAGTTAGGGTTTGGGTTACTGTTGTGATAGGGTTAGGGTTAGGGCAAGGGCTATGTTTAGTGCTAGGACTAGGGATATTTTTATGGGTAGGCTAGGGCTAGGGCTAGGGTTAGGGTTAGGGGTAGAGGTAGAGGTAGGGTTAGGAGTTGTAGTTTGTGTAAGGGTTATGGTTAGGGTTAGCGTTTGGTTAGGGGTAGGGTTAGAGTTAGTGTTTAGTGTTAGGGTTAGGGTTTAGGGTTTAGGGATATGGTTATGGTTAGGGTTAGGGTTAAGGGGAGGAATAGGGTTATAGGTTGTGTTTAGGGTTACAGATAGGGTTAGGGTTGGGTTAGAGTTAGGGTTATTGTTATGGTTTAGGGTTTAAAGTTAGAGTTAGGGTTAGGGTTAAGGTATAGGGTAGGATTAGAGTTATGATTTTAGGTTAGGGTGAGGGTTAGGTTTAGGAATTACGGATTAGGGATTAGGTTTAGTGTTAGTGTTAGGGTTATGGTTAGGGATAGGGATAGGGTTAGGACTAGGGCTAGTTCTAGGGCTAGGGCTAGGGCTAGGGAAAGGGTTAGGGTTAGTGTTTAGTGTTATGGTTAGGGTTAGAGTTAAGGGTAGGGATAGTGTTAAGGGTTAGGGTTAGGGTTAGAGTTAGGAATAGAGTTAGGGTTAGGGTTAGGTTTAGGAATTAGGATTAGGGTTAGGGTTAGGGTTTGGGGTTAGGGTTAGGGTTAGGAAAAGGATTTAGGCTTAGAATAGGTGTTAGGGTTAAAGTTAGGGTTAGGGTTAGATTTAGGCCTAGGGCTAGGTATAGGGTTAGGGTTAGGGTAGACTTAGGGTTAGGGTTAGTGTTTAGGGTTAGGGTTAAGGTTAGGGTTTGGGTCTAGGGATTAGGAATAGGATTAGGGTTAGGGTTAGGTTTAGGTTTAGGTTTAGGTTTAGGGCTAGGTATAGTTTAAGGGCTGGGGCCAGTGCCATGGCTATTGCTAGGGCTCGGGCTATGGTTAGGGTTAGGGTTAGGGTTTTAGGTTAGGGTTAGGGTTATCATTTAGGGTTAGGGTTAGGGTTAGGATTAGGGTCTGGTTCGGGTAGGGTTGGCGTTGGGGTTAAGTTTGGGATTAGGTTTAGCGTACTCTTAAGTTTAGGGTTAGAAAAGGGTTAGGTTTAGGGTTAGAGTTAGAATAGGGTTAGGGCTAGGGTTAGGGGTAGGTTTACAGATTGTGGTTAGTGTTATGGTTAGGGTTAGTGTTAGGGTCAGGTTAGGGTTAAGGTAAGGGTTAGTGTTTAGTGTTAGAGTTAGGGTTAGGGGTTACAGTTAGGGTTGAGGGATAGAGTTAGGGGTAGGGGTAGGGGTAGGGTTAGGGGTTGTGGTTAGGTTTAGGATTAGGGTTAGAGTTAGGGTTAGGGTCAGGGGTGGGATACTGTTAGGGGTACGGGTAGGTTTAGACGATTTAGGGTTAGGGTTTAGGGTTAGTGTTACAGTTAGGGTTAGGGTTAGAGTTAGGGGTTAGGGTTTGGTTTAGGTTTAGGTAGGGTTTAGGGTTAGTGTTAGGGTTAGGGTTAGTGTTAGGTTAGGGGTTACGGTTATGGTTAGGGTTCAGGGTAGGGGGATGGGTTGGAGTTAGGGTTATGGTTAGTTTTGTTTTTGTGTAAGGATTAGGGTTAGTGTTAGTGTTTAGGGTTAGGGTTAGTGTTAGGGTTTAGGGTTTAGTGATAGAGTTAGGGTAAAGGATAGGGTTAGGGTTAGGGTTAGGGTTAGAGTTGGGTTAGGGTTACGGTTTAAGTTTTAGGGTTAGGGTTAGGGTTTAGGGTTAGGGTATGGGTCAGGTTTTGGGTTAGGGTTTAGTGTTAGGGGTAGGGGTAGTGGTATGTGTTGGGGTTTGGGTTTGGGTTAGTGTTAGGGTTGGGTTAGGGTTAGGGTTAGTGTTAGGGTTTAGGGTTTAGGGTTAGGGTTAAGAATAGGGTTAGAGTTAGGACGAGAGATAGGGTTAGGCCTAGGGCTAGTGCTAGTGCTAAGTCTAGGGTTAGGGTTTTTGTTAGGGTACGGTTAGGGGTAGGGTTGGGATTGGGGTTAGGGATAAGATTAGGGTTAAGATTAGGGTTAGGGTTAGAGTACAGTTAGGGTTAGGGTCAGAAGAGGTTTCGGTTTAGGGTTAGGGTTAGAATAGAGTTAGGGTTAAGGTTAGGGTTAGGGTTAGGGAACGGTTAGGGAAGGGTTGGGGTTGGGTTTAGGGTTAGGTTTAGGGTTTAGGGTTAGGGTGTGATTCAGGGTTAGGGTTAGGGGTAGTGTTAGTGGTAGGAGTATGGGTTGGGGTTTGTGTTAGGGTTAGGATTAGATTTAGGGTAATGTTTAGTGTTACGGTTAGCGTTAGGGTTAGGGATAGGGTTGGGTTAGTGTTAGGTGTAGGGGTATGGGTAAGGGTTGGGGTTAGGGTTAGGGTTAAGTTTATGGTTAGAGTAGGTATAGGTTTAGAGTTGGGGTTGGGGTTAGGGATAGGATTAGGGTTAGGGTACGGTTAGGGTTAGGGTTGGGGTTGGGGTTGGATATAGAGTTAGTGTTAGGGTTAGGGTGAGGGTTAGGGTTAGGGTTAGGAATAAGGCTAGGGCTAGTCCTAGGGATAGGGCTAGGGCTAGGGCTCAAGCTAGGGTTAGTGTAAGGGTTAGGCTTTAGGGTTAGGGTTAGGGTTAGGTTTAGGTTTAGGGTAGGGTTAGGGGTTGGGTTTGGGGTTAAGGTTAGATTTAGGGTAAGCGTTACTGTTAAGTTGAGTGTAGAAGAGTTTAGGTTTAGGGATAGCATTAGAATAAAGTTAGGGTTATGTTTAGTTTATTAAGGTTAGGATTAGGTTAAGGATAGTGTTAGGGTTTAGTGTTAAGATTAAGGTTAATGTCAGGATTAGGGGGCGTGGGTTAGGGTTAGGGTTAGGGGTTATGGGAAGGGGTAGGGGTATGTGTTGGAGTTAGGGTTAGGATTATGATTTGGTTAAGGTTAGTGTTAGCATTAGAGTTTAGGGTTAGTGTTAGCGTTTGTTAGGGTTAGGGTTATGGTTAGTTTTAGAGTTATGATTAGGGTTAGGGTTAGGGTTAGAGTTAGTGTTAGGGTTGGGGTTAGGGTTAGGGTTAGGGTAACGATTAGGGTTAGTGTTAGGTTAGCGTTAGGGTTAGGGTTAGGGTTTAGGTTTAGGGTTAGTGTACGGATAGGGTTAGGGTTGCAGTTGGGGTTAGGGTCAGGGTTAGGGTTAGGGTTAGGGTTTAGGGTTTAGGGTTAGGGTTAAGAATAGGGTTAGGGTTAGGCCGAAGGATAGGGTTAGGCCTAGGACTAGTGCTAGTGCTAAGGCTAGCGTTAGGTTTAGGGTTAGGTTTAGAGTTAGGGCACAGTTAGGGCTAGGGTTGCGGTTGGTGTTAGGGATAGGATTAGTGTTAGGGTTAGGGTTAGGGTTAGGGTTAGGGTACGGTTAGGGTTAGGGTCAGAAGAGGTTTCGGTTTAGGGTTCGGGTTAGAATAGGGTTAGGGTTAACGTTATCGTTAGGGTTAGGGTACGGTTAGGGGTAGTGTTGGGGTTCAGGTTAGGGTTAGGATAGGGTTTAGGGTTAGGATTTGGTTCAGGGTTAAGGTTAGGGGTTAAGGTTAGGGGTAGGGTTAGTGGTAGGAGTATGGGTTGGGGTTTGGGTTAAGGTTAGGGTAAGGGTTAGGTTTAGGGTAATGGTAAGTGTTACAGTTAGCATTAGGGTGAGGGTTAGGGTTGGGTTAGGGTTAGGGGTAGGGGTATGGGTAAGGGTAGATATTAGGGTTAGGAATAGGGTTAGGTTTATGGTTAGGGTAGATATAGGTTTAGGGTTGGGGTTGGGGTTAGGGAGAGGATTAGTTTTAGGGTTAGGTTTAGGGTTAGGGTTAGAGTACGGTTAGGGTTAGGGTTCGAAGACGTTCGGTTTATGCTTAGGGTTAGAATAGGGTTAGGGATAGGGTTAGGGTTAGGGTACAGTTAAGTTTAGGGTTGAGGTTGGGGTTGGGGTTAGGGTTAGGGTTAGGGTTAGCATTACTCTTAGGTTTAGGGTTAGAAGAGGTTTCAGTTTAGGATTTGATTTAGGCTTAGGGTTAGGGGTTAGGCTTAGGGTTACGGTTAGGGTTAGGTTTAGGGTTTAGAGTTAGGGGTAGGGGTAACGGTTTGTGTTGGGGTTTGGGTTAGGGTTAGGGTTAGGGTTGGGTTAGAGTTACGGTTATGGTTTATGATTAGGGTAACGGTTAGTGTTAGAGTTAGGGTTAGTGTTAAGGTTGGGGTAAGGATTAGCGTTATGGTTAGGGTTAGGTTTAGGAATGTTTTACGGTTAGGGGTAGGGGTAGCGGTAACAGTAAGTGTATGGGTTGGGGTTAGGGTAGGGTTAGGGTTAGGGTTAACATTACTCTTAGGGTTAGGGTTAGAAGAGCTTTTGTTTAGGGTAAGGTTTAGGGTTAATGTTAGTGGTTAGGCTTAGGGTTAGGGTTAGGGTGGGGTTATGGTTAGGGTTAGTTTTAGGTTTAGGGTCAGGGTAGGTTTAAGTTTAGTGTTGGGGTTGGGGTTAGTAATAGGATTAGGGTTAGAGTTACTGTTAGGGTTAGGGTTAGTAGAGGATTAGGTTTAGGATTACGGTTACCATATGGTTAGGGTTAGTGTTAGGGTTAGGGTACAGTTAGTGTTAGGGTTGAGGTTAGGGTTAGATTAGGGTTATGGGTTAGGATTAGGGTTAAGTTTAGGGTTATGGGTTAGGGTTTGTTAGGATTAGGTTAAGGGTTACCGTTATGGTTAAGGTTCGGGATAGGGGTAGGGGTAGGGGAATGGGTTGGGGTTAGGGTTACAGTTAGTTTTATTGTTGTATAAGGATTAGGGTTAGTGTTAGTGTTTAGGGTTAGGGTTAGTGTTAGGGTTTAGGGTTTAGTCATAAAGATAAGGTAAGGGATAGGGTTGGGGATAAGGTTAGGGTTAGAGTTGGGTTAGGGTTAGGGTTAGGGTTTAAGGTTTAGGGTTATGGTTAGGGTTAGGTT
Source organism: Nanger dama (assembly GCA_917880005.1). Taxonomy (NCBI): domain Eukaryota; kingdom Metazoa; phylum Chordata; class Mammalia; order Artiodactyla; family Bovidae; genus Nanger; species Nanger dama. The sequence goes on along the minus strand of CAKJTW010000206.1, from coordinate 15,690 downwards.
TTAGGGTTAGGGTTTGGGTCAGGTTTAGGGTTGTGGGTTAGGGTTAGGGTTAGGGGGTAGCGGTATGTGTTGGGGTTTGGATTAGGGTTAAGGTTAGGGTTGAGTTAGGGTTAGGGTTAGGTTTCAGGGTTTTAGATAGGTTTAGGATTAGTGTTTAGGGTTACAGTTACGGTTAGGGTTTAGGCTTAGGGTTAGAGTTAAGGTTAGTGTTAGTGTTAGGCTTAGGGTTAGAGTTTAGGGTTAGGGTTAGGTTTAGGATTAAGGTTAGGGTTAGGGCTAGGGTTAGTGTTAGTGTTAGAGTTAGGGTTAGTGTTAGGGTTGGGGTAAGGGTTAACGTTAGGGTTAGGGTTAGGGTTAGAGTTAGGGTTAGGGTTAGAGTTAGGTTACAGTTAGGGTACGGTTAGGGTTAGAGATGGGGTTTGGGTTAGGGTTAGGCTTATGGGTTAGGGTTAGGTATGAGTTATGGTAAGGGTTAGGGTTAGTGTTTACGGTTAGGGTTAGGGTTAAGGTTAGGAATTAGGCTTTAGGGATAGGGTTAGGGTTAGGGTTAGTTTTAAGATTAGGGTAGAGTTAGGGTTAGGGTTATGGTTTGGTTAGGGTTGGGTTAGAGTTAGGGTTAGCTTTAGGGTTAGGGTTTAAGTTTTAGGGTTAGGATTAAGGGTAGGGATAGGGTTAGGCTTAAGGATAGGGTTAGGTGTAGGTCTAGTGCTAGGGCTATGGCTAGAGTCAGGCTAGGGTTAGGGTTAAGGTTTTGGTTTAGGGTTAGTGTTAGGTTTAGGTTTTAGAGTTAGGGTTAGTGTTGGGCTTAGTGTTAGGGTTAGGGTTAGTGTTAGGGTTAGGTTTTAGGGTTAGTGTTAGGGATAGGGTTAGTGTTAGGGTTAATGTTAGGTTTGGGGTTAGGGTTAGGGTTAGGGTTACGGTTAGGGTTAGGGTTAAGGTTAGTGTTAGGGTTAGTGTTAGGGTTAGGGTTTAGTGTTAGAATTATGGCTTGTGTTAGAATTAGGGGTTAGGGTTAGGGTTAGGTTAGGGGGTTACAGTTGGGTTTTGGGATAAGGGTAGGGGAATGAGTTGGGGTTAGGGTTACGGTTAGGTTTAGGGTGGTGTAAGGATTTGGGTTAGGGTTAGTGTTTAGCATTAGGGTTAGTCTTAGGGTTTAGTGTTTAGTGTTATAGTTAGCTTAAGAGATAGGTTTAGGGTTAGGGTTAGAGTTGGGCTAGGGTTTGTGTTAAGGTTTAAGGTTGAGGGTTAGGGTTAGGGTTAGGGATTAGGGTTAGGGTTAGGGTTAGGTTTGTGTTAGGGTTAGGGTTAGGGTTAGTGTTTTTGTTAGGGATTAGGGTTTAGGAATAGAGTTAGGGTTAGTGTGATAGGATAGAGGTAGAGGTAGGGGCATGGGTTGGAGTTAGGGTTACGGTTATGATTGGATTACGGTTAGTGTTAGGGTAAGGGTTCAGGTTTAGGGTTAGGGTTTAGGGTTAGGGTTTGTGTCATGGTTAGGGTTAGGGGTTAGGGTTAGGTGTAGGGTTAGAGGTAGGGGTATGTGTTGGGGTTTGGTTTAGGGTTAGGGTTAGGGTTCATGGTTTAGGGATAGGGTTACTGTTAGGGTTATGGCTAGGGAGAGGGTTCGGGCTAGGGTTAGTGTAAGGGTTAGGGTTCAGTGTTAGGGATTTGGTTACCTTTAGGGTTAGGGTAGGGTTAGGGTTAGGGTTGGGGTTTGGCATAGGGTTAGTGTTAGGGTTAGGGGGTTAGGGTTATGGTTACAGTTAAGTTTGGGTTACGTTTAGGATTAGGGTTAGTGTTTAGGGTTAGGGTTAGGGTTTAGGGATAGGGTTAGGGTTAGGGTTAGGGATTAGGGTTTAGGGATAGGGTTAGGGTTAGAGTTAGGGGTTAGGGGTAGTAGTAGGGGTATGAGTTTGAGTTAGGTTTAGGGTTAGGATGGGGTTAGTGTTAGTGTTAGGATTAGGGTTTAGGGTTAGGGTTCAGGTTAGGGTTAGGTTAGGTTTAGGATTAGGGTTAGTGTTAATGTTAGGTTCACGGTTAGTGTTAGGGTTTAGGGTTATGGTTAGGGTTAGTGTTAGTGTTAGGGTTAGGTTAAATTGTTAGGGTAGGTTTAGGTTTAAGTTTGGGGTTGGTGTTATGAATAGATTAGGGTTAGCGTTACAGTTAGTGTTAGGGTTAGAAGAGGTTTAGATTTAGGGTTAGGGTTAGAATAGTGTTAGGGTTAGAGTTAGGTTAGTATTAGGGTATGGTTAGGGTTAGGGTTGTGGTTGTGGTTAGGGTTAGGGTTAGGGTTAGGGGTTAAGGTTAAGTTTGGGTTATGTTTAGGGTTAGGGTTAGTGTTTAGTGTTAGGGTTAGGGATAAGGGTTTAGGGATAGGGTTAGGGTTACCGTATGGGGGTAGGGGTATGGGTAGGAGTTAGGGTTAGGTTTAGGGTTAGGGTTAGGTTTAGGGGTTAGGGTTAGGGTTATGCTTAGGTTTGGGTTATGGTTAGGGTTATGGTTAGTGTTTTGGGTTAGGGTTAGGGTTGTGTATTAGGGTTTAGGAATAGGGTTAGGGTTAGTGTTAGAGGATAGGGGTAGGGGTAGGGGGCATGGGTTGGAATTAGGGTTAGGGTTAGGATTGGGTTAGGGTTAGTGTTAGGGTTAGGGTTCAGGGTTAGGGTTAGGGATTGGTTAGGGTTAGGGTTAGTGTTAGGGTTAGGGCCTGGGTTAGGGTTAGGGTTAAGGGTTAGTGTTAGGGTTTAGGGTTAGGGTTAGTGTAAGGGTTAGGGTTCAGGGTTAGGGGTTATAGTTAGGTTTAGGGTTAGGGTAGTGTTAGGGTTAGAGTTGGGGTTGGAGTTAGGGTTGGGGTTAGGGTTACTGTTACGCTTAAGTTTAGGTTTAGAAGAAGTTTAGGTTTATGGTTAGCATTAGAATAGGGTTAGGGTTAGGTTAGGGTATCAGGGTGAGGTTAGTTTAGGGTTAGGGTTTAGGGTTAGGGTTAGGGTTAGTGTTCAGTTTAGGGTTTAGGGTTAGTGTTAGGGTTAGGGGTTAGGGGTAGGGGTAGGTGTGGGGTTATAGGATGGAGTTAGGTTTAGGGTTAGCATTGTGTTAGGGTTAGTGTTAGGGTTAGGGTTTAGGGTTTAGGGTTAGGGTTAGGATATGTTTAGGGTTAGGGATAGTGTTAGTGTTAGAGTTAGGGTTAGTTGTAGGGGTAGGTTTAGGGGTTGTGGTTAGGGTTAGGGATAGGATTTAGGGTTAGGGTTAGGGTTTAGGGTTAGGTTTAATGTTAGGGTTAGGGTTAGTTTAGGGTTAGTGTTAGGGGTAGGGTTTACGATTTAGGGTTAGTGTTAGTGTTAGGGTTAGGATTAGGGTTAGTGTTAGTATTGGTGGTTACGATTACTGTTAGCGTTAGAGTTAGGGTTGTGTTAGCATTAGGATTAGGGCTAGTGTTTAGAGTTACGGTTAGGGTTGGGATAAGGGTTTAGGGATAGGGTTAGGGTTAGGGTTGGTTTAGGGTGAGTGTTAGGGGTAGGGTTTAGGGTTTAGGGTTAGGGTTAGAGTTAAAGGGTTAGTGTTAGTGTTGGTAGTTACGGTTACTGTTAAAGTTAGGGTTAGGGTTGTGTTAGCATTAGGGTTAAGGTTAGTGTTTAGAGTTAGGGTTAAGGTTAGAGTTTAGGGTTTAGGGATAGGGTTAAGGTTGTGTTAGGGTTAGGGTTACGGGTAGGGTAAGGGGTAGGGGTACGGTTTGGGTGTAGTGTTAGGGTTAGGGTGAGGGATAGGGTTTGGTTAGGTTTAAGGTTAGGGTATAAGGTTTAGGTTTTAGGTTAGGGTTAGGGTTTAGTGTTTAGGGTTAGAGATAGGTTAGGATTAAGGTTAGGGCTAGGGTTAGGGTTAGGGCAAGGGCTAGTGCTATGGCTAGGGCTATGGCTAGGGCTAAGGATAGGTTTAGGGTTAGTGTTCAGGGTTAGGGTTAGGGTTAATGTTTAGTGTTAGGGTTAGGTTAGGGGTTAGGGTTAGGTTTAGGGCTGTGGCTACGTTTAGGGCTAGGGCTAGTGCTAGGGCTAGGGCTACGGCTAGGGCTAGGATTAGGTAAGGTTTAGGTTTAGGGTTTAGGGGTTAGGGTTAGGGTTAGGATGAGGGTTAGGCTTTTATGGTTTAGGGTTATTGTTAGGGTTAGGGTTAGGTTTAGGGCAGTTTTAGATTTAGGGTTAGAGTTTAGGGTTAGTGTTAGTGTTAGAGTTTAGGGTATGGGTTAGGATTAGTGTTAGTGTTAGTGTTACCTTTATGGTTAAAAGTTAGGGTTAGGGTTACGGTTATGGTTAGGGTTATGGTTAGGTTTAGGGTTAGGGTTAGGGTGAGGGATAGAGTTTAGGGTTAGAGTTAGTGTTAGGGTTATCATTAGGGTTGAGTTAGGGTTAGGGTTGTGGTTGGGGTTAGGGTTAGGTTTAGGGTTAGGGTTAGATTTAGGGTTAGGGTAGGTTTAGTTTTAGTGTTGGGGTTGGGGTTAGGGATAGGATTAGGGTTAGCATGACTGTTAGGGTTAGAGGTTGAAGAGGTTTAGGTTTAGAGTTACAGTTAGAATAGGGTTAGGGTTAGGGTTAGGGTTAGTGTACGGTTAAGGTTAGGGTTGGGGTTGGGTTTACGTTTATGGTTAGGGCTAGCGTTACGCTTAGGGTAAGGGTAACAGAGGTACAGTTTAGTGTTAGGGTTTGGGTTAGGGTTAGGTATAGGGGTATGGTTAGTATTAAGATTGGGTTAGGGTTAGTGTTAGGGTTTAGGGTTTATGGTTAGGGTTAGGGTTAGGTTAAGGGGTAGGGTAAGAGGTTGTGGTTAGTTTTAAAGTTAGATTAGTGTTAGGGTTAGGGTTAGGGTTGGGGTAGAGTGTTTAGGGTTAGGGTTAGGGCTAGGGCTAGGGTTAGTGCGAAGGCTAGGGCTAGGCCTAGGGTTATAGTTAGGGTTAGGTTTTAGGGTTAGGTTAGGGTTAGGGTTAGGGTTATGTGTTGTGGTTAGTATTAGGGTGGGTTAGGGTTAGGGTTGTGTTAGCATTAGGGTTAAGGTTAGTGTTTAGGGTTAGGGTTAAGGTTAAGGTTGGGATAAGAGTTTAGGGATAGGGTTAGGGTTAGGGTTTGGGTTGGTTTAGGGTTAGTGTTAGGGGTAGGGTTTAGCGTTTAGGATTAGTGTTAGGGTTAGGGTTAGTTTTAGTACTGGTGGTTACGGTTACTGTTAGCATTAGGGTTAGGGTTGTGTTAGCATTAGGGTTAGGGTTAGTGTTTAGAGTTAGGGTTAGGTTTAGGGTTTAGTGTTTAGGGATAGAGTTAAGGTTATGGTTTGGGTTAGGGTTGTGTTGGGTTAGGGTTATGGGTAGGTTAAGGTTAGGTGTACGGTTTGGGTGTAGGGTTAGGGTTCGGGTTAGGGATAGGGTTGGGTTAGGGTTAGGTATAGGGGTAGGGTTAGTGTTAAGATTGGGTTAGGGTTAGTGTTAGGGTTTAGGGTTTATGGTTAGGGTTAGGGTTAGGTTAAGGGGTAGGGTAAGAGGTTGTGGTTAGTTTTAAAGTTAGGTTAGTGTTAGGGTTAGGGTGTAGGGTTTAGGGTTAGGTTTAGGGAAAGGGTGTAGAGTTTAGGTTTACGGATAGGGTTAGGGTTAGGGTGAGGGATAGAGTTTAGGGTTAGAGTTAGTGTTAGGGTTATCATTAGGGTTGAGTTAGGGTTAGGGTTGTGGTTGGGGTTAGGGTTAGGTTTAGCGTTAGGGTTAGATTTAGGGTTAGGGTAGGTTTAGTTTTAGTGTTGGGGTTGGGGTAGGGATAGGATTAGGGTTAGCATGACTGTTAGGGTTAGGGTTAGAAGAGGTTTAGGTTTAGAGTTACAGTTAGAATAGGGTTAGGGTTAGGGTTAGGATTAGTGTACGGTTAAGGTTAGGGTTGGGGTTGGGTTTAGGTTTAGGGTTAGGGCTAGCGTTACGCTTAGGGTAAGGGTAACAGAGGTACAGTTTAGTGTTAGGGTTTGGGTTAGGGTTAGGTATAGGGGTAGGGTTAGTGTTAAGATTGGGTTAAGGTTAGTGTTAGGGTTTATGGTTAGGGTTAGGGTTAGGTTAAGGGGTAGGGTAAGAGGTTGTGGTTAGTTTTAAAGTTAGATTAGTGTTAGGGTTAGGGTGTAGGGTTTTGGGTGTAGGGTTTAGGGTTAGGTTTTAGGGAAAGGGTGTAGAGTTTAGGTTTACGGATAGGGTTAGGGTTAGGTTTAGGTTTAGGGTTTAGGGTTAGGGTTATGGTTAGGGTTACGGTTAGGGTTTACAATAGGGTTAGTGTTTAGGGTTAGGGTTAGGGTTTAGAGTTTATGCATAGTGTTAGGGTTACGGTTACTGTTAGGATTAGAGTTAGGGTTTGGGGTTGTGGTTAGGGTTAGGTTAAGGGTTAGGGTTGGGTTAGGGTTAGGGATGTGGTAGGTGTTTGGGTAGGGTTAGGTTTAGGGTTAGACGAGTTAGGTTTAGGGTTAGAGTTAGGAATAGGGTTAGGTTTAAGGTTAGAATTAGGGGTAGGGTTAGGTTTAAGATTTAGGTTAGGGTTAGGGTTACAGTTAGGGTTAGGGGTTAGGGTTAGGGTTTAGGGTTAGGGTTAGGGTTAGGGTTAGAAGAAGTTTATATTTAGGGTTAGGGTTAGAACAGAGTTAGGGTTACGGTTAGGGTTAGGGTTAGGGTTAGAGTTGGGGTTTCGGTTAGGGTTAGGGTTAGGGTTAGGGTTGGGTAAGGGTTGTGTTAGTGTTAGGGTTAGCATTAAGGTTAGGGTTTAGGGTTTATGGTTATGGTTAGGTTTAAGTTTAGGGCTAGGGATAGGGTTAGGGTTAGATTTAGGAGATAAGGGTAGGGGTAGGGGTATGTGTTGGAGTTAGGGTTAGGGTTAGTGTTAGGGTTAGGATTTAGGGTTAGGGTTGGGTTAGCATTAGGGTTAGGGTTAATGATAGGGCTAAATTCTAACCCTTTCACTAACCTTAACTCAATCCTAACCCTAAGCCAAACCCCAACATATACCCCTACACCTACCCCTACCCCTAACCCTAACCCTAACCCCAACCCTAACACTAACCTTAACATTAACACTAACCCTAACACTAACCCTAACCTTAAACACTAACCCTAACCCTAATCCCTAACCTTAACCCTAACCCTAAATCCTAACCCTAACACTAACCCTAACTCCAACACATACCCCTACCCCTACCCTTATCTCCTAAACCTAACCCTAACCCTATCCCTAAACCCTATTCCCTAACCCTAACCCTAACCCTAAACACTAACCCTAACCCTAACCATAGCCCAAACCTAATCATAACACTAACCCTAACCCCTAACCCTAACCCTAACCCTAACCCTAACCTTGAACCCTAACCCTTACAGTAATCCTAGTCCTCGCCCTAGCCTTAACCTTAGCACTAGCCCTAGCCCTAAAGCTCTCCCTAGCCCTAAACCTAACTCTAACCCTCTCCCTAAATCCTGAACCCTAACCCTAACCCTAACCCAACCCTAACCCTAACCCTAACACAAACCCCAACACATACCCCAACCTCTAACACTACCTGTAACACTAACCCCTAACCCTAACCTTGACCCAAATCCTAACCCTAAACCCTATCCCTTACCCTAAATCTTAAACCTTAACCCTATCCGTAACACAAGTCTAAACCTAACCCTACCTAACCCTAAAACTAACCATAACCCTAAACCTGAACCCTAACCCTAACACTAACCCTAGCCCTAGCCCTAGCCTTAGCCCTAGCCCTAGCACTATACCTAGACCTAACCCTCTCCCTAGCCCTAACCCAAACCCTAACCCTAACCATAAACCTAAACATAACCCTAACCCTGAACCCTAACCCTAACCCTAACCCAACCCTAACCCTAACCCTAACCCCAACCCTAACACTAACACTAACCCTATCTCTAAACCTAACCCTTAACCCTAACCCTAAACCTAACCCTTAACCTTAACCCTAAACCTAACCTAACCCTAACCCTAAAACCCTAAAACAAATCCTAACCCTATTCTAATGCTAACCCTAAACCTAAACCTCTTCTAAGACTAAACTGAACAGTAACGCTAACCCTAACCCTAACCCCAACCCTAAACCTAAACCCTAACCCTAACTCGACCCGAAAACTCTACCCCAACCCAACTTTATACCCTTACCCAAACCCTACCCCAAAACACTAACTGTAAACTCTAAACCAAAAATATAACCCTAAACTTAACACTAAACCTACCCTAAAACTAACCCTAAATCCTAAACCTAACCGTAACCCTAACCCCCTAAATCCTAAACCTATATCCTATCCCTAACCCTAACTCTAACTCTAATCACTAAACATTAACCGTAACCCTAACTCTAAACCGTACACTACCACCTAAACCCTAGTCCTAAACCCTAACCGTAAACCTTACCTTAAAACCCTAACATTAACCCTAACCTTAAACACTAACCGTAAACCTAAGTGTAAAACTAACACTAACCACTAAACCTTAAGCCTAACCCTCACCCTAATTCCTAACCGAAACCTTAACCTAACACCTAAACCCTAACCCTGAAACTAACACTAAACCCTAATCCTAAACCTAAACCGAACTCTATCAACAAATCACTAACCTTAACCCTAAATCCTAAACCTAACCCTAACCCTAACACTAACCCCAAACCCCTAACCATAACCCTAACCCTAACCCTAACAGTAACCTTAACCCTAAACTCAAACCTTAACACTTACCCTAACTCTAAAACCTAACCCTAACTCTAAACCCTAAAGCTAACCCTAACCCTAACTCTAAAACCTAACCCTAACCCTAAACCCTAACCCTAACCCTAACCCTTACCCTAACACCAATCCTAACCCTAACTCTAACCCTAACCCCTAAACCTAACCGTAACCCCTAACCCAACCCTAACACTAACCCTAATACTAACCACTAACCCTAACCCTAAAACCTAACCCTAACCCTAACCATAACCCTAACCCCTAACCGTAAACTTAACCATAAACCCTAACCCTAAATCTAATGCTAAGCCCTAACCCTAAACCTAACCCTAACCAAACCGTAACACTAACCCTAATCCTAACCCTAACCCACACATAGCTTTAACCCTACCCCTACCCCTATCCCTAACCCTAACCCTAACCCCTAAACCTGCATCTAACCCTAACCCCTAACCCTAACTCAAACCCTAGCACTAACACTAAACCCTAAACCTAACTCTAACACTAAACCCTAAACCTAACCCTAGCTTCTAACCCTAACCGCTAACGCTAACCCTAATCCTAACTCGTCTAAACATCAGCCTAACCCTACCTCTACCCCTACCCCTAACCCAACCATAACCTTATCCCTAACCCTAACCACAACCCTAAACCTACCTGAACCACTACCCCTACCCATAAGAATAACCCTATCCCTGAACCCTAAACCATAACACTAACACTAAACCTAACACTAAACACTAACCCTTACCTTAACCCTAACCCAACCCTAACACTAACCCTAACCCTACACTATCCACAACCCCTAAACCTACCCCTAACCCTAGTCCTAACCCTATTCTAACCATAACCCTAAACCTTACTCTCTATAATAATATACATAAGGGTAATGCTAACTTTAACTGTAAACCTAACCCCAACGCCAACCCTACCCTAAACCTACCCTAACCCTAGCCCTAGGCCTAACTCTAACCCTAACCCTAAATTTAACAATAAAACATATCCTAAGCCTAAACTCTTTCGCTAATCCTAACCCTTAACACTAACCCTAACACTAATTCCTAACCCTAACCTCAACCCGAACACTATCCCTAACCCTAACCCTAACCCCTAACCCTAACCCTACCCTTAACTCTATCCTTAACCATAACACTAAGCACTAACCCTAACCCTAGACCTAGCCCTATCCCTATCCCTATCCCTAGCACTATCCCTAATTATAAAGCAATCCTTACCCGGAAGCATAAACCTAACAGTAACGATAACCCAAACACTAAACCTAACTCTAAACCAAACCCTAAACCTAACCCTAAACAAAACCCCTAACCGTAACCCTAACCCTAACCACTAACCTTAACCCCAACACTAACCCTAACCCTAACCCTAACTCTAAACCCCAAGCCTAACCCTAACCCTTAATCCTAACCCTAAACCTATCCCTAACCCTAACACCAACTCTAACCCTTACCCTATCCTCAACCGTAACCCTAACCCAACCCCAACCCAGCCCTAATACCAACCCTAAATTTAACGCTAATCCTAAACCTAACGCTACAACTAACACTAACGCTAACCCTAAAGCTAACCCTAACCCTAAACCCTGACCCTGACCCTGAACCTAACCCTCACCCTAACCCTAACACTAACCCCAAACCTAGCCCCAAACCCTAACCCTAACCCTAAACCCTGACCCTGACCCTGAACCTAACCCTCACCCTAACCCTAACACTAACCCCAAACCTAGCCCTAAACCCTAACCCTAACTGTAAACCCTAACCCTAACCCTAACCAAAACCACTAACCCTAACACTAACCATATACCTAACCTTAAAAACAAACCATAACCCTAACCCTAACCCTAAACCAAACCATATCCCTAACTCTAACCCTATCCCTAAACCAAACACTAACCTAAAACCTAACACTAACGCTAACCCTAAACCAAACCCTATCCCTAACCCTAAACCTATCCCCAAACTTAACAGTAACGCCAACACCAAACTTAACCCCAACCACGATCCCAACACTAACAACAACCCCAATCCCAACCCTACACACAACCCCAACACTAACCCCAATCCCAAAGCTAACCCTAACCCTAACCCCTAACCCTAAACCCTAATCTTAACCCTCACCCTAACCCTAACCTAACACTAACCCTAAAACTACCCCTAACACCAACCCTAAACCTAACCCTAACCATAATCCTAACCTCAACCCTAACCCTAACCCGTACCAAACCCTAACCCTAACCCTAATCCTAACCACTAACCCCAGCCCTAACCCTAAACCCTAAACCTACCCTAACCCTAACACCTAACCCTAACCCTAACCCCTAAACCTACCCTAACCCTAACACCTAACCCTAACCCCTAACCCTAACCCTAACCAAAACCCCTAACACTAACCATAACCTTAACCCTAATCCTAACCCCTAAACCAAACCCTAACCCTAACCCAAACCCTAACCCTAACCTAACCCTAACTCTAACCCTAACTCTAACCCTAAATCCTAACCCTAACACTAACCCTAACCCTAACTCCAACACATACCCCTACCCATACCCTTATCTCCTAAACCTAACCCCTAACCCTATCCCTAAACCCTATTCCCTAACCCTAACCCTAAGCACTAACTCTAACCCTAACCATAGTCCAAATCGAATCATAACACTAACCCTAACCCCTAACCCTAACCTTAACCCTAAAACTTAAAGCTACCCTAACCCTAACACCTAACCCTAACCCTAATCCCTAACCCTAACCAAAACCCTCAACCTAACCATAACCCCTACCCTAAACCAAACCCTACCCCTAACCCTAATCCTAACCCCTAAACCAAACCCTAACCCTAACTCATACCCTAACCCTAACCCTAACCCTAACCCCTAACCCTAACTCATACCCTAACCCTAACCCCAACCATAACCATAACCCTAACCCTAACCCTAAACCAAACCCTAACCCATAACTCATACCCTAACCCTAACCCCAACCCTAACCATAACCCTAACCCTAACCCCTACCACAACCTTAACAGTAACCCTAATCCTAACCACTAAACCTAAACCTAACCCTAAACCCTAACCCTAACCCTAACCCCTAACCCTAACCCTAACTCAACCCTAATCCTAACCCTAACCCACACATAGCTATAACCTTACCCCTACCCCTATCCCTAACACTAACCCTAACCCCTAAACCTACACCTAACCCTAACCCCTAAACCTACACTTAACCCTAACCCCTAACCCTAACTCAAACACTAGCCCTAACACAAAACCCTAACCCTAACCCTAACACTAAACCCTAACACTAACCATAACTCTAACCCCTAACTCTAACCCTAACCCTAACTCAAACACAAGGCTAACACTAAACCCTAACCATAACCCTAATAGTAAACTCTAACACTAACCCTATCTTCTAACCCTAACTGCTAACCCTAACCCTAACCCTGATGTGAATGCTAACCCTAACGCTAACACTAATCCTAAACTATAAACCCTGACCCTGACCCTGACCCAAACCCTATCACTAACCCTAACCGTAACGTTACCCCTAAACTCTAACCCTAACTCCTAACCCTAACCCTAACCCTAAACACTAACTCTAACCCTAATTAACCCTAAATCCTAACACTAACCCTAACCCTAACCCTAACCCTAACCCTAAACCATAACCCCTAACCCTAACACCTAACCCTACCCTAACACCAACCCTAACCCTAACCCTAACCCCAAACCTAACCTTAACCCCAACCCCAAACCTAACACCAACCACAATCCTAAGCCTAACCTAACCCCTAACCCTAACCCTAACCCTAACCCCATACCCAACCCTAACCCCAACCCCAAACCTAAACTCAACCTCAACCCTAACCCTTACCCTAACCCTATCCCTAACCCCTAACCCTAACTCTAACCCTAACCACTAACCCTAACCCCTAACTCTAACCCTAACCCCTAACCCTAACCCCAACCCCTGAAACCCGACCCTGACCCTGACCCTAACCCTATCACTAACCCTAACCGTAACGTTACCCTAAACTTCCCTAACACACTAACTCCTAATCCTAACTAACCCTAAACCCTAACCCTAACTGCTAACCCTATCCCTAACCCTAACGAAAACCCTTAACCCTAACCCTATCCCTAAACCGAACCCTAATCCTATCCCTAACCCTAACCTTAACCCTAACACAAACCCTAAACCTAAACCAAACCCTAAGCCTAACCCTAACCCTAAAGCTAACCCTAACCAAAACCCCTAACCCTAACCCTAACACTAACCCTAACCCCTAAACATAAACCTAACCCCTAACCTAACGCTAACCCTAACGCTAACGCTAATCATAACGCTAACCCTAACTGTAAACCAAACCCTAATCCTAAGCCCTAACCTTAACACTAACCCTAAACCTGACCCTAAAACCTAACCCTAACTGTAACCCTAACCCGAACCCTAACCCTAACCCCACCCTAACTCTAACCCTAACCCCAACCTTAACACTAACCCCAAGCCCAAACCTAACACCAAACCCAATCCCAACCTAACCCCAACCACAATCCCAAAGCTAACCCCAACCCCGACCCTAACCCCAACCCCAACCCTAACACTAACCCTATCCCTAACCCCTAAAACTAACCCTAACACTAACCCCTAACCCTAACCCTGATGCTAACCCTAACACTAACTCAAACCCTGAACTCTGGAGACTGACCCTGACCCTACACCTAACCCTAACCCCTAAACCCTAACACTAAACTTAACCCTAACGCTTACCCTAAACCCTAACCTTAACCGTAATCCTAACCCCTAACACTAACACTAACCCTAACCCTGAACCTAAACCCTAACCTTAACCCTAACCCTAACCGCAAACCCTATCCCTAACCCTAACCAAAACCCCTAACCCCTAATCCTAAACTTAACCATAAACCAAACACTAACCCTAACCCTAACCCTAAACCAAACCGTTACTTAACCCTAAACCTAAACCAAATTCTAACCCTTACTCTAATCCTAACCCTAACACAAACCCTAACCCTAACCCCAACCCCAAAACTAAACCTAACCCTAACCCAAACCCAAACCCCAACCCTAACCCCAAACCCAAACCTAACACTAAACCTAACCCTAACCCATAACCCTAACCGGAAAACTAATCCTCTTCTAACCCAAAACCCAAGAGTAACGCTAACCCTAACCATAACCCTAACCCTAACCACTAACCCTATCCCTAACCCTAACAAAAACCCTTAACCCTAATCCTAATCGTAACCATAAACCAAAACTAACCCTAACCCTAACCCTAACACCAACCCTAACCCTAACCCCAACCCCAACCCTAACCCTAACCCCAACCCTAACCCTAGCCCCAACCCTAATCCTAACCCCAAACCTAACCCTAAACCTAACCATAACCCCAACCATAACCAGAAACACAATCCCAACCCTAAACACAACCTCAATCCCAAACCTAACCCCAACCCTAACCCCAACCCTAACCCTAACCCTAACACTTAACCCTAACCCCAACCGTAACCATAACAGTAACGCTAATGCTAATGCAATACCTAATGCTAACCCTAACCCTAAACCCTGACCCTGATCCTGACCCTAAACCTAACCCCTAACCCTAACACTATCCCTAACCCTAACGCTAACCGTAACAACCCTAACCCTAACCATAATCCTAACCCTAGTCCTAACCCCTAACCCTAACCCTAACCCTAACCCTAACCCTAACACTAACCATAACATCTAACCCTAAGCCTAACCCTAACCATAACGCTAACCCTAATGCTATAGCTAACTCTAATGCTAACACTAACCCTAAACCCTGACCCTGATCATGACCCTAAACCTAACCCTAACCCTAACACTAACCCTAACCCTAACGCTAGCCCTAAACCCTAACCCTAATCGTAATCCTAACCCTAATCCTAACCCGTAACCCTAACCCTAACCTTAACCCTAACCCTAACCAAAACACCTAACCCCAACCCTAAATCCTAAAACCTAACACTAACCTTAACCATAACCCTAACCCTACAATAACTCTAAATCCTAACCCTAACACTAACCTTAACCCCAACCCTAACCCTAATCTCAACCCTAACCCTAACCTAACCCTAACACTAACCTTAACCTCTAAAACTAATCCTCACCCTAATCCTAACCCCTAACGCTAACCCTAACCCTACTCTAACCCTAACGCTAACCCTAACGCTCAACCTAACCCTAAACCCTGACCCTGACTCTGACCCTGAATCTGACCCTGACCCTGACCCTGACACTAACCCTTACCCTTACCCTAACACTAACCCTAAACCTAACCCTAAAACCTAACCCTAAGCCTAACCCTAACCCGAAACCAAACCCTATCCCTAACTCTAACCCTAACCCTAACCCTAAACCAAACCAACCTAACCCTAACCCTAACGCTATCCCTAACACTAACACCAACCCAAACCCTCACCCTTACCCCAACACTTACCCTAACCCTAACCCCTAACCCTATCCCTACCCTTAACTCTAACCCTAACCATAACACTAAATACTAACCCTAATCCTAGCCGTAGCCCTAGCGCTAACACTAGCCATAGGACTAGACCTAATTCTAAACCTATCCGTAGCCTGAACCATAATCCTAACACTAACCCTAACCCTAACCTCAATCCTAACCCTAACTTAACCCTAACAGTAACCCTAACCCCTAATCCTAACCCTAACCCCTAACACTAACCCATAACCCTAAACCTAACCCTAACTCTAACCCTAGCGCTAACCTTAACACTCAACCTAACCCTAAACCCTGACTCTGACCCTGACCCTGACCCTAACCCTAATTCTAACCCTAACCCTAAAACTCTTCTAACCCTAAACCTAAGAGTAACGCTAACCCTAACACTAACCCTAATACTAAACCCAAACCATAACCCTAACCTTAACCCCTAACACTAGCCTAA